>OY856410.1:1135739534-1136339534 GCA_963693085.1 Alisma plantago-aquatica | reverse complement strand
AACCCTAGTTTTTTGTAGACTTTGCATGGCCTTGCGAGAGTCACCAGCACTCTAGGGAGACCCTTAGATTATGAGGATTTGACTCCATCAGTAGGATGTCTCGATCCAGAAAAAGGTTTGATTTTCATCACATTAGGTAAATTTGTATACTCTTTGTCACTTCAATTAGTTCTACACGATATTTTCTTTTCATCACATTGTGTATTCATCTCTGTCTTTTGTGTGGGAAACTCAATTTGTGTCTGGATTTTTGTTTTGAAATAGTAATTGTCATACATGCTTTTATGTTTCATGTAGTTACTTTTTTGTGATATGTGGTTACTCTTATGACTCACAAAGTTACTCTTTTGTGTTTCAGGGTTACTTTTCTATCTAGAGAGTTACTCTCACACAGATGTCATGGATCCCAGTCTTGATATAGATGCTGCTAATTCCAGTGTTGACTGTGATAATGTTAATCCTCATTCTTCTCCTTTTGTTGCTGCTTGCACTTTATCCCTAGCAGAAGTCCCTAGAATTGGTCTCCAGTTTGGAGGTTTAGATGAAGGTATCTCCTTCTATTATAGTTATGCTAGAAAATTTGGTTTTAATATCAAGAAAGACAACAACATGTATGAACGAGGAACTAAGAATCTGATTGCTAAAGATCTGGTTTGTGACAAGCAGGGTAAAATCAGTCGTTCTAAGAGGTCTAGAGGGCTTTTGAGCCCCGTTTGTGATGAAGTGGGTAACTTGCAGGATAATTTGTCCAAGAAGCATAGGCGTTCTACGAAGAGGTGTGGTTGTGGAGCCATGATCTGGTTCATACTAGATAAGTCCTCGTCCATGTGGGTTGTGACTGCCTTTGTTGAGGAACACAACCACAATCTTGTTGATGATGATCATCTCTGTCACTTGAAGTGTAACTCATCTCTTGATGAAACTCAAAAAGAGATTCTTTCTTCCATGACTCAAGAAAACATACCTGTATCGAGACAAATTGCATCGATAGCATCCAAGTCTGGCTGTTATGAAAATTTGACATTTACTAGTAGACAAGCTCATGGACACCTCAGTAGCAAGAGGAAACAGTCAGCTACATATGATGTTGATATGGTGTTGGATCATTTTGCAAGGTTGAAGGTTTTGGATTCAAAATTCTTATATACTTACCAAAATGATCTTGATTGTTGCTTGACACATTTGTTTTGGGTTGATCCTGTCTCTGTTGAAGATTGCAGGTTCTTTGGCGATGTGATTGTGTTTGACACCACTTACCATACCAACAAGTATTATATGGTTTTTGGAATGTTTGGTGGTGTTGATCACCATCGCAAAACAGTGTTGTTTGCCTCAGCTCTTTTGGTGGATGAGAAGTATGACTCTTTTGTCTGGGTTTTCAAGCAGTACTTACTTTGTTTTGGCAAAGCGTTGATTTCCATCATAATCGATCAAGACCCTACTATGAATTTTGCTATCATTACTGTTTTTCCAAATTGCAAGCATTGCTTCTATAGCTGGCACATCCTACAGAAGCTTCCCTCTAAGATTGGTGGTGTTCCTAACAAGGATCAGATCATAAGCTCTCTGAATGATTGTGTGTGGAATGTGGATGATGTCGACATTTTTGAAGAGAGGTGGGATTCTATAGTTCAAGAGAATGATCTGTTTTCCATTAGTTGGCTTAGTGATTTGTATGCGATGCGTTCAAATTGGGTTCCGTATTATGTGCAGTCTTCTTTCTTTATTGGCATGAGGACAACTCAAAGAAGCGAGAGCCTAAATGCATTCATTAGAAGCCATGTGAATAGTAGGAAGACTCTTTTTGAACTTGTATGTTCCTTAGAGACTGCTTACATTCATGTGCGGGAGATTGAAAATTTCTAAGATTTTGATGACGAGTACAGTAATCTTCCTATGTCATCATTGTGGTATCTGGAGGAGCAAATGAGAGGTATATACACCAAGTCCATATTTAAGATCTTTCAGTCTGAGGTTCATCAAAGCATGGTGTACAATGTAAAAGAAACATCAGAAGAAGGTGTCTTTGAGGTGTATCGTATCGGTGGTATTGGATCCCCTCATATCTTGAAGAAAGACTCGTCTAGTGAGATGGTTTCATGCAATTGCTTCATGTTGGAATTCAAAGGTATTTTGTGCAGGCACATTCTGTCTTATTTGAAGAGTCGTGACTTTTGCACTCTTCCCGAGCCATACATACTAAAGAGGTGGACTAAAGGATATAGAGAACACCCTTTGATTTTTGGCAAAGCATCAGTTAAGCATCCATCCACTGGGAGGACACTTCAGCTTATTTTTGCCTACAATTCAACTGTCAACATAGCATGTAGGAACAACGATATATATCTTTGCCATGAAAAATTGTTAGCTTTATGAAAGGTGCTCTTAGCTTTGGATCTTGCTGATACTGGTACTGGTGTTGGTGTAACTGCATCTAATACAGCTTCTTCTTCTGCTGTCAAGGTCCATATCCCTAGTATTGAAAAACTAAAGGGAGACCTAGATCGACTGATGTGAGGTTTAAATCTGGAGTTGAAATTGCTCAGTCTAAAAGAGAGAGGTGGTGTAAGAATTACTTAGAGTTTGGAGTCAATCATGATACAGAAATTGCCCTATGAAGAAGTAGTTCATTCTTCATAGATACTCTTTCTAGACTTTGTGTTGTTGTTGTTTGTTGCTCAACGATTATCTCTGGTGCTACTCGTGTGTTCTGTTGATGTTGGACGTGTATATTCATTATCTTATTTTGCTACTAGTATTTCTGTTCTTCGAGCTGCTGGTGTTGCTAACCCTTCTTTTCTATTGTTGTTGTTGATTGGGAGCATACGGGTGCTGCTAAGCGTGTTGTTCCTTTTTCTGATATCATGCGGTGGGAGCTACTGCCGCTACTATTGTTGATGGATGGCTATTTTTTAGTGGACTTGTAGTTGATTAGTTCATGAGTGAGGCATATTCAAATCTATAATGGGTTGTTCTTGTGTAGTATTTTGAAAGTGATTTGTAATCCTTCCTGTATTTGACTTGTGTTTGGAATCTATTCTTGTGTTACCTTGAGCTCCAGTAGTTGTATGTATACATTGAATATGTTACAAAGAATCTTTTCTAATCAGATGTTACTCTTTGAAGAATATTTGTTTCTCTTTGTGTCCAATGGATACTCTTTCTTTGAAAAACTTACATTTTTGTATTAGAACGGTTACTTTCATGTTTGTACAGTTACTTACAAAATGTCAGTTTGTTACTATGTGCTTCACATACACTGGTTTCGGCTTTTTGACTTACCTCCCTCCACAAGAGTTACTTTACAAAGTATAATAGTTACTTTTTGAATGCTAGAGTTACTTTTATGTTGTCATAGTTACTCTTAGTGTTCTTACAATTACTCTTAGTGTTCTTATAATTACTTTATGGATTACGAGTTCATCACTCTTCTTTGTCAGTGAGTTCTGATATAGATACTTTTTTTGGAATAGAACACTTGCTTTCATGTTCGTACAGTTACTTACAAGATGTCCATGTTACTCTATGTTCCACATACATTGTTTTTGTGATACGTGTTTTACCTTCCTCTTTTAGAGTTACTTTTACAAAGTATAAGAGTTACTTTTTGAATCATAGGGTTACTTTTCTGTAGTCACAGTTACTTTTAGTGTTCTTATAATTACTTTATGGGTTATGAGATCATCACTCTTACTCTTGAGTTAGTTTATTTTGACAGGCTAACTGAAACTATATATCTTCATACAAAACCACAGCAGCTATTCATGCAAGTATACCACAGACAAAGCATAAAACGTTATCTATTAAACCCAGAAATACTCCTGTTTATAATATGATTTAGAGTAAATGTATTTTCAGGCTTGCATCACATAAGTAAATGTATCTCATAGCAGTTACATATCATAACTCCAGAACCAAATTGTTCAAATTTAACATTTCACTTAATAAATCAGTATTCAGCTCGAATTCAGCCATCTGTCGAGGCTTAAAATAGTTTCTTCATCCGTGCCTTTTTATTCCTGCACATCTGCATCTGCAGCTTATTTCTGCTCTCCTTCTTGCTTTTTCTGACCCTTATCTGCTTCTTCCTTGTGTTGTTCAGTTGGACCTTCTTTGGTGTCATCACTTGCATTCTTTTCATCTTCTTGTACTGGCTGCAGCTGCCCCCTTGTCATCATTCTTTGAAAAATGTTAGCCTGTTTTGCTAGCATGTCTTTGTAAGTGAAGTCCATATGCTTTACATTGGCCAGGCAGTCAAGGTACTTCATCATGAAGACCCCACAGTCAAGTGAGTCTTCTTCCTGGTGTGGGCACAGTGGGTACTCCCATTCCCATTGTGACAGTTGGCTTCCTTTCTCTGGTGCCCCCTGAAGAATTCGTGCGCAATACCCACTTGTAGGGAAAAAAACATAAGTTTTATTAATTATCAATCAACTAAAATTATTTCTTTCAACCCATTATTAATAGAGTTACTTTTTTCATTGCTTACCCATCTAATGAATTCTTTCTTTGACTTGCCATTTCCACTCATTGAGTTATATGATCTGTGTGCACCATCCCTGAAGCTTGCTTAATACAAGTGTCAGTGGTTGTCATTGTTTAGTATCGTGAACACATAGTCCATTGTGTCCCACTCATTCAAGGGAACATTGAAGAGTGGAGAAAGCATGTCAATCTATTCTAGGGTGATGTTCTCAACTTCAAATGACAGCTTATGCTACAAATATAGAATATAAAAATGCACATCTATAAGTTTCAGTTTGTGTATCTATTTTGTAATTTGATGTAATTTTATATACCAATTTTGCTTATCTCACTGGAGAATAAGTGCTCAAGTAGTTCCACGACAAACCCTTCTTCCTCTGCTTGCTTGTGCTTACCTTGAGCATCTACACAAAGCAGTCCAGAACCTGAAAAAACCACAAGATTTTTTCTTTAGCAATCCAAATTATTATTTCAAATAGTTACACTACATTTTGTTTCTTACATGTGATTGTATCATCTGATCTTTGTATAGGAGGGCAGCGAGGTCCTTCCCCGTGCACCAAGTATCATCACTGAATCTCCACTCTCATTTTTACCTACCAATCATTTATAGATGTGATACATATGAGTTAGATATTGAATAAGTAATGTTTATTTTGTACACTTGACAAAATAACCAATTCTTACATTTCTTTGATGTTGTCCAAGAAGTGATGGACAATTTCCTTAGTTTCCTTTGTTTTGAAATGTTTAAAACCTATGAAATTGGACAGCTTGTGCTATCATCAACAAAGTGTAGTCCATGTTAGAATCCATCTTCATTCACAAATTACACAATGTTGATATGTCGCATAGTTACTCTATCAATCGTATAGTTACTTTTTATAATCCTATAGTTACTCTACTATTTCACATAGTTACTCTTTATGTTCACACAGATACTCAAGTACTAATATACTTAAAAGTAAATGCAACCTTACCTTTTCCTCCCTCCTTTTTTTATGTTCTTCTCTATGCTCCCTATTATATGCTCTGTCATCTTCTTTCTCTTTGTCATCTTTTTTCTGGGCTCGTCTTTCTTTCCTTCTTCTTCTTCGCTTGATTTCTTTGACTGTTCCTTTTTTTCTTGGCCTTTTTCTTCTGCATCTCGTGTAGATTTTGCTTGGGCAAAACCATCAGTAGCTTTTTCTTTGTGCTTTTTCTCTGCAGTACCAGTTTGTTTATCAGCAGTCTCTTCTTCTGATCCGATCTCTTCAGGCTCATCTTGCCTAGTTTACTCAGTGTGTCTCCCTTCTCCACACCTTCTTTCTCTTCTTCGTCCGCCATATCCATATCTTTCTTGTGAAGCACCTCAGACCTGTCTTTGAGTTTATCAACATTTACTGAGGCAAACCCCTCAGCAAATTGTTCAAAGCCACTTGTAGGTGACTGTGCTTTGTCACTTTCATCTCCCCCCTTCCTCTTCAGAACTCTATTTTCCTCCTCTAGTTCAGCTATTCTTTTTTGTAGCCTCTTCTTCTCCTTCTGCAGGTCACTAAATGCTTCAACATCTATCTTTGTGCAAATTTCCTTCTGCATCTTCAGCTCCTCCTCCAGTTGGTGGATTCTTCTCTCCAGGGTGGAGTTCTCAGTAGTTACTCCTTTGTCGATGCTTGGCTTTGCTGGAACCTTATCTTCCATTGGCTTACTTTTTGCCATATTTTCTGCTAGGTAATAGGGCAAGTCCTTTACTGTTCTTGCAGCTCGCCAATCATCTCGCTGATCCAGCTTCATCCCTTGACAAACCTATCCAAATAAATCAAACAATGTGTCACAATGCAAACATATAGGATTATGTTGTATATTAGCTTTGTAACAAAGAACAAATATTCTTACATCTTTAGGGTTCACAGTCCCTATATCCATCACTTTCTTGACAAGCGCAGCCCACTTCTTTATCCTTGGCTTGGTGTCAGGGAAGGTTGGTTTTCCATTTTCTTCATCTCATATGCCCAAACCTGCATGTAATAGAGAAAAATATAATGCAAAAGTAACTGCCCCTAGGCATCATTGTAACAATCTAGACAAAAATAAATTTGTTCACTTACGCATAGGCACATGACACACCCTATTGTGTAGAGTGTGGTTTTTCCTTTCTCCCCTCTCCTCCTCAGCTGAATATTCTCCTTCAACATCTTCATATTCTTGAAGATACTCCCATGCACCATCTTTGCCCAATTCAACTTCCCCATGGTAGTTACATCATCTAAGTAGTGTATTATGTAAATTGGAGTGCAATAGCTGGTATTTGGGAGTAGGAATGTTGCCAGCAAGTGCAACATCCACACACGGCACATGTTTTGATAGTCGGCGGGGTTGTCGGTCTTGGCATATTGTTGCCAAAGATTTGCCAAGTTGTCCTTGTACAGGACATCCTTCTCCTTTAACCTTTTTGAGGTCTCACCTTCCTTGCCATGTCTACTTATTGCCCTAGCAAATTATTGCCATATTGAGCTCACTATGTCAAAGTTTTTCATAGGTATGATATCCATACCTTTACTAGGGATACCTAGAATGACCCCCACATCCTCAATTGTCATTCTTCGTTCCACCCCTTTGGCCAACAAGAATCGGTTATCTTCCACATATCTTTATATTAAATCCTCTAAAAGTTAGATGTCTACCGTAAGATTTGGCATCTTGATCATGTTTGAAAAGGTCATCGACCTCGTCATTCTAATCTGATTCTTTGTAAACACCATGTTGTTGTTGATGGTGTTGTAGCTCTTTATGTAGCATTTGTGGTATAGTCTTCTAATGCCAACTGCAAACATATCAAATCCTACTCTTAGGTTTTTTTTGCTTATTACTTTTTAGTCAGTTCAGTTACTCTTATATTTTTCACAATTTACTATACATGGTAGGTTGATCACATTTTAAAGCACATTGTTATTATAACAGCAACTTACTAAACTGTAAGTGTTATTAAGTGTCCTCTGAAAGTAACAGCAAATTAACACAATTATAAATTCATACAAGCTTACCTTCATCAGCCCTTCCTTTCCCCTTCTCTTTCCTCTTCCTTCTTTCCTCTTCTCCTTCCTCATCAGTAGCCTTTTCTTTCTCCTTACTTGCATCAGGCTTTCCTTTCTCCTTCTCTTTCCTCTTCCTTCTTTCCTCTTCTCCTTCCTCATCAGTATCCTTTTCTTTCTCCTTACTTTCTTCAGCCTTTCCTTTCCCCTTCTCTTTCCTTTTACTTCTTTGCACTTCTCCTTCCTCCGCAATAGCTTTTTCTTCCTCATTCCTTTGCAGATTTTCTTTTGTATTGTCATCAGACCCTTTCCTATCTTCTCCTGCATACAAACACAGTTACTCAAAAATTATACTCTTTAGTTTAACAAAATATACTTTCCAGTTTAACTACTATATCTAGTGTACGAGATACTTTTTGATTTGAAATAGTTACTCTAGGCTTACTTCAGTTACTCTAGACTATCGTATAGTTACTCCAATGTTGTTGTAGTTACTCTAGGCATCGTATAGTTACTCTATTTGTTATAACAATTGCTCTTTTATCATACATTGTTACTTTTTAGTCAAAATCTTTTATTTATATTTTATTGTAATATACATGCAAACATAATTTACCTCATCGTTCTTCATTCTCCGCTTCATCATGTGGAGGTTCTTCAGTCCCAGTACCTTCATTACCTCTATCACCAGCAGTAGTCTTCTTACTATGATTTCCTTTCTTCGTTGAAGATGTTCTCGTCGGAGGAGTTGCAGCCCCTTCTTTCTTCCCTTTCAGAGTCCTCAGAGGATTTGTAGCCCCTTCTTTCTTCCCTTCCGTAGCCGGTGCTTTTGCCGCTTCATCCGGTTATTTTGCCATCGGCTCGTAGATTTTGTAGTGCTTCAATACAAATTTGTCTTCGTCTTCAGTTACGGTCTTAAGAGTCTTTCTCCATGGTGGCCTTGTTGTGGTCTTCCGCGGCGACTTCTTCATCCTCACCATGTCTGAAGAGTCGAGCAGTTGCGTTGTAGAATTGAGAGGCAGCGAAAGAGAGGAGAATAGAGATGGAGAAGCAAAGCGGACAGAAACCAAAATTCTGCCAACGTCAGAGCAACTGGAGACGGTGCTTTCAGAAAAAATAGAGTAACTGCACAGAGCAGCGAGGGCTTGAACTGTCGATTTGGGGGTTTTTTTCGCTTTCTGTCTTTCCGTTCGTTTTCTCGCGAACTTCCGATCTTTTTCGATTTTGAATTAATTACCGATCTGCCACCGCATCTACTATTTGTGATTATTACCAATATGTGCCACCACGTCTTTGTGACGGGTAGCATCTGTTTTGTTACCCGCGCGGGCAACAAAGATTATATATATATATATAACACTTTACCAAAACATCAAAACTAAGTTTTTTTTTTTGGATTTGTGAAGAGGTGCTAGAGTCCCCCTAGCCCCCCCCCCCTCGATCTGTCGTTGAACCACTTCCAACTCACACCTTTCAACAAATCTATTTTTCTTTTTGATAGTCACCCTTGTATTCCACTATTCTTCATCATTTTATGTGCACTCCACTAGATCTACAACACGCCTTACTACAAATGGATTTTCGGCTGACCTTCAATATCTGTATGTTTGCTTTTCTTTCATAATTGACGTATCTTTAAGCTTTATGATCGTGTTTGAATGTTTTCACTGGCATTTCCATAGGAATAAGTTGAAGCCCACTTCAACCTTTTATTTCTATGGTTTTCTTGTGTGCACCAAATTCTTACTGTCCTTCATGGTTATTTCAATAATAAAAAATGCTTTAGACTCCCTTAACTCAGGATCAGTATTCGTTTGACTCGAAACCCCCAGTGCCAACTCAAGGATGGGGATCACCCTTTCATAGTTGCTGTCAATTCTGTCCCTTCAACCATAGTCTCTCATTGATCTCCTTCATTGCTATTAACCTTGAATGATATATCTTTCTTTTCTATGTTTTGCACAAAATGGATTTGAGAAACCAAAGGTAACTGTGTTAACCATCAATGAATTCTCTTTAGAACAGTACAATAAGATTAATTTCTTGGTAAAACAATCACAAGGGAAAACATTGAGGGTAACAAAGTGTTAGTTCACTTCCTACTTTTCTAAATTGGTGATTCTATTCAATCTGTCACCATAGCTTGAACTTGAGATCTCATGGTAAAAAATCAAGAATCTAACCATCTAGGTGTCCCATCTTGGATAAATTCACTTCCTACTTCTAGATGAATAGTTGTAGTATATTTCAAATCATCAATAATGCATAATAAACACTGAGAAGAGTACAATTGACTAGGGATGCTTGGACAATGGTGTGTTTTAAAGTTATGCCAACAACCCGCAGGATTCATAGTTAATATGCAGTCTCAAATATTGGACCAGCGCATGTGGTACTGAGAGGGGTTGCTTTCGCTTCCGCAATGCTAAAGAAATGTGGGAAAAACAGGTCCACATGTAATTAGCATGTGAATGGTACGTATACACACACATTGAAACGTTAAAATTGCATAATAAACACGGAGTACAATTGACTAGGTATGCTTGGACAATGGCGTGTTTTAAGGTTATGCCAACAACCCACAGGATTCATAGTTAATATGCAGTCTCAAATATTGGACCAGCGCATGTGGTGCTGACTACTGAGAAGGGTTGCTTTTGCTTCCACAATGCTAAAGAAATGTGGGAAAAACAGGATCCACATGTAATTAGCCTGTGAATGGGACGTATACACACACATTGAAACGTTAAAACGGAACGGCGCCGTCATAAATGCCGTAATACGGCTCGTTCATGGTGGCCAAGTTTATGCTAAACCTCAAGGAAAGAGACGATATTAGTCTGATAGAGTTTCGTTTGTTGGTTTGTAAGTGGCGATATCTCGTTTAAGTCACGGACGATACAACATCGTATGTGCCAGTCTGATTGTAACAGATAGACCACCTTCATTTGTCGAGAATACTGTAGTCATGCACGGAGTCGCACATTAACGGGCATTATATAGTATATCACGTTTTTAAGCTTTATGCTAGCAGGTGTCGTTGCAATGTTTTGGCTAGGATGGACTGAAGTAGTGTTCTAGGCATCTAAGGTGTTTTTGGCGCCAAACTAGTTTCATTTCCTAAGGTCACGTGAGATTCCCTCAACCATATTGACGTCCGTGTAATTTGTTTCCATATCCTTTTATTGTTTGGTTTATAGAAAGTAACTTTATCCTAATCATACCACCTCAATTGGCGCTGATAACCAAAGAATCCACGCCTTCTGAAACCATAGAAAAAACGTCGTCGATGAAAAAATATGACATGGAGTCGTTCGGTGCATTGGATGGGACAGTGTTGAAATGGTAACCACGGGATCTGCATTCCTTTATCTTCCGGTGGGGCAAGCCAGTGGGGCCTACCAATGGTGGATTTCGTAAAAGGAGGGGAGAATCTGATGTGTTTCATTTTTATCTTAATTACATACTTAATTCGATTGAGCGTTGTTTAAGCTTGATCAATGATGAAAGTTTAATTATGATGTTTTAAACTTGATAAAAAAATTCTGAACATTCTTTTATTTTGAATAATTAGAATTTAAGAAGTGTAAATCCTATTCAGACAAAAATAGGATTTTGATAGTATATGAAAATAGAATTTGATAAATATAGTGTAGTAGATGATTAATAGTATTTTATCTGTAACTCTAATTTTATTGGAGTTTGGATATAATTTGGATAACTCAAATCTATCTATTCTTACAAAATTTCAGAATTAGATATTGTTTTGGCTTGTTCATTGGTCGAGATTCTGCCCATGACAAACTCGATCGACCATGTATTCAGGCTGAAATTTAATAGTTTAATGTTTGAATTCTAATAATTTATGTCTTATCTATATGAGTAGAAATTTAATTGTGTCTCGTGTACTTGATTTCAAAAAATTTAGAGTATGTTTTCTTACCCCATACCCCCTCATCAGCCATATTCTTTACTAGGAACAATCTTCACTGACAAAAAAATCTATTGAAATACAAAATACAATGAGACTTGTTTGTAAATATTTCAAGCACCTCGGTTTGTAATTATCATTAACATAATACCCTAGTAGCTCCTATAATTTGTCATTCATGCTTGAGATATGAAATTCTTGACGATGAGGGTGAGTTATGGTTTGAGAGGAGAAGAGTCAGAGATGATGATCTAGAATTTTATCTTACATGAGTGGATGAAATCAAGTAAATTGATCATATTTAGATATGATTTCATGGTGAATATTCTCTATCTGATGTCTAGATTTAATCCTCTCTCTGACTTAAACTAAAAATATAGCAAATCACCATATTTTCTATTTATTTTCTCCTATTCTCCTCTTTTAGAGTTTTTTGGAGGAAGAAAATGAGTCGATGGAAAGAACCTTGACGGATTTCAATAAGTTCATATATATATATATATATATATACAATGTTTTTAAGGTGCTTGACACCTTAGGTGGGCGTTTATTCCCCTATTAAGATATGCAATCATGTTGAATGTCTAGTCTTATTCGGTTAAAATAATCAAGAACCTTGCTTTTAATTATATGTGATTCAGTAATTAATTAGGAGGATTTTAAGAAACTAAATGCTACTGATTTAAATTCTTGTTTGTTGATTTTTATATATTTATTTCTTGATCTAATGATTTAAGTTCTACAAAAAAATCCCATAGATGGAGAACTATGTTTTTATATGAATATTGCCTAAAATCAAATGATATGTGTGGAAATTGAGTTGATATGTATATAATCATGTTTGAACTTAATAAGAATGAGTTCCTCAATTGTATATTTGGATATTTGCTTAAATTACATAATGACATGTATATAACTATCAGTATGAGTCTTTGAAATAGAAGTTTCTTTTTTATCATTAATGTTGAGGGACTGACTCAAATAAGTCGATGACCTGTTGTATACTTACAAGTGATGGATGAATTGTGTAGAGATGCAAACTATAGTTTACATGTTTCTGAATAGCCTTGATTAACTATTGTGTACATCCTGATGAGATTCTAAATAATAAGGTTCTTATAGAGTACTGAACTAAGGCGACTCTTATAAAACCCTAGAAATTTTGTACTGAGTTGAGTATGAGATATGAAGGCTAAACTTGTAAATAATCTTGTAAATATAAAGAGATGTTCAATTGTAGGTTTTATTGATTCAATTGAGGGTTATAAGTCCTATAAAGATAATATAAGCTTAATGCATCTAGTCTAGTATAATTTATTAAGTAATGAATAAACCTCCACATGAATGCAAGTCTTTATATAAATCACATTGTCATAAATTGAGATGATGACTAGATATTAAGGAGTAATAAAATTAAACATAATATGGTTTACTTCCTAAATGAAGTGTTTTATAAGGAAGAAAAGGAATTCTTTTAATTACCAATATGCCATTGGAATTCGATAACAGGGTATAACTACTCAAATGCAAAGATAGAATGCAAAAGGGTAAATTGAATTGAAATGTTGAATATGGATAAATAATAATGAAATGAGTGTGAAGAAATGTCTAATTTGTTTATATTAGGTATATTTGCAAAAACATATATTGAAGGAAATGCACTTAGGTCGAATTATGAGGACTTGAATGATTAAGAAATATTAGATATCAATTGAATAGAGAATGTCGAATTCTAAGAATAGCAATGAACAACAAATGAAGAAGTTAAAAGTAATGAATCTATATTGGAAGGAAAAATAAGAATTAATTTGTGGATGTAAGAACCTAACCCTAACCCTATTGTGGTGAGATATTTGATAATAATGAATAATACTCTTGAAAGAGGGATTAAGGATTGTAGATAAGTATACTTCAATTAAATTACAAGATGAAGTTCAAGGATGTGAATTGATCCGTAAGAATACATTTTAGATTGCAATTGCATGTAGAATACTTGTATTCTGTCAATGTTTTATTATGAAGGATTTTAAATGAGATCACATGTGTTGAATAGTAACCTAAGTGAAGAATGGTCAATAGTAAAACTAGGAGCATTAAGTATGTTATCCACATTTAGGCTTTGAAATTTATTCATATCTAAAAAAATCAGGTGGAATAAGTATACAGTCGTAATAAACCTATTTTGAGCATGATTAATGATACAAGATTTCTATATGCTTATATTATTTATAGTTTTAATGTTTCTATGAATATTCGATAAAAAACTATGATATGGAATGAACTGATTAGAAATATATTGTTATTGAATTATCTACAATGATCATATTTGAGAAACCAGGTTAAGTGTGAATGTTGGGTAACGAGATGATGTATCATGTTGATAGCCCACTAATGAATGACTCATATGAATGATGTGAAAATGGAAAGAATCATATATGTTGCAATTACATATTAGTGTGCTTTATGTTTCAATCATTGTCTTTCTTATTAAGCCTAATATGTGTCATGTCCTTCTAGTTGCACGAGAATATACACATATAATAAACGATGATCTTAATTTCCTTTAAAATGAGTAAAATTGATTAAAAATGAGTGAAATGATGACACATCTAATTATTTACCCTAAATACCATGATTTTTTCCAAGGTACATAATGGAGAAATGAAAATGTGCTCCTTTTAGTAATCAAAGAATTATGAGAAGGATTTCCAAAGTGTGGATCAGGACCTTAAAGGTTACACCACCTAGATTTAGGAGTGAAAGTCAATGTGTATGAGGGATAAACTCTAATGAACTGAAAATTGTGAGAGGTGAAAAAATATGATGAGAAATGGTATTTTGTTATGTTGGTTCCTATCTCGTGTACCCTAGATGAGGATGGGAGCCTCTTTTGCAAACCATGTGGTGGACCAAGGTCTATTGTTAATATCTTAGAATGGTCGACTAATTCCTAGTACAATGAAGGTTAGTCATTACATGAGAATCAAGCATGGTGAATTCTACTTGGTGAGGTATGACCCAAGTAATTTCAGGGTAGATGTATAAAAGATGACAAGTCGTATAGAATATGAGTTGAATGATTGGTCATACATTCTTTTGCTAGATAACATACTTATTGAGACATCTCGCTATCACACAGACAATGAAATGCCACGTGAAAACGTGTGGAACATCCATAAACCACATATTACCGGAAACACATGTTAATTAAAACTGATTTGCGAAAAGTAGATAATCAAGAAACTATTACATCCAGATCCTTATCCTACATGGAAACATGCTATATAAACATAGATAAACCTTGACACGTGTTCACATCTTATAGGAACCAACTATCACATAGACACAAAGAGTTCACCACCTGTTTATATACACAACAGGCCATACCAGGAAAATAGCAGGATAAATAAGCTACATCAGCTATACATCATAAAACGTCATCAAAACACCTCCAAGGACCTGAGAGTACAGGGATGACTCTAAGACTCTACTACAAAACAACCAAAATAGTAGCATATCTATCTCTTGCCTCCTACGGTTCTTCTTACTACTCAACCACAACTTCTCGACCACCACCACGTCTAGCACGATCACCTAAAAAGGTTGTAAACCAGCGGGGTGAGACACACAGTCCCAGAGAGAAATATAACTCCCTGCCGAACTATAAAATTTCAGAGAAGCTTAAGCAGATAACCAAAGTAAGCAGATTAAATAAGCAGCATACTGAGCAGAAGTACTTTATTAACAATCTTACCAAGATATCTAAGGGCATATAACCAGATATTCTTTATGGAACATGATTGACAAGATAAGATGTATAAGAACTTATCACAAGATATAAGGAACGTACAAATAACTGCAAGATATAACCATAGAAACTATACAAGCAAGGCCTCAACCAATGTTCTGTGCTTTTCCCTAAGCAATATATACTATACGGCTGGATTACAATTTATTATGCCCTGAGGAAGTGAGTCGTACCGCTTAAATCCAACCTTCGGCTGCAAAGCCCAAAATGGGTGCCATACAAGGTCAATTGAAGAGCTGAACTCCACGACCTCACCTCCTCATGGTCAGTGCACGATAACCAAATTAGGACCGCAATCTCTTGCTTAAGTGGCCTCAGCCACAGGGTCAGCTCTGTAGGCTACCCATTTCTCTAGCCCGCATTGGTATAGGTCTCGGCGCTAGTGTACCTAGAGCCATGGGCCTATTCACCGTGCTCCTGAGCCATGAATGCATTCATGCTTCATCACACTAAACCATGGGCCTATTCATCATGCTCTAACCATACTGAGTCTACAACTGAAGTTGCACTCTAATCCTCCTATTTTCGGCTAAAGAAACCCCGCATATTCAACAATATATGCTCCAAGTAATCCTGCAGGATAAACCTATTTCACCATCACCAACTACTGACGATGATGGATATATGGCCAGGGCAAAACTACATGAAATGTTCTACTGTAATTAATTAGTATATTTTAGGTGAATTGTTGAGGCAACCAGGTTATAAAACATAAACAACATTGTGTCACACTATAACTGCCATTATCATATTGCCATGGGATCTCAATCCCTCATCACATAATGCCACTGCCTCTCAAGGCTTCATCATCATACATCATCATCATGGGATAGCAGTCCCTCATGTTATCATTAGAGGATAACACCTCAAGCAGGCACTCAGGCTTTATCAGGTCACCATATCTTTCTCATCATACTGGTGATACATGTTATCTCATCGAAGAACTTCATTATTAAGTGTTACACAAAACATATATACATCATAGCTCTTACCTGGCTATGAATTCAATTGATACACCTGCATGGTTAGTATGCATATCAAGACAGATAACTTGATCACCAAACATAGATCTTTAGAGAACATTTTATGATTATCATGCCATTAAGATTTAGGGAGCATATGATTTGAAACAACATTCATTATTATGAACACATGAAGCATAAAGTTGTAGATGGTAAGCCAACCAACTCATTTTAAAATTACCAAACTGTGAGCATCAACCATGCCCTATCTTTCATGACATCATGAACACAACCACCCCTAAGGATACATCCTTAAAGGTTATACAACCATGATCTTATCATCTCACTTAACATCAATTTTAGGTAACAAACATGTCACTGGTCACAACCGGTCTTTCATATCTCATCAACTAGGGTTCCTGGGCTAGGCGCATCCCTCACAAAAGGTGTCACCTACCCTCACTAACAGTGTGGTAGGTAGCACTATCCCTCACCCAAGGGATATCGGGTAGGGTCATATCCCTCACCCAAAACGCTATCGGTCACCACAAAACCTAGGGCGCCAAGCCACACATATCGGCCACAAGCAAAAGCTGCACCCCGGCACAAGGAGGGTATCGGGCAGACTAGAACCAAAGGTGTGTCGTGCAGCCATGAACCAAGAGGGTATCGGGCATCTAGGTACAAGAGTGTATTGGGCAGCACCTTCACCCTATCGACTAAGACACCCTATTGCCTAAGCTAGAGTTAGGGTTCCATATCGACTAAGACAACCACTAAGACACCCATGGTGCCCAAGGAAACCCTCATACTGCCCGAGTCACACTACTTCCATCCATCAAACGACACCATGGTGCCCAAGGTAGCCTATCGTTCAAACTAGGGATGTCTACCAAGCATATCGACCAAAGTTATAATGCCCAATAGCTCCCTCTAAGGCAAAGGTCCATATCGGTCAAAAGCATATCACCCAACAACATCATCTTGGGTAGAGGTTCATATTGGTCAGAAGGGTCAACTGAACACCACTTAGCATATTGCCCAAGACTCATCCCTAGAAGAGGGATATCAGGCAGAACATATCAAAGGGGGTATCGTGCAAGGGTTCAAGGACCATGATGGGTTGGTCATCTTCAACCTCAAGACTACAACCAAGAAACCCTAAAAGTTCAAGAGAGTTGGCTCACCTCTCAAGACAATTAAATGAGAGAGGGGTATTACACAACTTCCATCATCTATCGGGAAACAAGGAGGTCCATCATATCATATCATCCAACCAACCAAAGCTCAACTCACCGTTGGAATAGGAGACCCTAGGTTCACCTCTCAACAACTAAGTGGGAGAGGGGTTTTGCCCAAGGAACTCCACATCCATGGTTCAGCCAACCCAAGGCAACCCAAGATATCCATCTCCACAAAGTCTATGGTACATCTAAATTAACCTTATAATCATTAAAGCAAGAAACATTGTGGGCTCCGATCTCCAAAATCACGATATAAACTCAGCGGAAACATTCGATTAGTTGCGGAAAACGAAAAATTATTGGAAATTAAAACTTTTTGAGACAAGATTTGGAAATTATAAAAACTCCTTTTTATAAGGAACCAAGTAAACAGTTTACATCTCTGTTAAACCACTTCTTGAGTATTTATATACAACATGATTCAAAAATCTCAAGAGCCAACACCAAAATATCAAACCACTATCTCCTAGGACCTGAGAGTACAGAGACGGCATAGGACTATCTAACTACATAACTCAGCAGCCAGTATCTCCACCTGAGATTCACTGCTGCCCCTGGTACTGTTGTTGTTGTTGTTGCTCATCCTTAAACGGAATCATTCGTCTTCGATGACCACCTAAAAAGAATTGAAATCTACGGAGTGAGACAATGTACAAATTGTCCCAGCGAGAGTTATAACTCTCAACTAGAAGCTTTATTATAACATTAAGGAATATCATAGACAAGATAACATAAATCATACAACAGCAGGTTTAATAACAAGTGAAGCAACTTCTACTTAAGCAGTCATGTCTTTAAAGCATATAAAGGACATGTATACAAAATATCTGAACAGATCATTAATGTAAACAATGTAACACCAAACATTATTCCTCGTAGTTTAACCTAAGCAGATATACTACGCAGTTGATTATGTTTTACAAACATTATTATGCCCTGTGAAGATGAGGTATATCACTCATACTCCAACCGATCACTAGTAAGTCGCATCGGTATCATACATAGGTCATCAAAAGAGCCAGATTCTTATGACCTCACCTTCCTCAGTCAGTTAGAGGATTGTTTGCAGGACATCTTGTGTCTCTGCTGTTATAGCTTACCAGGGTAATTTGGTCCTTTGCTATTTTAGAGTTACAGTGGCATTCTGTACTCTCTTCGTCATCGGAAGATTTCTTGTTTATCTCTCACCGATGCGGTGTTTGTGTTTTCTTTGGGAGATTCGTGGTACATCTCTTGGTTTAGATTTGTAGTGTAGGGTTGATAGATTATGCATCTACATCAATTCCTACACTAGGATGTAAGGATTTACGCATCCATTTCCCCCACATACTCAAAAGTATGTGATCCAGGAGTTCCCTTGGGAAAACCTATTTCACCATCATTTGGTCTCTGACAATGATGGATCTATGATCAGGGCTCTACATGGAATGATTATACTTGATTAGTTAGGTACATTTCAGTATTCTTCTAACATCATACATGTTCTCAAACATTAATCATTAGCATAGCAGCTATGAAAATAGAATACTAAATGTAACAAGTCTATCTCGCATCAATTATCATTTCCCAAATATCTCATCACAAGTCATATGTCAAGCATGACCTTGATGATATTCATGGCTCTCACAGCCTATCAATTTCATTAGATGCCACTTACTAGGTAACAGGGTATTTCACTATTCATAAAGTTAATAACATACTTCAATGAATATGAAATCATCATCATTACCTGAATATGATCATCCTCATATAAGAACCTGCTTGGTAAATTTAACTGATAACAGTAAACGATTCATTTCAAAGAAGTTGTACCTTCCTACTCTTACAAGAGTTAGGTTCCCTAAATCTCATCAATTAGGGTTATTCATTTCCTTTACTTATGATTAGGAATATTGATCCCTCATCTCATACTTCAATCATGAGGATTCATGCTTAAAAGCATAACTGGAAATAGGGTTTCACCCTATTCAAAATTAAAGTTATTGAAATCCCTTTATCTTATAAGACGTCATATTTGGTAACTTGTTCTCAAAGTTTCATACCTAAAGGCATGACACAGAACTAAGGTTAACATACCCCATCCTTCATTAATTAATATTTCCTATTCAGATTATCAGTCCAACTCTAGTATGCAACTTTGCCATTCTTGGAAACATACCAGGGTATGATGAGTGTTTACCTTTAATTATAACATTTATCAAACATTATACTGATTATCAATTCAAGGTGTGAATTCATTTCTCATCCTTATCACACTACAAAAAATGGGCCATTATTCACGGGAGAGTCCTGTCACAAACCCCTCTCTACAGGCCCTCAGAAATAGGGACGGTTGAGGGTCTGGCCCTCACAAATGGTCTGTGAAGAGAACTCACGTGACAAATACTAGTGGCCCTCACGAATACAATTGTGAGGGACTATTTAGCCTTCATAAATACATTTTTGAGGGACTATTTAGCCTTCATAAATACATTTTTGAGGGACTATTTAGCCTTCATAAATACATTTTTGAGGGACTATTTATCCTTCATGGATACATTTTTGAGGGACTTGATGGTCCTGGAGAATATATTTTTGAGGGGCTATGTGGTCGTCATGAATGCAATTTTGATGGTCAATCTGGACCTTCATCAATATATTTATGAGGGACTACTGTAAATGAATTGGTTATTATTTATTGAATGATTTATTAAATGTTAATTAATTGTTACTATAGTAAATATCAAATTTTAAATGAAAACTTTGTATACATAACCTCAAGCAATATTTTTATACTAATTCACATGACATCATAAGAAGATTCAACACCAAAATGACACATCATAAAATGTTAAATCACCTCAAACCAATTTTTGATATTGAAGCAAAATATTATCCATACATTGTGTGCTCAACGTTGATATAAATAAAGAGTACATATGGTTTTAAAATTTGAGATTGATGACAATCAACATATCATGCTAGAAACTCTTAAGATCTATAATGTATCCCTATTCCTTCAAATGGTGTTGTGTTCTTCATCAATGCCACGCCTCATATGGTTAGGTACTTGAATATTCTTCTCCTAAAAATGACAAATCATTATATTAATAGAATTTAAAGTTAATACATAAATCATAGTACAACAAACAACTTACCCCTATATTTTGGTTTTGGTCTACTCCAAGGTGAATTGTCCGTCGAAATCCATCATTAACTTGAAAAAGATTGAAGATACGAACTTCAATGTGGATTTAGTAAATAAACCACATTAAGAACATTCACACACATTATTAAAAGGAGGCTAGTCGAAGAAAGAAATCTGAGTAAATATGAAGTAAAAAATAACATTGATACTACATTTTGTTAAACATACACACTGGATTGTCCTGTTCTATAACTTATGAGAGAACTTACCATTCAGACAAATAAGCAATTTTCCAAGAAACTAACCATACCTTATTTATAAGTAAAAAAATTTGAGGATTACCCAATATTAAAAATGGAACTGAGTTGAATATATCATGAATAGTTAGACAATCAAAAACCCTTACACTTTATAACGAGACATTACATTAAGACAGGATACATTATAACAGGCTTGCCTGCACCCAAATTAGTTGTAAGATAAGTATTTTTTGGTAAAGTAGATAGTTTTATACTCATGTGTACTGGGTAAAAAACATATCCCTGTCACGTCAAGAAATTGAGTAATCACAATGAAAGAAAAGGTTGATAATACTTACGTGTAGACAGACCCATTTGAATCCACAGCAACTGGGGGCAAAAAAAATGAACTACTCATCAAGATCAGAATATCCAACTATTTAACACTGAAAATAAATTAGATTCAACTCATCCTAAGATGATATCATTCTGTTACGTTTTGACACTGCAATTATTAGACTACTGAAGAAAATGGCAAATTGTTAGTACCGTTCTGTGTTATTGCCGATAGGGCAACCAAACTGGAGAAAGGGATCTGGTTTTAGACGATAGTGTTAACAGGAAATTCAAGCAATTTTTTTAATACAGTTGATAATGTACGACTTACTGAACCTCCATAACCAGAAACAACAGCATAACCCTCTTGTTTTATAAGTCATGTTCTATGTGGGGATTCAAACCATCCCATCCTAATGGGCAACTATAAATGAGATTAGCACAACACTCAAATGTAGTTACCAAAGATAGAATTTATGTTAACAATATTAAGAATGTGATGAATTTCTAGAAATGATATCAACTATCAAGAAAACAATAGTATGGTTAAGCACACCAGTAATATGCATTGGTAGAATGGAGAGAACAGATATATTTATTGAAAAAAGTATTGTTTGAGACATACCTGAATGGTTTGTTCCACAAGCAACTTTCACAATTCTTTTTGTTGAAAGTGTAGCTACTGCCCTTGGACGAGGTTGAGCTTCATAAACTAATCGTACAGAGGAATTGTTTGCATTATACTGATAAAAATAACACTGAGTCAGAGTCGCTGCAACTTGACACAAAGAAATCAAACAAGACTCAACCTCATTGTCTGTCCCGTGTCCAAGCTGTCCATACTGTGGTAGGCCAGCAGTTCTGAAATAGCAAATGTACATCAGTGTTGGGGCAAGAAGTATACTTACAAGGCGGAAATATTCGACAAAACGTGGCTCCTGGAAGACAATTGATCGATACTCTTTTGTAGCAATCACAGCCATCTCATCCATCAGTGCATGCCATTCTGGCTTAGGAGATACTGGAGGGTGCATTCCATGTTCGAGAGTGGCAGCTGTGAAGTGTTGTAGGGTTCTGAAGCACAGATGCTCTTTGCCAAATGATTGTTCAATGACTTCACCCTGAACTGTAACCCGGAGATGGCCGTGGATAGTATCTGGCGGCTGTGACAAAATGGCAAGATGTGTGGGGTCACCTCCTCTTCCAACAGTCCCTCCTCGTCCATGGAACATTGTCAACTTCACTCCGAATTTCTTAGCAACCTTGATCAGTTCCTCCCGAGCTTTGTACAATTGCCAGGCTGCCAAAAAACGCCCAGCATCCTTCCCAGAATCCGAATATCCAATCATGACTTCTTGTTTTCCATCAATTCTGTCCTTGTACCAGTCAATAGAAAAGAGCCTTGCAACAGCAGCAGGTGCAGCCTCAAGGTCAGCAAGTTTCTCAAACAATGGCACGACCCTCAATGGCTTCTTCACTCGGCACTCACGTTGCAGGAGTTCCACAGCTAGGACATCTGAAGGGGCAGTTGACATTGAAATGATGTAGGCCCCAAAGTTGTCAGAAGGAAGTTCAGATATTACATGTAAAGTATCCAAAACATCAGCAATTTCTTCAGTCTTTGGAAGATCAGGACCAAATAAAGGACGTTTTCCTCTAAGTTCAGATCATAACCATTCTTGGCATTTTTCCTCTGACCACTCACGGTATGATCCAATTCCAAGATGATTTGTGATGGCATCCATTACATCTGTATGCCTATCTGATTCATGCCTAATATCAAGTCTAACAATTGACAGACCAAAGGTTGACACTTGGCGCAAAAAGTCCAAAAGACTTCCATCAGCAATTGGTCTATCGCCACAAGCACAGAGTGATCTATAACAAAGCTCGAGAGGCTCCAGGAACTGCAAAAACAGAAAAAGTTGAACATGTTACTAGAATTTGTGCCAAGTAGTAGAATAAATACTCTTTCACCCTTCAAATACAGGTTATACTGTGTGGTGAATTTTCATTAGTTGAATCAATACTCTTTCACCCTCCAAATACAGGTTATACTGGGTGGTGAATTTCAAGTAGTAGAATAAATACTCTTTCACCCTACAGTAGAACAAATAGTCCATCAAGATGGGTGTAACTATTAAAGCTGACTAATGGGTAACTATTAAAGCTGACTAAAGGGTAACTTGCTTCAATGTGTTCAGGCATTGGGTCACCTAGTCGGGGTGCCCAGCTACTAACTACTGAGCACAAGCATCTTTCTAGTACCATCAACGTGGAGATGACTGCCAAGTTTCATGATAATGATGTTGTAATATGGTGCACAGCTACCAACTACTGAGCACAACCAACTTTCTAGTACCATCAACGTGGAGATGACTCGCCAAGTTTTATGATAATGATGTTGCAATATATCAGGTTATTCAGAAAAAATAAATTCGTACTTCAGGACATTACTGTTAGCTTAATAGATGATGCAAGTCAGTAATTATGAGGATAGAGAGAAATTGCACAAGGAAGCAGTCGAGCTCATACCTCAAACATCAACTCCTCTATCTGAGAATAGTACAAGTTTGCAGCCATCATTCTAGCTAACAAACAAACATCCCTTGTAACCTCTGGCGTAACTCTTGGATTTCCTGCATAGAATCAATCATCCAGGTTAACAACATTCACCATCTCTATAGTCTGATCAGATCTTCATAGATGGACAGACCTACAATTTAATAAAATAAGCTTACAAGAGGACATAATCACATAGCATTAGCCATGAAACAGAAAACATGGAAAGGGCTTGTCCAATGATAGATATAGCACATCTTTTAGAATCAATCCAATATCATGATTGGACTTGTCAGGGTACCTAAGAGGTATTCCCATTCTAAAAGCTTAGGCTACATATAGAATATGAGGCAACAATAGAAAAGGTCTGGTGGCCTTTCCAAAACTAAATCTGAAAATAGGTTGTGGTTTTAGAGTTTGTAACCACATGGTTTGTGTGGGAGGAGGCTGAGACAGAGAGTCTTTAGAAGAAGTAACATGTAGGTGTACGGCTCAAACACATGCCTCAGGTGAGTCATTGATCCATGCAGGTGCAGGTTGGACAAATGCATGTATTAAGGCACAATAGGACTTTGATAGAACATCATATCATGCAATGTTGATAGTTAGGCCTTATAGGAACTTAACAAGACTACAGTGATATATTAATTATAGGAAAAGATTGAACACCTACCTCAGCCTCCTAGAAGAATAAAAAATAATCATTACGCCACTTGCTAAGAAAATTCATGCCTATCGGCACCATTATAAGAATATCTTTCATATAGGACTTTATCAGACATCCATTAAATCATTTGGTACTCATCTCAAGTGTGATTGATCTGGTGTTGTAAGCAGAATTTTTAGTATTAATATGTCCTTCAAAAAGTAATTTTATTATGTCCATAAAGCAAGATGAAGAAGAAGAACTTCAACAGATGGTTCTATCCCAACAAATTTAGGGGTGGTTCTTGAAACTTTTCAGCATAAGAGAGACAAATATGAAGATGGATTTGTGTCATGTTGACTATAGGCCTGTTTAGGATTCAAATTTTTTGTGAAATTTTCTGTAACAGTCGTAAAAGAATCAAAATAATTATATATTGCTCTGAGGAAAAATTAAATAGAAGGAAACTAACCAGAAACAACTCCACAAAGAAGCCTTTCAGATCCTCTTCTTTTAGTTCACAATCAACCTCTTGCACTGAGATAAACCAGCCTTAAATAACCACAAGTCATGTTACTGATGGAAAGAACAAAAATAAAGATCAAACTTTAGAGAAAGGAACACCTGAACCAAAACATTAGACTAACTATCCAAGAGAGTTTGGCAGTCCTCCTTATACTAAGCCATAGCGATTTAGATGACACACAGTTTTGTCTGTGCACCTATGAAAAAGCAATCATTGGATGGCTTCTATGTGACACAAGGGACCTACATATTTTAGATGCAGATGTTAGAATAAAAGAAGAACAAAAAAGGAAAATATAATGCCTAAAAGAGGGGGAGAGGTTTATTTAATGGCATGATTATAATTGATAAGAAACACTTATAATACAATTAGATTCTTTTATGGTTCTGTGTAAAAAATGGAACTGAAATTATAATGGCATCAGACAGATAGGATAAGATCTAGTTGAGAGAATGTTGGACTGATCAGTGGTAGGTAGAAGCTTGTAGGAAACTAATCAACGGTTTAATGTGGTTTGAAGTGTCTTTAAACAAATTGAATTCCACCTTGTTCATTTTACATAAAGTCAAAAGGGTTAATCATAAACCCAAAAAACAATACTAAGAGAGGTATTAAAGAGACCAATGACAATTATGTTCAAATAGTTAGTTTTTTCTTAGGATGCTCAATTTCTTATCTGCATCACCAGTTAGATGTGATTCAGACATCTTAAATCTAGAATATAGTTACACCTACCTTTATTATGCCCCTTACTTTTTAGAATGTAGTCAAAATCCATTGTCCTTCTTCCACCAAGCCAACAGTAATAGCAACTCAACACAAACTCTTCTATTGTCACCAGTATGACTCAGAAGTCACAATAGCTAGGTATTATCATTTCTCCCATCTATGTCTCTGTAGGATTATACAATTATCCTCTACTACCACACTTGTTCTATAAATTGTTAGTTTTGTTCTCCTTTTGTACCCTTCTTAATGGTAATTGCCAACCTCCAAGACCAACTAATGCAACAACATAGTCACAAGTATAGAATTTTTCCAGTAAGAAATTGCAAATGATGAATGCACTGTAACAAATGTTATATGTATACTATTTTTTATTCAAAATCCAGTTTAAAAATGTCTCCTCAATTTTTTCAGTACTAGATTCCAAGAAAGCTTCTAATTAGCATATATTAGACAAAATTAACATATGTGTAACATCAAATAGTGAGAATATAACATATAGAACTGTTACTATTTTAGATTGTATGTTTTTAAAATAAGAAGCATGTGAGATATCCAGAGTTGAAGGTACTGTAGCAATAATTAATAAGAACATAAGCATATGAATGGAGCTGCAAGAATCAATATTTTTATTTGGAAAAGGATTAAAATATACATCAAATTTGAAAAATGGAAATCTCGTAACCAGCAAGTATATAAAATACATAGCTATGATATCACCACTTCATTTTCTTGGTCAAGACCAATATTGTCAAGTATACTTCTCATCAAAAAAAATCTATAAGAACTTCCATACTATTGATAAACTAGAGGTGGATAGGAAGATCAAGGGGAGTAGCACATTTCAATGATTAGATTGGCTTGTGTCCTAGTTCAAAGATGGACTTACCTTTGGTTTATATTTCCATATAAAATAGGTTCTAACCTCATAGACGAAATTGATTCTTATTGTTCTTATAAAAGCGAATGGAACATGGGTTAAATGAGCATGCTATATCAGTAAATTAATACATCAAAATGTCTTTCTTAAAAAAGAAAAGAAAATCCAGGAAACTAGAGATATGATTCTAGTTGCATAATAGATTCTTATTCTAGAAATACTCACCTTTATCACCTTGTTGATAATCTACATACCTCAATTTGTCATGACTTCTTCTATGGATGAGACAAGCTTTTTAATGGTGATGCCATCAGCTCAAACGGTTGCACTCTAGAAGAGGGGTTCAAGGCTATGAATCATCTCATCTGGATCGACAAAGATTGTGTACCTTCACCATATACTATGGCAATGACTCTAGCTTGCATTTTTAGGGGGGCGGGTGGATTAGGGTTTTGGTTCAAATAGACTCACTCATAAAATGGGTGAGAGTGCCAACACTCAAACACCTAGGTTGACACAAAAACAACAAAACTCAAAATATGGTTGTCTACCGGTAACCAACACTTAGAGTACACCACTACAGTCAAATCATACTAGTCTACTCAATTAAACTTTCATAGGAAAGAGACACAAGATATTTTTAGGTATCAGTCAATTAAAAAAGGGAAAATACAAATACACATGGCAAATTAGGCTAAAAAATAAATGGTATGTGAAATTCAATCACAATAATAGGAAATCTAAATAGTATTAGGATTTATAAAAAATATTTTTAGGTACATATGGAATGATTAGGTTGTCAAATTCATAATGAAGAATTAGGGCCAAATTAGTTTTGTGGCTACAAAAAGAAAAAAGAAATAACAACATATATGTTTGATGAGTTTCAAAACTCCCATAAAGGTTTTAGACAAAATTATT
This sequence comes from Alisma plantago-aquatica, assembly GCA_963693085.1. NCBI lineage: Eukaryota > Viridiplantae > Streptophyta > Magnoliopsida > Alismatales > Alismataceae > Alisma > Alisma plantago-aquatica. Next base: position 1,136,312,130 of record OY856410.1, on the reverse strand, counting down.
ACTATAATTTGCATTATTTATTTGAAACCTCAAGAAATGTCTTTTGCATATGAGCAAACCTTTTGTATAAAATAAACAAGATTAAAGTAACTCATTTCTTTTGTATTGTCTTATATTCTTACATATTTTGTGATAACAATAATTTGTAGACCCTGCCATAAATGTTATCACTTACATGTTAGGAAGTATGATTTTCTGTTAGTCAGTGTTACATAAATGCAGTAGCACAAGGGGAATGTGAAGAATAGTCTACCCCAGATATTGTGAATGACAAACCTCGAATAGTACCAACATACTTCTAAAGACTCAGTATAAATATTGCAACCTCAGTTAATGAACCTATTGGAGGTTCTTCCACCTTTCCTAGACCCTGCCAGTCATGATGAAACCAAACATGGGTTGTAGGAAGCCAAAAATAGTATAAACAATCTCTACCATGAAAAGCATAGTAGATATCTCATAAAACTCTCCATGGTCAAGAAAAACCCAAAATAGAGCATGATACAGTTGCTAGAGGCATATTGAATTTTTCATGAAGCTGTCAAATGAAAAGGAAACATGATACTTGTAGTTGAAATCAGATCTTAGTCCTAGTAGCATCATATGGACAGAGGGGGAAATCAAGAACAACTATAGTTAGTTGCAAATGGAGGAATCGACAACTTCATGTGGAAACTTGTATCATATCTGGACCCTTGACATGGTATATATTGGCATCAATCATGGTTATTGAGCAAAAAAATAAAGTTGGGGGATGGGTAGCGATCTAGGTAGAAGGGCAAAGTATTTTGTTATATATGAGTTGAGAGGTGATATGGAAATTACTTATACATGCCTCAATTACAACCTCATTTAACATTAGCATAATTTTAACAACAACATAAATCCTTATCTCAATATTTAGATTTATTTGTCCTTGTATTCAGTGGGACCCTGACCTACATCTATCATCATCAAACAAATTTTCCCTAATAACATGGAGTTATCTCTATATATTGTTCTCTAAAACTCTCCATCTATGGGGTTTAATTACCCATTTTGATAAGTTTCAAATAATTATAAAGTAGAGATAGTGTATAAAACTTATACTATATGCAATGAAAATCATGTATGGTGTTTAACTTGGCAGGTATCTATTTCTCTTGCACCTACTTTGTGACTTTGATTCCTATATGATCCTATAAAAAAATTAAGAAAACATGTTCACCCAGTGGAGTCGACTAATGCAATAAGAGAATATATCTCATGATCTAGGAGAACAAGGTACATTGACATATATGTAGTAGGAAATTGATTCCTATATTGTAAGGATGGATAAACATATAGTCCCTTTATTTCTCAAGAGTTGTTTACAATCTGATTGACAAAGCCATATTTTAGAATCATGCATCGAGCTCGTTACCTTTATTTTCAAATCGGTCAATACAGTGAATAATAATAGCCTAGTATATAAAGAAAAATAATGAAACTGTTCTAATGGACATAAACCACATGTATAAGGTTACAACTATGTTTTAATGGATAGCAGGGGCAACACTGTCAGCTTTTAGGTTTTCCCTTGGCTAAGCTGCTGATTAGTCTAAGTATTAAGACATTGTTTCTGTGTAATGTGAATATATACAAGGGACTACTCGGCAGTTTAAGAATTATCTGTGTTAAGGATAATTATCAAAGGTCCTACCAAAAATCTTATAATTCTTCAACTAGTTCACCAACATCTAGAGGACAAATGATTAACTAGTATGGCACATATTCTAGAGGCAAACCACATTGTTGGATACTAGTCTACTATTGTATGTTATCTTTTTTAGCACTTTTTCCATGAAAATCACCGGCATAACAAAATACAATACAGGGAAACAATTGATTAACAAGTATAGGCAGACGCCCTGGTTAGGGGGAGGTTATGGCTGTGACTTGTATGGTGCAAGTACTGGTGGTCACAGCTGTATCTGTGTGGGTTCTGTTTGTATAAACAGTTGCTGGTAGTGCATTAGCAGCACACAGGTGCTGTGAGACATGCCAGCTAATGCATGGACATGAGGAAGAGGGGTACAGCAACATATACGACACTTTTACTAAATTTCTTAACCAGTTCTGTATGTACAACTATTGCTTACCACCTGCTACAGCCGTACTATTTTATATAGGACATATATTCATATTATCTTAAAAGAGTATTATGTTATTATCCTGAAATACAATGCATCAGCATCAGAATACTACTGCATGCACATACGTTAGAATTTTAAGCAACTTGAGGCATTCAGAACTTACGCATACATAATAGCATCCAACTAATGAGGATTAATCCATTGATTAAATCCTATACGTACACAATAATGCGTGTAAAGCAAACAATACTTCCACCTATATATCTTATCAAAATCAGAGCTATTTTAAGTAAAGGTTCAAGTTAAGACTAGTTTCAAAGATCAAAACATTTTAGATCAAGCCTGCTCTGGAACTTCAGAAATATCAAACAACTACATGTACTACAACTATTACTGTTATAGTTCCATTTACTACTTCAACACGAAGAAATGAGTTAAATTTTTCACAGGAGACCACCTTATACAATAGAGAAGAAGTATCAATTATTACATACCTAGTTTTATATCTACATGAATATACATGTTGCTTGAATGGGTCTATAGATCTAGTATAATTCTAGAAGCATAAATGATATCACTACACCAGGCCCAACACTTGCACAAATTCATTTTAAGCATATTCAGTTTGTTAGCATTTTGCATTTCACCTCAATTGTCATGATCCAGAATAGGGTAACCAAGATAGATGTATCATATTAAAGTACTCAAAGATCAGTAAAAAAAACTGGAAGAACAATGCCATAATAGTGTCCTATGTAGGCTTTTAATTAGGTAAAAGATTATGAATGGATAGAAGACTTATCACATAAAGCTACAACATATAGGGTTCATCACAACCAATATGGTAGACTGCCTCGATGTCAATCAATTTTGCAACGTCAACAACACTCCGTATTTCCCATTCCATAACATTTTACCTATTAAAAGTCAGAGATGTGTTGCAGAGGGAGAATTTTCCACCTAAAATAAGATAAACATGCATTTAATCTCAATTGAAACAGTTGTCATGGAGCAATTTAGAAATTAGAAATTATAAATGTGTCATGTAGATCACCTAATAGGCTAATAGTTCCATTCTGGTCATTGAGGACAACAATGTTGTCACCATCAATGTTTCTTCAGATTTACACCTCCTTGCTTTAGTTCTACATCTTGTCATAGAGTATCCCACCATGTTGTGACCCAATTTTTGTTCAGTTAGGCTGAATTGCTTTGGCTTCATTACTTAAAATTGATCATAAAATCAGTACGAGCTATCTCAAGGTTTAAGAAACAACAAGCTAACATGTGAGGTAAGGATTTGGTTGGTCTAGTACAATATTTAACTCTATATATGTATAGAACATGTTGCACAAACTGCAGAATCTATGTTGTCATTACTGGACAAAGTGCATAAAATGTAGAAACAACTTATGTTTCATATATTCATAGTCAAGGCCTACATGACATGGTTAACATCTATAGGTTTTCCGTAGGATTTCCCTAATGTATGGTGTTCATGACAAAAGTAATGCCCTGTTAGATATCTTGGTGTACATTAGGCAAGAATGATCAATGGTCAAGTGGCTAAGTCAAAATGATGACAAGCACAACAACACCCATTCTTGGGCATAACTAGGCCATGATATGGAACTAACTAGTCAATGACATGTCCTTTTTATATGCAGTACAATGTACTAGTGTATAAGAACTATGCCCAATTTCCTAACAAGTATACACATAAATCATTGTATGTTCAGGATACACATAATACAAGATCAAGGTGTAGGATTCATTTTAATTTCTCAGATATTCCATGGTTTTTATGGTAAGAATCACTTCCATTGGTCTTCTTCAACTACCTTAAATGTGGCTCATACTCATCCATCTTCATTGTTTCTTGTCTAAATTGATTGTGAAAATGTCAACATTCAATCATGAAGAAACACATGCAACACTCTCTTCTCTATAATAAGTTTCCCAACGGTTTCCTTGCCTTCCTCAGTTCCCAGTTTAGGAGTTAGGTCTACATCCCTCAATTTTTTGGTCTATCTTTCCCTAGGCAAAAACCCATCCCACCTGGATCCCAAGAGCCCATATTTTGACACCTTCTCCATAGTCTATTCATATTTGTAATTGTGTAATGCCATTATATTTCGTAATAATGTAACTATTACACAATATTGTATAGTACTTAGGCTAAATCACACCCAAACTTTGGGGCTCCTTTCCCTAAAAGTAATCGTTATAAACTTTAATTCAATTAAGTTTAACCCAGTCAAGAATTGTGATAGTGATTCTATGTTATCATGGTACCTCAAATAGGGTGGAATCCTAGTTTGGCGTGCAAGGCAGAAAAATGTTAGGTATTTACAGATTGGTCAAGCTATGGTCACTATTCTAGACTCACTATTTCCCTATTGGTATTTATATTATTATTCTGATATCTTGCAATTAACAGAACCTCGCAGCATGTTCTATGACTATACATTCATTTTTCATCAAGCATTGAGACTTTAAGCTCCTAATTATGGCTATGCTAGTTTTTGTCTACTTCTGCAGGTGTACATACTCTAATTACTTTGGAATGCAAGTGAGAACACCGATTTCAAATGGAAGACCGATCCGACCTTCACAGGGAAGGGGAAAAGGATGAAGAAACAAAGAAAACACATACAGACCTGGCTGAGCTGCGCTAGGAGATGGTCCTCGGTGGCACCGCAAGAGGAGTTGAACTTGAGAAGAGGCTTGAGCCTCTCGTCAGCCCTACTGGCACCGATGACCTGCAGATCCAAGGCCTGGAGCCAGCGCAAGACTCCGCCCTCGAAATCGCCACTCCCAAGCGCCAGATCTGCGTCGGCATCGACATCCTAGAGGAGAATACCTCGAAGCCTCCGGCCCAGCCTGGGCTCCTATAGGAAGGAGGAGCCCCCTCCATTGACGAGGAAGACGACGATTCCAGTCGATCTAAAGCAAAAGCATCTCCTCCAGATCCGCCATCCGAGTCATCATCCTGGCGAGGAGCGGCCGCCGAACTTTCCGGGACATCATTGTCGTCGGGGGAGTCGGGAGGAGTCGGGGGCGATCGGGGCAAAACCTCGCCAAAAGTGGCATATTTTGGGAAGTCCGCGGAATCCAAATGGTAGAGAATGGAGGGAAGGGTTATGAGAGGGAGGGAAACATTTGACACGGAATTTTTCAGGGAGTGATTAGTGAGTAATATATTTTTGACGGAACAAAAGGTCTAAGGATGTTAAAAACACGGTTGAGGGATTTGGTCCCATATTTCAAGGATGAGCCCTCACAAATAGACATCATTATTCACGATTTTTGGTTCCTCACAAATGTTCTTCAACAAAGGACAAATTTTTTGTAGTGTCATGGTATGATTACATCATACTCATTGGCTTGGCTATACATCAATGGAAGGCATCACCTTGTAAATATCTCCAGGATTTCATAATTGCTAGGTCATATACTAGGCTCACTATTCATCCCACTAGGATTTCCATATTTTCATTTCTAATTTAGGGATTCTCATTCATATTACATCTCCTCTGGATTAGATTTACTAAACCTCTTATCTCACATGGCATAAAGATTCCTCATATAACAACTTGTATTTTAGGGTTTCATACTCAAAGGCATAACCCTGAATTACTACATTTATCAGATCACCATAAATTAGGGTTTGATTAAAACAAGGTATTACTCAATTAAACCCCTCAAGGGTATTTTGGTAATTTACCTCATGATCACCATCATGGGTCAATTCATTAATCACTTAGTCCCTTAATGTTCTAAGTTACCATTAGGGTTTAGATTAGATCACCATTGAACCAATTACAACTTCAAGTGATTATGTATAAATAACCTTGAAAACCTCCAAATGGTTTCAACCTTCAACCACCAAACGGTTTGAAACTGTTTGGGTGCGTTGACCGTTTGATAGGTTTGACTCCAAGACCGTATGACCTCAAGGTCGTTTGCCCAAACCATTTGGGTGCGTTGAGTGTATGCTAGGTTTGACTTTCCAAACCGTTTGAGCTTATACGGTTTGAAACCGTTTGATCAACTTGTCTTGAGATCGATTGGTCCAAACGACCTTGAGATCGTTTGAGCCCAAACGGTCTTGAGACCGTTTGGACCCAAACGGTCTTGAGACCGTTTGGCCTCAAACGGTCTTGAGACCGTTTGGTTCAAATGGGCTCAAACCGTTTGGACCTCCAACATGGTTCAAAAGTTACAAATGTTTATGATTAAGTATGTTGAAGCCCTCAATTGGCCAAAGACATGTTAGCCACTTATAAATTGAGTCAATTAGGATGATCCTCAATCAATTGGACACCAAATTAACCCTCAATTGAAAGCCAATTAGGGTGAAGTCCATCTCAATTAGAGTTTCAAATCGGATGGTCATCAATATTCAACAATGTGAATCAATTCAAGGTTGAACCTATCAATTGACCTCCAATTGGGACCAAACTTGGCCCAAACGGTCTTGGGATCATTTGGATAACCTCCAAACGGTCTTGAGACCGTTTTCCCAAGAATTCATCAAAATCTAAGTTGATTTGATAGGGGTTGAACCTTCATTAAGTCATAAATCAGCAATTTAATTATTTCAACAACCCACTATAATTGGGCTCTCAATTGATCAAATTACCTTAACCCTAAACCTCTAAACGGTCTTGGGTGATCCCCAAACGGTCTTGAGACCGTTTGGATGATTCCCCAAACGGTCTTGAGACCGTTTGGGCTAATCAACCCAAAATCACTAATTAACTCATTGGAAATTCAGCACTGATTCCAATTAGGGTTTGCCCTATTAATCATCCTTCAACTCATGACTCGTTTGGAATTAATCCATCAAATTTGGTGAGTCGTTAATTAACATCATTATGAACAGTAATCCCAAACGGTCAACGTTTGGTCAACCATCTTAAACGGTCTTGAGACCGTTTGCCCAAAAAGGGCAAATTAAATAGATTGAAAATCAGAACTTAATTCAATTGGATTTGCTAATTGATTTGCTTATATATCACGATTCCTTTGGAGTTAACCTCTAAACTTTTGTGGGTGATTAACCTACATAATTATAAACAAGATTCACATACGGTATTCACTTGGTCAACGCGACCAAACGGTCTTGAAGACCGTTTGCCTTCATATGACCCTGAAACCGTTTGCCCACCAAACGGTTGTGTAAACCGTATGGGCAATTGGTTAGGACCGTTTAGTAAAGTGGAAAATCCGTGGATAAGCATAGGAATTAACGCCCTTATCTTCTACCTTAAGAACAGTAGCATTTCTTCACGATTTTGCTTGCAAGGATGCAAGGGAAGATAGGGAAGAAGAAGAACTAGCAACTATATGCATAGAAAAATATGTATAATCAAGCATAAGGTTTAGAGTTATAAAATCCACCTAAAGGTTGTTCCTTGAGCTCCAAGCTTCCAAGCTCCAAGCTTTAATGGCGTCTTTGAGCTCCACAGGTCGGTCAAGGTGAATTCTCCAAGGAAAAGTTGGAAAGGAATGGCTAGAAAGATAGAGCTAGGTGAGCTAGCCATGAATTCAACCTTGAAAACGAGTTTCCTCCATGAATTCAAGCAAAGGGATGATCCAAACTTACCTAGGACCCTTGGTCGTCCTTCTCTGCTCCAGAGCTTAGCCTTGGTCAGTTTTGAGCAAGGGGAAAAGAAATGAAAAGAAGAGGATCGTTCCCTTGCTAAGTGAGAAAAGTAGTATATATATACTTAGGTGAAATTTCAACATAAGAACATATGCTTTCCTCATTTCTCATCTAAGTCCTTCCTTTCTTCCTTGCACGTCCCCACATTTTATTTCTAAGGACAAACTCCTTATAAGGTCAAGAATTGAAGGCAAAGAGGATCAACCCATCACTAAAGTATACACATAAAAGGGCTATTATACATACACCTTGATTATTCAATCACAAAGGTGTTTTGTTTATTATATGATTATTCACATGAAGTGACCTTTTCATCATTTCTCTTCTAAATGATGCCAAGAGTTATAAAAGATGTTTTAGATGATGTATTTTACAAGTTTCACCCCTCAAATTGGGTAAATTGCATTTTACACCAATTTAGGGTTTTCAAGTACAGGGGTTGCTTCCACAGCTGCACCTTGGTGCTCAAGCTTGGGAAATCCCTCAAACCTCATCATATTCATTCTTATGTTGTCTCAACATTAAAGAAACATATAAACATGTGAAATTTGCAAGTTAACCCCTCTGATTGGGCAAATTGCACATAGGTCCCTGTATTGCAAACAATACTTCAACATTGGTTTATAAGGGACAGAAATGGAAACATATGTTCCATAAAAGCTTTAATTATATACTAAAGGATAATTACAACCATCTAATTTCATAATTAGGCAAAACACCTAGGGTTAGCTCATAACCTAGGTCAGGGGTGTTACAAATCATAAACCCCTAACAAGGATTTCGTCCCCGAAATCTCAGGTAGAAAAGGGGAAAGCAGATATTGTTTCAGCATACACATTGTTACATCCTTGGGTAACATACCATTTTCAGGGAGATGTTATAGAATTTAGATCAACATTCTGATAATCAGCATACTAACTTCCTTTATTATATAATGAGAAATTCAAGTCTTGATATTTATTCAAGACCATATAAGGGCCTTTTCACCTTGAGTGTATCATCACATCTGATAATCAGCATACTAACTTCCTTTATTATATGCATTAACTATCTCATCAGTTATACATTCTTATCATAAAGAAAAGTTTTCTTGTCAAACAAAGATTTACTTATCAGACATTCTGGAGAAGGATATGTTTATTTTAAGAACATAAACCCCTAACAAGGGATGTTCTTAAAATTCTATCTTTATTTAAGAACATAAACCCCTAACAAGGGATGTTCTTAACATTTTTACTTTGGTATTAATTACTTGTGTTATCAAAACTTTATATCTCTTTCTTCCTTTTATCATGGGACATTTCTCATTACATATATTCTTTCAATCATTACTAATCACGGTTGACCTTCTTTATTCTTATTTTTCTTATCTTATGATGCTCTTTAAGTTGTTTCAGATTGACTACTTGATCAGAGTAATCAAAAGATAACAACTTCAAAGTTTCCATATTTACTTCATCATCAGTAATTGTATACCTGGCCAGGGTATATGATTACTGAGGTAAGAAAATATGTACTTGTATATTATCATGTTCCTTCTCTTTTCTCATCCTTTCAAGTATAAAAATTAATTTTACTGAATCCTACATCCGGATCAATTCTTTAATACCTTTTTTTATAGAAGTAAACATGTAATATAGAACGACTATATCTGATGCATCATTGAAAACCTTTATGAGACCAATCAAAGAATAGTTCAATCAACTACTATTTCAACTTGTCCAAAAGATCATAAAGAGATTTATAAGAAATACCATTTATCTTGTCTAATCAATCATGGCTCGAGGATTCTATCAAATCCTTGCATGTCAAGGTATAAGATCCACTCGAATGCGATGATTAGAAAAGAAGAGGATGCAGGGAGAGCATACCTCCTACAAAACGGCAGACTCACTCAAGAGAGTCTCCAACAACAACTATCTGCCCTATGACTGACTGTCATATTGCAGTTACGGATCACTCTTCGAGTGATAAAAGAGTGTGTAGCACCCCGGTAAATCAGAACAGATACTACACAGGATTTAGACATATCAGAATATAAAATTTCCATCTGACCTGCCACTACCCGTGGATCGACCACTGCTTCTGGTGGGTTCATTGCATAGAACCTCATTGTCGGTTGGTGTTGAGGTGGTGCTGATGATCCCGCTTGGGACACTTGCCCACGTCCTCGAGCTACTCCTTGAGATTGCCTTCTCTGTGATCCTTGTTGACCTTATCTCAGAAGCTATATCACATTGACAGACTTAGATCGACAGTCCTTCATCAAATGGCCCACCTTACCACAGTTATGACAGCTTTTCTCCTGTTGTTGTGGTCTAAAGGGTTCCTTACCCTTTCTAGATAACCATTGACTTGGTGTACTAGGTCCTGGTTGTGTTGGTGATACCAGAAATTTCTTCCTTCTGGAACTACCAGGCCTCTGCTTCTGGGTTTGGATAGGCCTTTTCTCAATTCTTCCTCTATATATCCTTTCTGGACAATTAGGTCTGCTATGTCCAAGCCTCCTACAATTATGGTAGGTCCTGGTCTCTTGTTGTATTCTAATCCCTACATTGATGTGGACTGATTCACCAGGCTGAGATTGAGCATAAGATTGCTCTAAGTTCAAAGCTTTATCATTTACTTCTGCTTCAACCTGCTGCTGAGGGTTACATATCCTGTGGATATCCAGAACATTATCATTAGGAGCTGGTAATCTGGGTTGTATTGCTAGTGTTTGATCCACTATATGCATCATGGTTGCCCTAAATTCTCCAACAGTGATTCCTAAGGAATGATTCTTTATCATGGTTGGATTAACTAGGGGAGCCTCAGGTAAGTGTTCCTCTACTGCTTGCTCCTGTGCACTCCATCTGGGTGTGGCATTGTTGCTTCCTACAGCAAACTCCTCATCCTTATATATCTTCTTCTCCTGAGGAGCAGAAGATTCTATTAGATGAGGAAGAAACACTAAAGATAGACTCGACATCCTAAGTCCTATGTCTCTGTAGACTCGGCGAACCTAGAGCTCTGATACCACTTAATTGTGGGCTCCGATCTCCAAAACCACAATATAAACTCAGCGAAAACATTTGATTAGTTGCGGAAAATGAAAAATTACTGGAAATTAAAACTTTTTGAGACAAGATTTGGAAATTATAAAAACTCCTTTTTATAAGGAACCAAGTAAACAGTTTACATCTCTGTTAAACCACTTCTTGAGTAGTTATATACAACATGATTCAAAAATCTCAAGAGCCAACACCAAAATCTCAAACCACTATCTCCTAGGACCTGAGAGTACAGAGACGGCATAGGACTATCTAACTACATAACTCAGCAGCCAATATCTCCACCTGAGATTCACTGCTGCCCCTGGTACTGTTGTTGTTGTTGTTGCTCATCCTTAAACGGAATCCTTCGTCTTCGACGACCACCTAAAAAGAATTGAAATCTACGGAGTGAGACAATGTACAAATTGTCCCAGCGAGAGTTATAACTCTCAACTAGAAGCTTTATTATAACATTAAGGAATATCATAGACAAGATAACATAAATCATACAACAGCAGGTTTAATAACAAGTGAAGCAACTTCTACTTAAGCAGTCATGTCTTTAAAGCATATAAAGGACATGTATACAAAATATCTGAACAGATCATTAATGTAAACAATGTAACACCAAACATTGTTCCTCGTAGTTTAACCTAAGCAGATATACTACGCGGTTGATTATGTTTTACAAACATTATTATGCCATGTGGAGATGAGGTATACCGCTCATACTCCAACCGATCACTAGTAAGTCGCATCGGTATCATACATAGGTCATCAAAAGAGCCGGATTCTTATGACCTCACCTTCCTCAGTCAGTTAGAGGATTGTTTGCAGGACATCTTGTGTCTCTGCTGCTATAGCTTACCAGGGTAATCTGGTCCTTCGCTATTTTAGAGTTACAGTGGCGTTCTGTACTCTCTTTGTCATCGGAAGATTTCTTGTTTATCTCTCACCGATGCGGTGTTTGTGTTTTCTTTGGGAGATTCGTGGTACATCTCTTGGTTTGGATTTGTAGTGTAGGGTTGATGGATTATGCATCTACATCAATTCCTACACTAGGATGTAAGGATTTACGCATCCATTTCCCCCACATACTCAAAAGTATGTGATCCAGGAGTTCCCTTGGGAAAACCTATTTCACCATCATTTAGTCTCTGACAATGATGGATCTATGATCAGGGCTCTACATGGAATGATTATACTTGATTAGTTAGGTACATTTCAGTATTCTTCTAACATCATACATGTTCTCAAACATTAATCATTAGCATAGCAGCTATGAAAATAGAATACTAAATGTAACAAGTCTAACTCGCATCAATTATCATTTCCCAAATATCTCATCACAAGTCATCTGTCAAGCATGACCTTGATGATATTCATGGCTCTCACAGCCTATCAATTTCATTAGATGCCACTTACTAGGTAACAGGGTATTTCACTATTCATAAAGTTAATAACATACTTCAATGAATATGAAATCATCATCATTACCTGAATATGATCATCCTCATATAAGAACCTGCTTGGTAAATTTAACTGATAACAGTAAATGATTCATTTCAAAGAAGTTGTACCTTCCTACTCTTACAAGAGTTAGGTTCCCTGAATCTCATCAATTAGGGTTATTCATTTCCTTTACTTATGACTAGGAATATTGATCCCTCATCTTATACTTCAATCATGAGGATTCATGCTTAAAAGCATAACTGGAAATAGGGTTTCACCCTATTCAAAATTAAAGTTATTGAAATCCCTTTATCTTATAAGACATCATATTTGGTAACTTGTTCTCAAAGTTTCATACCTAAAGGCATGACACAGGACTAAGGTTAACATACCCCATCCTTCATTAATTAATATTTCCTATTCAGATTATCAGTCCAACTCTAGTATGCAACTTTGCCATTCTTGGAAACATACCAGGGTATGATGAGTGTTTACCTTTAATTATAACATTTATCAAACATTATAATGATTATCAATTCAAGGTGTGAATTCATTTCTCATCCTTATCATGGTATGATTACATCATACTCATTGGTTTGGCTATACATCAATGGAAGGCATCACCTTGTAAATATCTCTAGGATTTCATAATTGCTAGGTCATATACTAGGCTCACTATTCATCCCACTAGGATTTCCATATTTTCATTTCTAATTTAGGGATTCTCATTCATATTACATCTCCTCTGGATTAGATTTACTAAACCTCTTATCTCACATGGCATAAAGATTCCTCATATAACAACTTGTATTTTAGGGTTTCATACTCAAAGGCATAACCCTGAATTACTACATTTATCAGATCACCATAAATTAGGGTTTGATTAAAACAAGGTATTACTCAATTAAACCCCTCAAGGGTATTTTGGTAATTTACCTCATGATCACCATCATTGGTCAATTCATTAATCACTTAGTCCCTTAATGTTCTAAGTTACCATTAGGGTTTAGATTAGATCACCATTGAACCAATTACAACTTCAAGTGATTATGTATAAATAACCTTGAAAACCTCCAAATGGTTTCAACCTTCAACCACCAAACGGTTTGAAACCGTTTGGGTGCGTTGACCATTTGCTAGGTTTGACACCAAGACCGTATGACCTCAAGGTCGTTTGCCCAAACCATTTGGGTGCGTTGACCGTATGCTAGGTTTGACTTTTCAAACCGTTTGAGCTTATACGGTTTGAAACCGTTTGATCAACTTGTCTTGAGATCGATTGGTCCAAACGACCTTGAGATCGTTTGAGCCCAAACGGTCTTGAGACCGTTTGGTCCAAATGGGCTCAAACCGTTTGGACCTCCAACATGGTTCAAAAGTTACAAATGTTTATGATTAAGTATGTTGAAGCCCTCAATTGGCCAAAGCCATGTTATCCACTTATAAATTGAGTCAATTAGGATGAGCCTCAATCAATTGGACACCAAATTAACCCTCAATTGAAAGCCAATTAGGGTGAAGTCCATCTCAATTAGAGTTTCAAATCGGATGGTCATCAATATTCAACAATGTGAATCAATTCAAGGTTGAACCTGTCAATTGACCTTCAATTGGGCCCAAACTTGGCCCAAACGGTCTTGGGATCGTTTGGATAACCTCCAAACGGTCTTGAGACCGTTTTCCCAAGAATTCATCAAAATCTAAGTTGATTTGATAGGGGTTGAACCTTCATTAAGTCATAAATCAGCAATTTAATTATTTCAACAACCCACTATAATTGGGCTCTCAATTGATCAAATTACCTTAACCCTAGACCTCTAAACGGTCTTGGGTGATCCCCAAACGGTCTTGAGACCGTTTGGATGATTCCCCAAACGGTCTTGAGACCGTTTGGGCTAATCAACCCAAAATCACTAATTAACTCATTGGAAATTCAGCACTGATTCCAATTAGGGTTTGCCCTATTAATCATCCTTCAACTCATGACTCATTTGGAATTAATCCATCAAATTTGGTGAGTCATTAATTAACATCATTATGAACAGTAATCCCAAACGGTCAACGTTTGGTCAACCATCTTAAACGGTCTTGAGACCGTTTTCCCAAAAAGGGCAAATTAAACAGATTGAAAATCAGAACTTAATTCAATTGGATTTGCTAATTGATTTGCTTATATCTCACGATTCCTTTGGATTTAACCTCTCAAATTTTGTGGGTCATTAACCTACATAATTATAAACAAGATTCCCATACGGTATTTTCTTGGTCAACGCGACCAAATGGTCTTGAAGACCGTTTTCCTTCATACGACCCTGAAACCGTTTGCCCACCAAACGGTTGTGTAAACCGTATGGGCAATTGGTTAGGACCGTTTAGTAAAGTGGAAAATCCGTGGATAAGCATAGGAATTAACGCCCTTATCCTCTACCTTAAGAACAGTAGCAGTTCTTCACGATTTTGCTTGCAAGGATGCAAGGGAAGATAGGGAAGAAGAAGAACTAGCAACTATATGCATAGAAAAAGATGTATAATCAAGCATAAGGTTTAGAGTTATAAAACCCGCCTAAAGGTTTTTCCTTGAGCTCCAAGATTTAATGGCGTCTTTGAGCTCCATAGGTCGGTCAAGGTGAATTCTCCAAGGAAAAGTTGGAAAGGAATGGCTAGAAAGATAGAGCTAGGTGAGCTAGCCATGAATTCAACCTTGAAAACGAGTTTCCTCCATGAATTCAAGCAAAGGGATGATCCAAACTTACCTAGGACCCTTGGTCATCCTTCTCTGCTCCAGAGCTTAGCCTTGGTCGGTTTTGAGCAAGGGGAAAAGAAATGAAAAGAAGAGGATCGTTCCCTTGCTAAGTGAGAAAAGTAGTATATATACTTAGGTGAAATTTCAACATAAGAACATATGCTTTCCTCATTTCTCATCTAAGTCCTTCCTTTCTTCCTTGCACATCCCCACATTTTATTTCTAAGGACAAACTCCTTCTAAGGTCAAGAATTGAAGGCAAAGAGGATCAACCCATCACTAAAGTATACACATAAAAGGGCTATTATACATACACCTTGATTATTCAATCACGAAGGTGTTTTTTTTTTATTATATGATTATTCACATGAAGTGACCTTTTCATAATTTCTCTTCTAAATGATGCCAAGAGTTATAAAAGATGTTTTAGATGATGTATTTTACAAGTTGCACCCCTCAAATTGGGTAAATTGCATTTTACACCAATTTAGGGTTTTCAAGTACAGGGGTTGCTTCCACAGCTGTACCTTGGTGCTCAAGCTTGGGAAATCCCTCAAACCTCATCATATTCATTCTTATGTTGTCTCAACATTAAAGAAACATATAAAAATGTGAAATTTGCAAGTTAACCCCTCTGATTGGGAAAATTGCACATAGGTCCCTGTATTGCAAACAATACTTCAACATTGGTTTATAAGGGACAGAAATGGAAACATATGTTCCATAAAAGCTTTAATTATATACTAAAGGATAATTACAACCATCTAATTTCATAATTAGGCAAAACACCTAGGGTTAGCTCATAACCCAGGTCAGGGGTGTTACAAACATAGTTAAAAAATGACATGGCCGATCAAGAGATCACATATAGCATGCAACATGAAAAAGGAGTAGTATAGCTAGGGTTAGGAGTTATGTAACCAACCTCAATCTCTAAAGCTCCAATCTTCTAGCACCAAGCTCCAAGCTCCAAGGCACCAACTTCGGCCAACACAAAGAAGAACAACTTGTAGCCACCATGGTCGAAGAGAAGGAAGAAGAAGAAGAAGATGCCAAGGGAAGGGAGAGATACCTACCACAAGAGAAGCAAAGGGACAAGCTAGCAAGGTGTGTCACCCAACACACCAGCAGTATCAGCCACCACTTGCTCCACTCTTCTCCTAGCTCGTCCACCAAAGGAAGGGAAGCAACTAAAGGAACCAAAGAGGCCTAGCAAGCAAGGGGGGAACATTTATGTACTAAGGGTTGAAGGGGAATAGCAAGGCAAGGTGGCACCCGCCCCTAGCACACTTGTCCAAGGGTTATGCCACATGCTAGCACCCCAAACCACTTGTCCACAACTTGCCACCCACTTAGCAAAGCAACGGCCACTCGTCCAAACATGGTGACACAAATGAGGCTAAGGTGGAGGGTGTGTGTCGCCCAACATGGCAACCCGACACACCATGGCCGATACAGCCCCCTACCCAACACACAACACTCCTTGGTAGATACACCAAGGTCTAACCTGATACCAAGCTTCAACAAGGAAAAACAAAGCCCAACCAGGCCCAAAGCTACTCAAACAAAGAGCCCAACCCATCCTCTCAACCCTAGAGGATGCAAGGAGAGAGAAATACATCTCTCAGGGTGAACTTCACACCAACCCTAAAACTTGAGTAATTAGGAAGTTACACCTCAACCTCTCAACAAAGCACAAAAAAACCTTAATCACAACTTTAGGTGATTAGCAGGAATCTCATCACAAGGTTTAGGCAAAGCATACAGGGTAAGACCTAAACAAAGGTTAGGGTCCTTACAAGCCATAAACCTCTACAAAGGGATTTTGCCCCCAAAATATGAAGAGAAAAGCGAGGGATACTTCCTCCTCATCTCTTCCTCAAGATCCCACATGGCTTCCTTAATGCCACGATGATGCCAAAGAACCTTCACAAGCACCAGGTCCTTCCTTTTCAACTTCTTTACTCTTCTGTCAAGGATCATCACTGGACCTTCTTCATAGGTCACATCTTCATCCAGCTCAACATCAACTGGTTGTATCACTGTCTCTATGCCTGGACGACTTTTATTTAGCATACTGACATGGAACACTAGATGTAACATGCGCAACTCTGGCGGTAATTCTAACTTGTAAGATACCTTACCAACACGTGCTATTACCGGATATGGCCCCATATACCTAGGTGACAACTTGCCTTTCCAGCCAAACCTCAGCATGCCTTTCCATGGTGAGACCTTAAGATACACCTTGTCTCCCACTTGGAACTCTATATGTCATCAGTGATTATCTGCATATGACTTATGTCTGTCCTGTGTCGCTTTCAACTGTTGTTGTGTCACTTTGATCTTTTCTGTTGTCTGATGCACTAACTCAGGACCCAAAAGATGATACTCACCAGACTCATACCAACATAGAGGAGATCTGCACTTCCTATCATATAAATCCTCATAAGGTTCCATGTCGATACTCCGTTGGTAACTATTGTTGTAGGCGAACTCTATCAAACTAAGATGCACGTCCCAACTTCCTAGGAACTGTAAAAAATAAGCTCGGAGAAGATCTTCCAAAGTCTGAATAGTCCTTTCAGACTGTCCATCTGTCTGTGTGTGGAAAGTGGTACTGAACCTCAACTGCGTTCCCAATGCTTTGTGCAACTGTTCCCAAAAATGACTCGTGAATTGGGGACCTCGGTCAGAAACTATCGCCATGGGCACACCGTGCAAACGCACAATCTCATCCACATACACCTGAGCAAGCTTTTCTGTTGTATATGTTGTCTTCATAGGTATGAAATGAGCAAACTTTGTCAACATGTCCACTATCACCCAAATGGAATCATGATTCCTAGCTGTCCTTGGAAGACCAATTACGAAATCCATGTTTATATGATCCCATTTCCACTGTGGTATTGTCATGGGTTGTAACATACCTGCCAGTTTCAGATGCTCAGCCTTAACATGCTTACATACCGCACACCTAGCTACAAACTCGGCTACGTCTCTCTTCAAGCCAGGCCACCAATACAGGTCCTTTAGATTATGATACATCTTGGTGAGACTTGGATGCATAGCATCCATTGACGTGTGTGCTTCCTTGAGCACTAACTTCCTCAAATCTTCAACATGTGGGACCACCATCATGTTATGATAACAAACTAGTCCATCCATGGACTCATGGAAGCCATCACACTTCTTGCTTCCAAACTCTGATCTGATCAACTGTACTACAGCATCTGCCTTCTATGCTTATTTGATTTGCTGCCTCAGTGTAGGCTTCACTTGTATCTGTGCCAACATTCCTGCCAACAAGGATACTTCCAACTATACATTCATCTGCCACAAAGAGACGAACATATCCCGCCTATGGCATATCAATAAACTCAACTGTGCCTTCTTTGTAGGAAGAGAAGAAGACTTCCTGTTGAGCGCATCTGCTACCACATTCGCCTTACTAGGATGATACTCAATGGTGCAATCATAATCATTGATCAGCTCCATCCAGTGATGTTGTCGCATGTTCAGCTCACTCTGCGAGAAGATATACTTCAGGTTCTTATGATCCATAAAGATCTGACACACCTCCCCATAAAGGTAATGTCTCCAAATCTTCAATACATGGACCACCACTGCCAGCTCCAAATCATGTGTCGGATAACTCTCCTCATGTTTCTTAAGATGTCATGAAGCAAAAGAAACCACATGATCCTCCTGCATTAGCACACAACCTAAGCCTTTCTTGGAAGCATCGCAAAAAACAACATAGCCCTTCCCAGGCTCTAGAAACACCAACACTGGAGCACTAGTCAGCTTCTCCTTTAATCTCTAAAAAGCTTGCTGACAACTATCATCCCAAACAAAAGGTACATCCTTCCTAGTCAACTTCATCATCGGCAATGTGATCACACTTAAGTCCTTTATAAACCTTCAGTAGTATCCTACTAAACCTAGAAAACTATGAACTTCAGTTGGCATTTTCAGTTGCTCCCAGTCTACAACTGACTCCACCTTCTTGGGGTCCACTCTGACTCCTTCTGCAGATATCACATGACCCAAGAAAGTCACTTCCTTCGGCCAGAACTCGCACTTACTAAACTTGGCATACAACTCGTGTTGGTGAAGGAGAGTCAACGCTTATCGAAGATGTTGTTCATGTTGTTGACTGTCCTGACTGTAGATCAAGATGTCATCTATAAAAACCACAACAAATTGATCTATAAATGGACAGAACACTCTATTCATCAGGTCCATAAAAGCAACAGGGGCATTGGTTAGCCCGAACGGTATAACCACAAACTCAAAGAGACCATACCTCATCCTAAAAGCTAACTTTGGTATGTCTTCATCCTTGATCCTCAACTGATGATATCCAGACCGTAGATCGATCTTTGAGAACACTGTAGCACCACACAACTAATCAAACAGATCATCTATCCTCAGCAAAGGGTACTTGGTCTTGATCGTAACTTTGTTCAACTGTCGGTAATCTATGCACAGACGCATCGATCCATCCTTCTTCTTCACAAATAGAACTGGATCACCCCACGGCGATATGCTCGGTCTGATGAAACCTTTACCCAACAACTCCTATAACTACTTCTTTAGCTCTGCCATCTCAGCTGGAGCCATCTTGTACAGTGTCTGAGCAACTGGTTGTGTCCCTGGCACTAGATTGATCTCAAAGTCAATCTCTCGAGGTGGGGGAACACCGGGAAACTCATCGGGAAACACATCTGTAAACTCTCGGACAACATGCACCTCCTCAAGGTTAGGACCCTTCACTTTGGTATCCACAACATGAGCTAAGAACGCCTTACATCCTTTCCGCAATAACTTCTCAGCCACCATGGCTGATACTAAACACGTCAGTAGAATCTTCCTATCTCCTTGGAAGATCCATGTCTCACCACCGTCAACAAACACTACTTGCTTGGAACCACAGTGCAGCACAACCTTATACTTCTCTAAGGTATCCATCCCAAGGATCACATCAAATCCATTCATATCAAGTGGTATAAGATCCACTTGTATGGTGTGTCCCAAAAAAGGATAGAACACAAGATGGACACACTTCTCGAAGCAATGCGGGTCCAACAAGAGGGGTTTATAACAACAAGTTATCTTTCTTACAACTAACAGGTAAAAGACAGCTATCAAGCATACTACGTGTGATAAAAGAGTGCATAGCACCTGGGTCAACTAGAACAGATATAAATTAAGAAGAAGACAAATCAGAATGAAATAACTCCATCTGACTTGCCACCACTCGCATGTTGACTATCGCTTCTAGCTGACTCATAGCATAGAATTGAGCCATTTCTTATTGTTGCCCACGTCCTCTGCTTCCTTGAGTAGATGATCCTGCTTGCGATGCTTGACCATGTCCTCGCCCTCTGTTACCACTGGACTGTTGTCTATCTGGTCCCTGTTGATTCTGCCTCAGTTGTTGTGTCACTTCGACATCTCTTCTTGGGCAATTTGACTTCAAATGCCCGGTCTGTCCACAGATATAGCATGACCTGTCTTCAAACTGCGGCCTAGATGGCCCTGTCACCGCCACTGAAGATGTACTATGAGCTTTAGATGGCAAAAATACACGCCCTCTTCCTTTACTCAAAGACCACTATGACGGTGCACTAGAACTCTACATCGCAGATGGTGCCAAAAACCTTGGCTTCTTGAAGCCATCAAACCTCTGCCTTTGGAACTGAGCAGGCTTTTTCTTGGACATGGTTTCTCTCTTCTCCTTGACTGATCATTCGATCCTTCAGACAGACTCCACAAACATGGCAAACCACTCTCGGTTTTCTAAAGTAGCAGCAGGTGTTGTCAGCTCAGCACTCAGACCTTTCTCAAACTGCCTGATTCTCTCATCATCTGTCACCTCCATGTGAGGATAAAACCTCAGTAGGTCCATAAACTTGGCTTCATACTCAGTGATGCTCATCAATCCTTGGCGCATACGCTCAAATTGGTTGATCTTCTCATCCAGATAGGTCTTCGGGAAGTATCGACTCACGAACTCCCATCAGAAGACGTCCCAACCTATCACCTCACCAGGCCGCTTCTCCTCCTCAATGGCCCATCAGTGGCTAGCACTACCTTTCAGAAGGTAGACAGTGTGCTTGACTTTGTCTTCTTCAGGGATGTCGATGATCCAGAAGGCCTTCTCAAGACCTGTCAGCCATAGATCTACATCCGCTGGATCAGCCGTTCCAACATAATCTGAAGCTCCGACTCGATAAAGCTGCTTGACGGTCTTCCCAATACGTGATGATTCACCATGGGGAGCCTGTGCTCTCGGTGGAGGCACTGGCAATCTTTCCACCATGAGATTCATTGTAACCATTAACTGCCCCATAAGATTTTGATAGGCAGAGTTTTCAAGAATGGTTGGGTCGTTTTGGGGGACCTCAGGCACCTGATCTTCATGTGCCTACACTCGCGCTCCATCAAAAAATGCAGCATCACTGCTCTCGGCAGCATGTTCTTCATGATTTCCAGACATCTTTAAGCTTTATCTTCTGCTGGGGGCAGAAGGTTGTTGTAAGAAAATTTGGAAAACTCACAAGAACAGACACAAGCCTAGTCCTAGATCCCTATAGACTCAGCGAACCTCGAGCTCTGATACCAAAACTTATTTTGACATCTCGCTATCACACAGACAATGAAATGCCACATGAAAACATTCAGAACATCCATAAACCACATATTACCAGAAACACAGGTTTATTAAAACTAATTTGTGAAAAGTAGATAATAAAGAAACTTTTACATCCAGATCCTTATTCTGCAAGGAAACATGCTATATAAACATACATAAACCTTGATACGTGTTCACATCTTATAGGAACCAACTGTCACATAGGCACAAAGAGTTCACCACATGTTTATATACAAAACAGGCCATACCAGGACAACAGTAGGATAAACAAGCTACATCAGCTATACATCATGAAACGTCATCAAAACACCTCTAAGGACCTGAGAATATAGGGATGACTCTAAGACTCTACTATAAAACAACTAAAACAGCATCATATCCATCTCTTGCCTCCTACTGTTCTTCTTGTTGCTCGGTCATAACTTCTCGACCACCACCACGTCTAGCACGATCACCCAAAAAGGTTGTAAACCAATGGGGTGAGACACACAGTCCCAGTGAGAAACATAACTCCCCACTGAACTACAAAACTTTAGAGAAGCTTAAGAAGATAACCAAAGTAAGCAAATTAAATGAGCAGCATACTGAGTAGAGCTACTTTATTGACAATCTTACCAAGATATCCAGGGCATATAACCAGATATTCTTTATGGAACATGATTGACAAGATAAGCTTTATAAGAACTTATCACAAGATATAAGGAATATACAAATAACTGCAAGATATAACCATAGCAACTATACAAGCAAGGCCTCAACCAATGTTCTGTGTTTTTCCCTAAGCAATATATACTATACGGCTGGATTACAATTTATTATGCCCTGAGGAAGTGAGTCGTACTTCTCAAATCCAACCTTCGGCTGCAAATCCCAAAACTGGTTCCATACAAGGTCAATGGAAGAGTCGGACTACACGACCTCACCTCCTCATGGTCATTGCACGATAACCAAAGCAGGACCGCAGTCTCTTGCTTAAGTGGCCTCAGCCACAAGGTCAGCTCTACAGGCTACCCATTTCTCTAGCCTGCCTTGGTACAGGTCTCGGTGCTAGTGTACCTTGAGCCACGGGCCTATTCACCGTGCTCCTGAGCCATGAACACATTCATGCTTCATCACACTGAGCCATGGGCCTATTCACCATGCTATAACCATACTGAGTCTACAACTAAAATTGCACTCTAATCCTCCTATTTTTAGCTAGGAGAAACCCCATATATTCAATAATATGTGCTCCAGGTAATCTTGCAGGATAAACCTGTTTAACCATCACCAGCTACTGACGATGATGGATCTATGGCCAGGGAAAAACTACATGAAATGTTCCACTGTAATTAATTAGTATATTTTAGGTGAATTGTTGAGGCAACCAAGTTATAAAACATAAACAACATTGTGTCACACTATAACTGTCATTATCATATTGCCATGGGATCTCAATCCCTCATTACATAATGCCACTGCCTCTCAAGGCTTCATAATCATACATCATCATCATGGGATAACAGTCCCTCATGTCTTCATTAGAGGATAACAACTCAAGAAGGCACTCAGCCTTTAACAGGTCACCAGATCTTTCTCATCATACTGGTGATACATGTTATCTCATCAAAGAACTTCATTATTAAGTGTTACACAAAACATATATACATCATAGCTCTTACCTGGCTATGAATTCAATTGATACACCTGCATGGTTAGTATACATATCAAGACAGATAACTTGATCACCAAACATAGATCTTTAGAGAACATGTTATGATTATCATGCCATTAAGATTTAGGGAGCATATGATTTGAAATAACATTCATTATTATGAACACATGAAGCATAAAGTTGTAGATGGTAAGCCAACTAACTGATATTAAAATTACCAAATCGTGAGCATCCACCATGCCCTATCTCTCATGACATCATGAACACAACCACCCCTAAGGATACATCCTTAAAGGTTACACAACCATGATCTTATCATCTCACTTAACATCAACTTTAGGTAACAAACATGTCACTGGTCACAACCTATCTTTCATATCTCATCAACTAGGGTTCCCGGGCGAGGCACATCCCTCACCAAAGGTGTTCCCTATCCTCACTAATGGTGTGGCAGGTAGAACTATCCCTCACCTAAGGGATATCGGGTAGGGTCATATCCCTCACCCAAAATGCTATTGGTCACCACAAAACCTAGGGCGCCAAGCCACACATATCGGACACAAGCAAAAGGTGCACCCCAGCACAAGGAGGGTATTGGGCAGACTAGAACCAAAGGTGTGTCGTGCAGCCATGAACCAAGAGGGTATCGGGCATCCAGGTATAAGAGTGTATCGGGCAGCACCTTCACCCTATCGGCCAAGACACCCTATTGCCTGAGCTAGGGTTAGGGTTCCATACTGGGAAACCATCAAGACCGTGTCACCCACAGCCACAACGCCTAAGGTCAAAACCATGCCGCCCAACAAGCAACCCCGTGGCTAGCACAACATGGTGCCCAAGGAAACCCTCATACCGCCCAAGGCACACTACTTCCATCCATCAAATGACACCATGGCGCCCAAGGTAGCCTATTGTTCAAACTAGGGATGTCTACCAAGCATATCGACCAAAGGCATAACACCCAACAGCTCCCTCTAAGGAAATGGTCCATATCGGTCAAAGGCATATCGTCCAACAACATCATCTTGGGTAGAGGTTCATATCGGTCAGAAGGGTCAATTGACCACCACTTAGCATATCGCCCAAGACTCATCCCTAGAAGAGGGATATCGGGTAGAACACATCAAAGGGGGTATCGTGCAAGGGTTCAAGGACCATGACGGGTTAGTCATCTTCAACCTCAAGACTGCCACCAAGAAGCCCTAAAAGTTCAAGAGAGTTGGCTCACCTCTCAAGACAATTAAGTGAGAGAGGGGTATTGCACAACTTCCATCATCTATCAGGAAACAAGGAGGTCCATCATATCATATCGGCCAACCAACCAAAGCTCAACTCACCATTGGAATAGGAGACCCTAGGCTCATCTCTCAACAACTAAGTGAGAGAGGGGTTTTGCCCAAGGAACTCCACATCCATGGTTCGGCCAACCCAAGGCAACCCAAGATAACCATCTCCATAAAGTCTAGGGTACATCTAAAGCAAACTTATAACCATTAAAGCAAGAAACATAGCTAAAATATGATATGGCCGATCAAGATATCACATATAGCATGCAACATGAAAAAGGAGTAGTATACCTAGGGTTAGGAGTTATGTAACCCACCTCAAGCTCTAAAGCTCCAAGCTTCTAGTACCAAGCTCCAAGCTCCAAGGCACCACCTTTGGCCAACACAAAGAAGAACAACTTGTAACCACCATGGCCAAAGAAAAGGAAGAAGAAGAATAAGAAGATGCCAAGGGAAGGGAGAGATACCTACCACAAGAGAAGGGAAGTAACAAGCTAGCAAGGTGTGTCGCCCAACACACCAGTAGTATCGGCCACCACTTGCTCCACTCTTCTCCTAGCTTGGACACCAAAGGAAGGGAAGCAACTAAAGGAACCAAAGAGGCCTAGCAATCAAGGGGGGGGGTCATTTATGTACTAAGGGGTGAAGGGGAAGAGCAAGGGAAGGTGGCACCCGCCCCTAGCACACTTGTCCAAGGGTTATGCCACATGCTAGCACCCCAAACCACTTGTCCACAACTTTCCACCCACTTATCAAAGCAACGGCCACTTGTTCAAAGATGGTGACACAAATGAGGCTAAGGTGGAGGGTGTGTGTCGCCCAACATGGCAACCCGACACACCATGGTAGATACAGCCCCCTGCCCGACACAACAACACTCATTGGCCGATACACCAAGGTCCAGCCCGATACCAAGCTTCGACAAGGAAAAACAAAGCCCAACCAGGCCCAAAGCTACTCAAACAAAGAGCCCAACCCATCCTATCAACCCTGGAGGATGCAATGAGAGAGAAAGACAATCCTCAGGGTGACAAACTTGCACACCAACCCTAAAACTTGGGTAATTTGCAAGTTGCACCTCAACCTCTCAACAAAGCACAAACAAACCTTAATCACAACTTCAAGTGATTAGTAGGCATCTCATCTCAAGGTTTAGGCAAAGCAAATAGGGTAAGCCCTAAACAAAGGTCAGGGTCCTTACACTTATGTTTTTGAATATGTTTCTTATTGTAGAATATAATCATTATTTTATAAAGACAAATTAAATTCATATTCTTATATGTTTAGTTTTTTTATCTTAAATGTTGATGAGGGGTTTATGTCGAGATTCCACTCTAAATATATTTTGTATTTACTTGTCATTTGAATAGTCCTATTTGATAGACATGTCTTATGTGTAGTTTAGCTTAAGAACTTTAGGATGAGTTCGTGGTCCGGTTGATAGAGTGTTATAAATATGATGCTATTGTTGTGTTTTGATACTAATTATTTAGATACTTACTTGTTACTCATACAATCAAATTATCATTCTAAAATAATTAACATCCATTGATATATTTGTAGAAAGACTCTTAGAAATGTTTTTTAAGTTGGAACAAGGATAAGTGATACCTTATCTCATTTATTATATTTTTGTCATAATATGTATGTGTTGAATGCTAGAATTATTTGTTAGACTTAAAAATATCTATGAATTTCTTATATGTTCAATATACATATTGTGATGTTGATGCATGTACCTAGCTTTAGTGGGAGGTATCCACTCATTGGGGTTCTATATGACTCTCATGAGGTTGTTTTAAATGTTTTTCGGTATAATAATGTCCAGTAGAATGATCAAGATAAAGAATATGTAAATGGAATAATCTAGATTAGAATGTCCATGCACTCTCTATTTTTCAAAATGGGTTGTAGATCGAGTTTGTTCTTTCCTATACATGTAAGTGATATAAACTGAACTGCATATGAGAAATAAGATTTGATTTTGCTTTTAGTGGAGTTGAAAAATATTTGTGATTAATGCATATATTGTCATTGATGTGACATTAGTTTATGAGATTTAATGTAAAAGGAAAAGGAAATATTTACATATTTTTTTGTATATTTTGTTAATTGTGTTTGTTGTGAATCAAGTATTTATTTCTTAATTGGGATTTACTTTTAGGATTTTCCTGTAATAGTTGGTATTTATATTGACCAAAAGATAACCCCTTTTTCATAGAACTTGGGGATCCCCTAAAGGCTACAAGGTCAAGCAGGACATGAGTCGAGGTGATTCACAAGGGGGGGTAGTCGTGTCAAAAAATATTTCTACTAGGATAATATTTTATATTTTTAAAAATATATAAGTTAAATTGTGTTGATGAACCCCAAATATGTTGATCACGGAAATAGTTATTTAAATGGGAGTATAATAATGTAATCCACTAAATTTCTCTCAAATCCATAGTGATATGAGTTGAGTGAGATAAGGATTGGTAAAATAATCAACTACTAGTTCTTAATGTATTCGATTCCCACATAAACATGACACTTCTTATGAAATGTAATTACAAATAATTATTTCATATTAAACACAAATACACAATTATGTATTATTGTAATGTACAAATATAAGAAGATAGAATATATCAAGTAAATTTAGAATTAATAAAGTAACTAGTGTAGGTTGGTCAAAAAGGGGCAAATGTCTAAATTAAGAAACGAACATTGAGTATTTAGATAATAAACTTCTATTTTATCAACTACAATCATAGTCACAACATTACTATAGATTGTCTCTCCACTACACTACCTTGTCAGGTATACACATATGCAAAGTTTGATGTGTTTTGAATGAATAGGAGGAGAAGAGAGGATGGATGGAAATATATACATATCTTAATGTGTTTGATTTATATATAGAAGAAAAGATAAGGATATTGTTACAACCTCATTTTTTGGGTTCATATGGTTGGAAATGCAATTTCCCCAATAAATGTAGGATTATGGAAATTGGTTGAATTAAATGTATTGAATGGATTCCATTTGCAATATTTTATTTTTGCATGTAATTTCGTGGATCATAATATGATAATGAGTCCAATATGATTAAAAGGAAAAGAAGAAATCAAGTATTGCTTTATTAAGAAGGAAATTTGAGATAATGGTGAAAATAAGAAAATTGTGGAAATATGGATAATGGAATCATCATGGATGTGATTTCGAGTCCACATGGTTTATAATGGTAAAAGGAATCCAAATAAATAATATGAAAGAGTAAGATAGAGAAAATATGCATAAAATATGGCTTAATAAGTGATAACTTTCTTATGAAGAAACGTCTCTCATACTTTCGAGTTTCTATCCCAAACTTGGCACACAAGTATTTTAAGTCATTATGGACTTTATCTTAAATTTTTGAATTAATTGGATAAGTGGTTTGAGAGATATGATTTTTATAATATTTCCTAATGTGAGAGGATGATAAAATTGACATTCAATGTCACATATATTACAGTACAAGTTTAATCTGGACCGTTGATCTCAAAGATATGATGATGGCTACTCATCGTCCAATTCCAGGTGGACTAGGAGACTAAAAGAACATGTTACCTCAATTTTCTCATGATATGGTTTGCGAGAGCTTTTGGAAACTCTCCTATTGAGATCGGGAGAAGATTACGGATCAAACCATCCTAGGTTTGATAGGATTTTGGGAAAGCTAGAAGGTTTCACCAATCTATAGGACATTCATTAGAATCATGTTGGGACCAATAGGTATATAAGGGAGATAACCCATCCCTTCATAAATGCCCAAACTTTTGCAAGACGTCTCCCGACTTTCGGCCCTATTCTCTACTCCCAATTTGGCACTGCGGTTCATCCATGGCTCTGACTTCTTCCTTAGTTATGTTGGGACTACTCCCTTCGTCGACTACCCTAGTCGGGCCCATAGTAGAGTAATTGGAAAAAACCAATGTGTTCAGTAGCACCTGGTGGAGGTGCGGCGGCCTTCACCGGTTGCTGAGGAGGAAAGACGCCCAGATTCAACCTTGGGGTTGACGACGGGCAAGCGCTAGTTTGCAAACAGGAAGATGCGCGCGAGGAAGAAGAAGACTTCAGGTCAATTGACTTCTCTACCCCTTGGCGTGCATTTAAGAGGGAGGGGCATGAAGGTATTTCACCATTTAAAAAGTAGGTCCAACTATGGAATTAAGAAAAATAGTTTTTGCTGATGTGTTAAGTTGCCATTGGCCAAAAGGCAATTATCTCATGAAATTTGTATCTAATGATTGGTAAATCGGATGGAGACAATATATATATATATATATATATATATATATATATGAAAATTGATCAAGAGAATGCAAGGAACCCATTAAAAATATTATTGAAGCCTAATTCGGTTTGCAATTTGAAAAGTACTTAAAGATATCTGTTTTGATGGTGTTATTAATGGAAAACCCTAAGTTGTGGTGATTAGTGGATTTTATAATGTTCTTTAGATAATCTAAGACAATATTAACCTATTGTTAATAAAAGAAAGATTTAGATCTAAAAAGACAATCTTTATGCATAATTGGCTTAATTCAGGGTTCCATGTACATGAATATGCATTAATGGGCTTAGAAACCCTAATTTAGGTGATGATGACTTTTAATGGTTTTAACTGTGCAAATCCATGAATAAATAGAGATATGATGATTCTAAGTCAATTTGAGTATAAAAGACCCTTAATATGGATAATTTGAGCAATTAGGGTTTATATGAGTAGAAAAAGTATTTTAGGGTTTGTTGACCTAAAAGGGATAAAGTTTGAGAAATTGATCTAAGAAACCCTAATGAATCCTAATAAGACTTAGAAGCCTTGGAAAGGTGTCCCAAGTCAATAAGGATTTTTTTGGGATAAGTTTGTGACAATTAGACATTATACATGTTTTTAGGATCAAAGTTTGCTTGATTGGTTGCCTATCTTGCTTGTTTGGACATCTAGTTGGATTTGGATATATTTCTTATTTTAGATCTCCAAAATATGTATGTGGTTACGCTTATGGTTAAATCGCTTTAGTTTCACAGAGATTCTTGAGTTTTTATCGGTTGCTTGGAAATAATTGCTTGATTGACTTTTATTTCATGCAACTATAAAGTGATTATGGCTATCACCATAATTATAAATGCACAACTAGCTCAGATCCTGGTCCTCCTCTGGAGCTCAGATGATGTTGAGATAGATGACCTAGTACATGGTCTACCCATGAGGTAGGATCATCAGGTTATCATGAGTTGATGTGTTGGTCTATCTTTGGGTAGGACCATACGACTCCACGATCCTATGTATTGATCTACCTATAAGGTAGGATCATGGGGGTTAGTTGAGATCTACCATATGAGAGGTAGTATCCATGTCCACTGTAGGGACAACACAGAGGCAAGGGTATGTAAGGATTGAGTAGTTATGTTTAAAACATAAAGTTTGTTTTGTTAAATTATAATTGCTTGCAATATGTTGTTACAATTAAATGAAAGATTTTTGGTTCCCCCACATGCGAGTATATTTCTTTATACTGGATGACGTTTTGTTTTTTGGCATTTTAGGTATATCTAAAAGTGGAAAAAATAGTAAAGTGGCATTTGTGAAGAATAAAGTTAATCTATTAAAGGAGGATTTAGTTAGTTAGAACTCTACAGTGGGTAGAAGTTCTAGATTCCTATTTTTGAAAGGTATGTGAAAATAATTTTTTTATTCCAGTTCTAAGTTTAGTCTTTCCTAGAATTTATTAATTGTTTTTTATTATTTTCAAAACCACTAATCCTATTTGGGATAACGCCTCTAACTTCTTGGTCTCCCTTAATTGGGGGTTACCAGGAAGCGGGGTCATTACATTTGGTATCAGAGTCGTGGTTTTTTATTTAATCTCTAATAATTATTAAATTTTACAAACTCTTTAGAGCCCAAGGGAGTTATCATAGGATTTTCTGATGTTGGAGGTGTCTAGAAAAGGATCACAATCTGGGGGCTGGCAAGATTTTCCTCTACCCCGCTAGTAGATCTACGAGGACTCCTAGAATTTGTGTGACTGCCTGGCCAAAATCAAAGGATTTGACTCAAAGTAACATACCTCTAGGTCTTATCATCTAATTTTGTCCTTTCTTTACCTCTCATTTTTGGAGAAACATCAAGTGCTTAGGGTATTCTCTCTCTCTCCACCACCCTCATGTGTTTGGAGATAAGAGTAATAAATATTAAGGAATCCTCCACCAAATAATGAAAAGCATGTAAATAAGATGCCATGGGTATAAGTTTAATAGTTTAAGCGTCAACTAAAAATTAGTTACATGCTTAAGGTTACATGGCGTGTGTTGTCGTACCCTCAACAGAGCTCTGAGGTTAGACCTTCTTGTAGCAGGATAAGTAGAGAGAGTTAGCCTTGGAGGAAGAAGAATCCAGGAAGAGGAAGAGACATGATGCATCCTCTGAGGATGATGCTAACCCTAACCCTAAGTGGTAGTTAGAGAAAGAGAAGACATGATGAGTTGGATACCTCAGTTGGATACCTCAGTTGCCCGTGCATGCACGTATGTGGGTTTGACATGCATGCTTTACGTAAGGCTTTGAGTATACATGAGAAGCATGATCTAGGTGTGGTTTTTGACCTAGTTCCTTTTGGTGACCCGACCTTGGGTGAGACATGTTGGGTTTTAGGGGAGGCAGAGAAGGCAGCGGAAACAAAAAATATTTCCTCCCCAAACCCAGAACAAGGAAACACGTCAAAGTCTATACAATAGGAAAGGATGGTTTGTGGAATCATACCTTGTCTCGAGGCTTGCTCGGCGACAATACCTCGTGGCTTGTGCGGTCTTCACCTCCGGTCTTGGACGGTGTCTGTGCAGCTCCTGGTCGCACCGAGATTGATGACTCCTGGTCTCACCGGGACTGTCAGGATTGACATCTGTCCTCCGAGTGGCAGAAATCTCCCGCCTCTGAAGTAGTCCACACGGACCACCTGGAACTCCAATCTCCTTGTCTCACAAGGAATTGGAAGGAGTCGCACCCTCCTATTAGCGTACTAGTCACTGACACACTCTCCTACCACCAGTCGCTTTCTACAGTTGTCTTTCCCATACTATGACTCCCTTATCAGGTAGCACTTGCTCGGGCTCTCTCAGTTACCAAAACCAGATAGAACGACAACTTTACATAGCAACTGGTTGCACTGAGTTGTACTTTGAGAAGCCCCCAATACCCCTATATATATAGGAGGGTCATGGGATAGGGTTCTCTATCCCGGGCAATGTGGGACTAAAGCAGGAGTAGAAGGGTTCGAGACTTTCCACAAAAACAACCAACTGCACAACCTGAACCGGCCGTTTCATTTCTGAAACGGTCGGTTGGGGACCTGAGCCGGTCGGTTGACACCTCAACTGATCGGTTGGGACCCATGAAACGGTCGGTTCACTTCTGAACCGGTCGGTTCGTGGTCCTGGTCAGTTCCTGATTGACTTTTCCTCTTTTATTTCTAATTGGTACCAAATACCAATCCTTGTTCCGATCAACTTGGGCAAGTGAAATGAAAAAAAAATTTCTCACCAATCCTACTTTCCCAACTTGCTCGGTTGGACCAGTTGAACCGAGCATTTCAACACTTGAAGCGATTGTTTCACCCTGTCCATCAGTCGATCGACTCACCACCTGAGCCGATCGGTTCACCAAGCTCAGCCAATCGGTTCATCACATGAGCTGATCGGTTGGGAGTGCAGATTGTGCAGAATCAGTCAATTGCAGTTTCAATCAATATGATACTCCAATCAATGTGTCCAACACCTTGAACATTATGACATTGAGCTATCAATTAATTGAGTGTTTAATTGAACTACTAAACTCCTTTAGTAATCAATCTAAACATTGTTTGTGGACAAAACTCCTCTTCCAGGTTAAATCCTATGTATGTGACCCTGCAGTTCCATTTCACGTTGGCAGTGAAAGTCCATAACACTTATGACTTCACAAGCAAAGAGCAGTGCCTAGTCACACATCAGTGCTACCCAAGTGAAATAGAAAGTTGGAGAACAACTTTCAATCCTACAATCTGTGAATGGTGTTACAGTGAATGTATAATTCCTTTGTCACTGATATCCCGAATGAACTCGAGGCATGGAACAGTCATCATGTCAACGTTCATTCACTTTCTTGATCTCAGAGTAGATTGGAAGAGATATGTATGACATCAATATCACATACTGATTCACATATGTGTGCATGCCTTTCTCAATCCTACTCATCAAGTGGCCATGGATATCAAACTCCCTCAGGAGAGACAAATCCCATGTCTATCACTCACCCCTCAAAGCCCCATGTGTCAAAGCCACCCAATCATCACCTTTATAACAACCCATGTTTCAGGACTGCATTTGATGATGTCAAAGTGTGCCCAATGACATGTGTCGAGTGTAGTGATTTCAGGTCAAAGAATCACACTCACCACCATCACTGTGATTACTGACTGTGACTACCATGTCATGGTTCCATGTGTCAAACTCATGGTGGGTATGTCCGGTACACTTGTTCTCTAACAAGTACCTATGTGTTTGGTTTGATATCTCTATATCATGACTAATGAGATTCTATCATCAACCAACACCACAATCTAGTCTTGTGTGTCATTGCTGTCTATCTACCTTCCATAATGACATCCGACTAGGGACATAATGAGAATGTACAAACTCTTAGCATCCGTATGATCTCATCGTTCAGGTCCTTAACCTGAAAGCATACGTCATTGAGTACTGTCATTCTCTAGACATTCAATCTATTCTATCACTATCTCATATGACTGAACCAGAAAGAATTGGAAGCTTGCCTTTGATGTTTATCAAATCAATCTTAATGTATCCCACCAATCATACCATGATTGTCTCTCAGGGCATACATACCAACAAGTCATGCATGTTAGGGTGAGGGATAGTTCCCCCATTGAGAAGGTTGGTGGCGACCGTATGGAAACCCTAATGAGCATATATGAACATATAGAGGTATGTACCTACATAGAAGAGAGTGGTATCAAGGCTGGAAGCAGGTTTTAGACCTAAGCCAGATAGTTTGTACCTAGTAGTTTATGAGATGGCCATTCAAAGAGCTTTGGATGATCTTAACTGGATATAAGTACGCTTCACCTAAGTAGGGATAAGATCGGTAGGAGTAGGAGTTGTATGTTCCCTAAATGCACAAGACCATAGGGTCGAGAGGTAACAACTACCTTTGCCCGAGGCCCATGGGTTATGAGGTTGGCCACCTTCATGAGTTCATGAGGCCTAAGGGGTAAAAGTTAGTGGCACTCCTTAGATGCATAAGGGTCTGATCACCCCAAAAGTACCAGCACCCTAGAGACCTTGAGGTCTTGACTGAGGATTGTACATAAGAGCAATGAAAAAGACCCAAGAGTGTTTGGGAATAGCCTTTCCATGGATGTAAACATAGATTGGAGATGTTTATGATGTAGAGATGAAATGTATGTTTCAACTTAGTTTGGAAAGTGTAATGGTGTTGTGTGATGAACCATCTCTACTCTTAGAATGGGATGAACTCTGTATTTGGACTGCAGCCAAATGATTATTTCATCTTGTTATGGGTTTGAGAGACAGGACAAAATGTGTACCATATTGAGGATAAAGGTGATATGAATTGAAACCCTTCTACTATGTTTGAGGATAGAGGAAGTACCACACCTTTTGAGAGTATGTTGGATATGTGGTTTGGAAACAGGAAGAGAACAAAGGTAATCATCATATGAGGACATTCTTATCAAGAGCAGTTCGGATCCTAAGAGTTGCATCTTGGGTATGGTAATCGAGATGATGAGCTCGAAGTTTTCTTGACTCAGTTAGACTTAAACCCAAGATGAGGGTGATAAGTGGAGTATATGAAGGTTTATGTTTTCACCATCACCTAGCACATAAGGAAATTGATGTGGTAACTGATACTCTTTGTTGAGATAAAACTTAGGTGTACAGTTGCCTTGTCTAGCCGATAGAGAAAGATGAAAGAGGTTGCTAGGTGAACCCTGTGATCATTAGAAGACTAGACCTATGTGGCTAGCACCCAGATACAACCAGACCCATTGGTCAAGTTGGTGGTTGCCCAGTTAGCTAGCCCAGAGCTTGATGAGATAGAAGGATTGTTGTAAGATCCTCAGATACACCTCTCAAGAAAAGAAGGTGGTGAAACCCACTAGAGTGTTTTAGGGTTTCTGAGGAGTCGCCCTTGAGGGGTCATGTTATACAAGTCGTTCATGATTTTACGTACACCATACACGGTGGTACTACTAAGATAGTTAAGGTTTACAATAGTACTATGAAGACCTGAGATGAAAAAGTATATAGAGTTGCATGAGGCCAGTTTCCATGCATGCTAGAGGTTGAAGGTTGAACACCAATAACCCAGTCAGTTGCTACAGATAATGAAGAGTCCCCAAGAGGGAATGAGAGTATATCACCATAGATGTTGTGGTGGGTCTCCCATGGATCAAGAGTGGTCATGATGCAATATGGGTTATGGTAGATCACCTTACCAAGTTGACCTAATCCCTTACCTAAGAGAGAGCCCTATCAGTGTGATAGTTTTGGGTTGAACTATATATATATGAGGGAAAGATAGTTCAACTACACCGTGATTTGAGTTCAATATCTTGAGCATGACCTCAAGTTCACTTCCATGTCGTGGAAGTAGGTGTAAGAAGAACTCGATGCTGGATTGAAGATGAGTACATCATATCACCCTTGACTGGTGTACATCCAAGAGAGTATGAGCCAGACTCTAGAATGTCTGATGAGAGAATACATGCTCGTTCAAGGTGATATATGGGAGTAGTTCCTACCCCTAGTAGAGTTTGCTTGTTATGATAGCCACCATAGCCAGTATCGGGATGTATGAAGCTCTATAAGGGAGGGTGTTTCGGTCACCACCTGGATGATGTCAGTGAGAGGACCTTATAAAGGTCAAAGAGACCACAATATATGTAGAAGAAGACACTTTGATCGAGCAATGGCTGAGAAAACCCAGGATCAACATGAGTTGTGAGTTGATGCAAAGCATACTGACATGCAGTTCACTGTGGGTAAACATGTGTTATGAAAACTCAACCCCTTCGAACTATAGCTAAGAAAGCTGAGTCCCCGATACATGGGTCCATTTGAGATGGATTGGTGGAGTTGCTTATGTTTAGCTTTACCCCTCAGGATAATATGATGTATGATGTGTTCCATGTATCCGATCTAGAGTACTATGTGAGGTACCTGAGCCATGTGTTGAGCATTGAACCTATTAAACTCCAAGGGAGGCAAACTATGTTGGGTTTTAAAGGAGACAGAGAAGGTAGCGGAAACAAAAAAAAATTCTTCTCCCAAACCTAGAATAAAGGAATCGCATCAACATCTATACAATAGGAAGGATGGTTTGTAGAGGCGTACCTTATCCCAAGGCTTGCTTGGCGACATTACCTCACAGCTTGCACGGTCTTCACCTCTGGTCTTGGATGGTGCCTGTGCAGCTCCTGGTCTCACAGGGACTGTCGGGATTGACAGCTATCCTCTGAGCGGCAGAAGTCTCCCACCTCTGAAGTAGTCCACACGGACCACCTGGAACTCTGATCTCCTTGTCCCACAAGGAATCGGAAGGAGTCACACCCTCCTGTCGGCGTACTAGTCACTGACACACTCTCCTGCAACCAGTTGCCTTTCTACAGTTGTCTTTCCCTTGATGTGCCTCTCTTATCGTGTAGCACTTGCTCGGGCTCTCTTGGTTACCAAAACTAGAGAGAACAACAACTTTGCAGAGCAACTGGTGTTCTGAGTTGTTGTTCCTGAGAAGCCCCCAATACCCCTATATATAGGAGGGTCATGGGACATGGTTCTCTACCTCAGGCAATGCGGGATTAAAGTAGGAGTAGAAGGGTTCAAGATTTTCCATAAAAACAACCAACTGCGCCACCTGAACCAATCGTTTCATGCATGAAACGGTCGGTTGAGGAGTTGAGCCAATCGGTTCACACCTCAACCAATCAGTTGGGGCACCTGAGCCGATCAGTTCACTTCTGAGTTGATCGGTTTGTAGTCCTGGTCCAACTCAAATTGACTTTCATATTTGTTTCTGATTAATCAAATATTAATCCTTGTTCAAATTGAATTTGTACAAGTGAAACAAATTGTATTTGCAAAATAGTCTTCCAACTTTCCAAACGATCTCAGTTAGACCAGTCGAGCCGATCGGTTCAACTCTTGAACCGGTCATCTCAGCCTGTCTTGAGCTGATCGGTTCATCACATGAGCCGATCGGTTCACCAACCTGATTCGATCAGTTCATCACATGAGCTGATTGGTTGGGGCAGCAGACTGTGCAAAATCAGTCAATTGCAATTTCAATCAATCTGATATTGTAATCAATCAATCCAACACCTTGAATACTATGATACTTAGCTATCAATTGATTGAGTGTTTAATTGAACTACTAAACTCCTTTAGTAATCAATCTAAACATCGTTTGTGGATAAACTCCTCTCCCAGGTTAAATCCTATGTGTGTGACCCTGCAGGTCCATTTCACGTTGGCAGTGAAAGTCCATAACACTTATGCCTTCATAAGCAAAGAGCGGTGCCTAGTCGCACTTCAACGCTACCCAAGTGAAATAGAAAGTTGGAGAATAACTTTCAATCCTACAATCTATGAATGGTGTTACAGTGAATGTATAATTCCTTTGTCACTGATATCCCGAATGCACTCAAGGCATGGAACAATCATCCTGTCAACATTCATTCACTTTCTTGATCTCAGAGTAGTTTGGAGGAGATATGTATGACATCAATATCACATACTGATTCACACATGCGTGCGCACACCTATCTCAATCCTACTCATCAAGTGGCCATGGATATCAAACTCCCTCGGGAGGGACAAATCCCATATCTATCACTCACCCCTCAAAAGCCCCATGTGTCAAAGCCACCCAATCATCACCTTTATAACAACCCATGTTCCAAGACTGCGTTTGATGATGTCAAAGTGTACCCAAGGACATGTGTTGAGTGTAGTGATTTCAAGTCAAAGAATCACACTCACCACCATCACTGTGAGAACTGACTGTGACTACCATGTCATGATTCCATGTGTCAAACTCACGGTGGGTCTATCTGGTACACTTGTTCTCTAACAAGTACCTATGTGTTTGGTTTGATATCTCCATATCATGACTAATGAGATTCTGTCATCAACCAACACCACAATCTATTCTTGTGTGTCATTGTTGTCTATCTACCTTCCACAGTGACATCCGACTAGGGACATAACAAGAATGTACAAACTCTTAGCATCCATATGATCTCATCATTCAGGTCATGAACCTGAAGGCATACGTCATTGAGGACTGTCATTCTCTAGACATTCAATGTATTCTATCATTATCTCATATGACTGAACCAAAAATAATTGGAAGCTTGCCTTTGATCTTTATCAAATCAATCTTAATGTATCCCACCAATCATCCCATGATTGGCTCTCAGGGCATACATACCAACAAACTAATCCTGAGTCACCTATAAGGGTATGAGATACTGAGGTGAGAGAGAGCTCAGGAGTAAAGAATATAAGATGATAAAGGTTCTTTGGAAGAACCATGGATGAAGCCACATGGGAGACAATGATGGACATGGGAAAGTCATATCATGATTGTTTGTATGTTTGGTGGAATTTGAGGGCAAAATTCCTATAAGAGGGGAAGGATGTTACAACCTCAATTTTTGGGTTCATATGGTTGGAAATGCAATTTCCCCTATAAATGTAGGATTATGGAAATTGGTTGAATTAAATGTATTGAATGGATTCCCTTTACAATATTTTATTTGTGCATGTTATTTCGTGGATCATAATATGATAAGGAGTCCAATATGATTAAAAGGAAAAGAAGAAATCAAATATTGCTTTATTAAGAAGGAAATTTGAGATAATGATGAAAATAATAAATGTGTCAAACTATGGATAATGGAATCATCATGGATGATATTTCGAGTCCACATGGTTTATAATGGTAAAAGGAATCCAAATAAATAATATGAAAGAGTAAGAGAGAAAATATGCATAAAATATGGCTTAATAAGTGATAACTTTCTTTGAATAAAAGTCTCTCATACTTTCGAATTTCTATCCCAAACTTGGCACACAAGTATTTTAGGTCCTTATGGACATTTCCTTAAATTTTGGGATTAATTGGATAAGTGCTTTGAGAGATATGATTTTTATAAGATTTCCTAATGTGAGAGGATGATAAAATCGACATTAAATGTCAAAAATATTATAGTACACGTTTAATATGGACCATTGATCTCAAAGATCCAATTATGGCTGCTCATCGTCCAGTTCCAGGCAGACTGGGAGACTGAAATAACTTGTTACCCTGATTTTCTCATGATCTGGTTTGCGAGAGCTTTTGGAAACTCTCCCATTGAGATCGGGAGAAGATTACGGATCAAACCATCCTAGGTTTGATAGGATTTTGGGAAAGTTAGAAGGTTCCCTCAAACTATAGGACACTCATCGAAATCCTATTGGGACCAATAGGTATATAAGGGAGATAACCCATCCCTTCATAAATGCCTAGATGTTCGTAAGATGTCTCCTGACTTCCGGCCCTATTCTCTACTCCTAATTTGGCACTGCGGTTCGTCCATGGCTCTGACTTCTTCCTTAGTTCCGTTGGGACTAGTCCCTTCATCAACTGCCCTATTCGAGCCCATGGCAGAGTAATTGGAGACCGCCAATGTGTTCGGTAGCACCTGGCAGAGGTGTGGTGGCCTTCACCAGTTGCTGAGGAGGCGAGACACCCGGAGTCAACCTTGGGGTTGACCACGGGCAGGCACTGGTTCGCGAATAGGAAGATGCACACGAGGAAGAAGAAGACTTCAAGTCAATTGACTTCAATGCCCCTTGGCCTGCATTCAAGAGGGAGGGGCACGAAGGTCTTTCACCATTTAAAAAGTCGGCCCAACAATGGAATTAAGAAAAATAGTTTTCGCTGATGTGTCAAGCTGCCATTGGCCAAAAGGTAATTATCTTATGAAGTTTGAATCTAATGATTAGTAAATTGGATGGAGATAATATATATATATATATATATATATATGAAAATTGATCAGGAGAATGCAAGGAAACCATTAAAAATATTATTGAGGCCTAATTCTATTTCCAATTCAAAAAGTACTGAAAGATATCACTTTCAATGGTGTTATTAATGGAAAATCCTAAGTTTTGGTGATTAGTGGATTTGATAATGTTATTTGGATAATATAAGACAATATTAACCTATTGTTAATAAAAGAAAGATTTAGATATAAAAACACGATCTTTATGCATAATTGGCTTAATTCAGGGTTCCATGTACATGAATATGCATTAATGGGCTTAGAAACCCTAATTTAGGTGATGATGACTTTTAATGGTTTTAATTGTACAAATCCATGAATAAATAGAGATATGATGATTCTAAGTCAATTTGAGTATCAAAGACCCTTAATATGGATAATTTGAGCAATTAGGGTTTATATGAGTAGAAAAAGTATTTTAGGGTTTGTTGACCTAAAAGGGGTAAAGTTTGAGAAATTGATCTAAGAAACCCTAATGAATCCTAATAAGACTTAGAAGCCTTGGAAACATGTCCCAATTCAATAAGGAGTTGTTTGGGATATGTTTGTTATAGTTAGACATTATACATGTTTTCAGGATCAAAGTTTGCTTGATTAGTTGCCTGTCTTTCTTGTTTGGACATCTAGTTAGATTTGGATATATTGCTTCTTTGAGATCTCCAAAACAAGTATGTGGTTATGCTTATGGTTAAATCACTTTAGTTTCACGGTGATTCCCGAGGTTTTATCGGTTGCTTGGAAATAATTGTTGGATTGACTTTTATTTCATGCAACTATAAAGTGATTATGTCTATCACCATAATTATACATGCACGACTAGCTTAGATCCTGGTCCTCCTTTGTAGATCTGATGATGATGAGATATATGACCTAGTACATGGTCTACCCATGAGGTAGGATCATCAGGTTATCATGAGTTGATGTGTTGGTCTATCTTTGGGTAGGACCATACAACTCCACAATCCTATGTATTGATCTACCTGTAAGGTAGAATCATGGGGGTTAGTTGAGATCTACCAATTGAGAGGTACTATCCATGTCCACTGCAGGGATAGCACAGAGGCAAGGGTATGTAATGATTGAGTAGTTATGTTTAATAGATAAAGTTTGTTTTGTTAAATCATAATTGCTTGCAATATGTTGTTACAATTAAATGCAAGATTTTTTGTTCCCCCACATACCAGTATAATTCTTTATGCTGACCAATGTTTTGTTTGTCGGCATTTGAGGCATATCTGAAAGTGGAAAAAATAGTAAAGTGGCAATAGTGAAGAATAAAGTTAATCTATTAAAGAAGGATTTAGTTAGTTAGAACTCTATAGTGGGTAGAAGTTCTAGATTCCTATTTTTGAAAGGTATGTGAAAAGAAATTTTTTATTCTAGTTGTAAGTTTAGTCTTTCATAGAATTTATTAATTATTTTTTATTATTTGCAAAACCATTGATCCTGTTTTGGGATAACGCCTATGACTTCTTGGTCTCCCTTAATTGGGGGTTATCGGGAAGTGGGGTCATTACAGATATAATAAACATTTATAAAATGTATTCCATATGACTAAATTATTTAACTTTATAGTATATATTGTGAGAAGCATAAGTATTTACCTATATATCTCAATATTTTTCTCACTAACTTTTATCTAAATATTTATGTTCCCTCATAACTCAATTTCTAGCATCATTTTTTCTTCTAAGTTTCAAGTAATTCTATATGTTTTCCTTCATATTTCTAATCAAACTTGTCTTTAAGTTTCTTACAAAAATTTTCAAAGGCTTAAGTTTCTATCACAATTAATCACAAAGTTTTACTTAAATCTTTATGTATAGGTTTTGTTTCCCTACCAAATTTTCCTCCAAGTTATCCATTATGTTTTCCCTCTGACTTATGATACCCTCACAATATATTTCTCTTTCTATATGTTTACTCCAATTTGGTGTGGAAATATGTGGTATAAGTGTAAAATAATCTTTCATAATTAGTCATTTATGTTCTCCAATTTTCCTCATCACTTATCCTATAAAAACTAGAAGAAAAAATTTGTTACATATTCCCTTGTCCATCATTCTAATTGTACTATATCATGTCAAATCTGAAGTAGTTGTATCTATTAGCAATGTTAATTGGTTGGATCTTCCAATCAACATGGTTGGACTATTTTGCATTTATCAATTTGGTTTTTCTAATTCCAATGAGATAGTAACACCATAATAATCCGATTTTCTCATACTATATATTTTACTTACAAGTTTAAGAGTCTCATTGTTACAACCCCAATTTTTGGGTTCATTTGCCGAGAAATGTAATTTCTCATATTAACGATTTTTGAACAAATAAAGATATGATTTGTTTTGAATAAATGGATTTTTTTTACAATATCCTTGTTGATTGTGTTGTGGGCTTTATTGGCTATTGGGCCCAAATAACAAGAAAATTCAATTAGTAAATGAATAATTGAGTTTTTGAGAAAAGAATGAGATGGAAACCTCTAGAAGGCAAATCCAAAGAGGGATTTCGTGCCTCTTGGGTTCCTTGGGTTTCAAGGAGTCCAAAGTTGCAAAGAAAGGGCAATAAGAAAAGAAAAGATTAATTAATTATTTCTTTATTAAGAAAGAAATTGAAAACAATGGTAAAATGTGGAAAACAAGTGAAAAGAGGTATAATTGAGTTATTCTTGGTGGAATTTCGTATCCCAATGATTCCTAATATTAAAAGGAATACCAATGAGGAAAATAAAAAAGAAATCCTCAAAAAGAGATATTTTAATGAAAAATAAAAAAGATAATGTGAAATAATGCATATAGATGCATCTAGAAGGATAATAAATATCCTTGAAAAGGAATTTCAAAATAATAGAGTGTCTTGGGATCTAAGGAGTACCAATAAAGAAGAAAGATAGAGAAAATACCAAAATTGCAAAATAAAAGGATAATGTGATACTTTATTAATGAATTTTGTGATATTGTTAAAAAGGAAAATAGTTTCTACTAAAAGAAAATAGAAATTCATGCTTATGGATTAAAAAGAAAACATAAAGGGAATAAGAGAAAAGAATTTCGAATTCTTAATGACTAAGGATCAAGGGGAAACAAAGAATTAATATAAAGAGAGAGAATTTATTCTCAACTATGGAAAGATGGTTTCCTAATGAGGAGAAGCCTTGCTTTTCTCATGGGCAAGTACGTTAGGGCGTGGATGTCCTCCCTATATAAAGAGTCGAACCCTTTGATGAAGACCAGAGAGATCCCACACAGATATCTTTCTCTCTTCTTCACCTTCTTCGTCGTTTCAATCCACAAACCCTAGCAGCGGGAAGCAATGCGACCCTGGCGCGGAGAGGAGCCCAGGAGGGGTTGCGTTGGAAACTGGATATGCGCCGATGACAGAGCATGACCTAGCCAGTGTTGTTGTACCCCAAATGGCACTTCGTAGGATCTTCATGGCTGCACTTGGCAGCTGTAAGAGCAGGTCTGCGCAACCCATCACGGCCACCTTTGCCCCACCTTGAGTCTTCTCCATACTCAACAGGGAGCGGCGGAGGCAAAGACACCCTCCCTAGGGGTCGTCGGGGGTCAGGGAAGGAAGGAGAAGCCATCCCAGGTGCGGCTAGGGCGGCAAGAACCAGGAGTCGTGAGGCTGAAGAAGGCCAGGTTTAGGGTTTCATATGATTTAATGAACCTTGAACCCTGACTGTGGTAATTATGATCCTTAATGATTTTAATTGGTCAAATTCATGTACAAAGCTGAGATATGATGGTTCTAATCTATTTCGAGTACAAAGATTCCTAATTATGGGTAAATACCCTTAATGTAGTAATTAGGGTTTTCTAATGAATAAAAGGTGGATTTAATGATATATAGAGTTCATTTGGGAATTAGGCCATAATGAACTATGAATTGATGATAAATGAGTATAATGATCTTGCCATGGTTTAAAAGGATAAAAATGGTAGTTTTAATATAAAAGAGGCATAATGGGCTTAATTAATGTTTAAGTGTGCCTTTAATCTGAAATTAGGATTTGTAAGTAATTGAATAGAACTAGGGTTTAAAATAGTAAATGAAGTGAAACCCTAATTGCAAAACGAAACCCTAAAATGGATATGGAAACCTTAGGAAGCGATTTCAATTTGAATAGAAAGAATCTTGATAAAGTGTGTAGTAAATAGAGTACATGCGTTTTTCGGGATTCTTAATTGTGTGGTTGAACTACTTGCTTGGATGGCTTTCTTGGTTGGAATTGATATTAGCTTGAGAAATCTACTGAACAGGTATGTGGTTATGCTTATGAATAATCGCTTTAGTTTGACGGCGATTTCCGAATGTTTTATCGGTTGCTTGAAAATAACTATTGGATGCCTTTTATTTCATGCAACGATAAAGTGACTTTGATTAGCACCATGAATATATACATATAACTGGCTTAGATCTGAATCCACCTCTATGGCTTGTAAAGGCTAAAAAGGGGTAACCTAGAGTAAGGTCTAGGTTATCGTGGGTTAGAAATTGGGCTACCAAGTGTAGTGCCATGAGACCCTTTAGCATGCCATGAGTTAAGGAGTGGGCTACTTATGGGTAGTGTCATGTGACTCAACCCTAGAAATTGGTTCACCTATAGGTGGGACCATGAGGGGTTTAATGGGGATCTACTATAAGGAAAGTAGCATCCAGGTCCACTGCAGGGATAGAGCATAGGATAGGGAATGCATGGATCGTGCAGTTATATTTAAAATGTAAAATTGTTTGTTAAATGGTAATTGGTTGCAATACATTGTTATGAATAATTGCATGATTATTGGTTCCCCCACATACCAGATTTATGCTAACCAACGTTTTGTTTGTCAGCTTTTTAGGTACAAAGCCAAAAGGACAAATAGTAATTCATCATATTATGAAATACAATACAAGGAGGATTAG
This sequence comes from Alisma plantago-aquatica, assembly GCA_963693085.1. Taxonomy (NCBI): domain Eukaryota; kingdom Viridiplantae; phylum Streptophyta; class Magnoliopsida; order Alismatales; family Alismataceae; genus Alisma; species Alisma plantago-aquatica. The sequence continues at coordinate 1,136,267,436 of OY856410.1, read as the reverse complement.
TTAGAGTAGAATTCATATGTGGATAGAAGTTTAGAGATCCAAGTTTTCAAAAGGTATGCAAAGTTTATTTTCTTACATCTTTCCAGTTTAGTCTGTTAAAATTTAATAATTATTCTTGGTTAATTGTCGAACCTTTGATTCGGAAATTATGTGTGCGGCTTTGACCTCTTGGTCTCCCTTAATTCGGGGTTAAAGGAAGGTGGGGCCGTAACATTTGGTATCAGAGTGTAGGTTCCTCACTTAACCATTAGTAATTATTAAATTTTACAAACTCCATAGAACCCAAGGGAGTTATTAGAGGATTATATGAAAGATGGAGGTGTCTAGAAAAGGATCACGACTGGGGGTTGGCAATATTTTCCTCTGCACTGCTAGTCAGAATACAAGGACTCCCAGATCTATGTGACTGCCTAGCCAAAGTCTTAGGGTATGAATTGAAATAAGATACCTGTAGGACTTTCTCATCTTATTCATCCCTTCTCATCACCAATTCTGTTAAGGACTTTAAGGATTAGGGTTTTCTCTCTTTTCCTCACCCTTTTGAGGTACGGGTAAGGTTGATAGGGTCTAAGGAATCCTCCACCAAATTAATGAAACGCATGAAAAAAAAGATGGCATGGACTTAAGCTTAATAGAGTAAGCGTAAACTAAAGAATAGATACATGATTAGGTCGTAAGACATGAGTTGTCTTTGCCCTCAGTAGAGACCTGAGTCTAGACCTTCTTATCAGGAGGATAAGTAAAGAGAGTTAGTCTTGGAGGTAGAGACCTTCATTATAAGTAGAGACCTGGCACATCCTCTAAGGATGATGTTAACCCTAACCCTAAGTGAAGGTTAGAGAGAGAGAGATATGACATGAAGAGTAGATGTCTTGATGGACCAGGTGTGTGGGCATGCCTTGGATGCCATATGAGCCATGAGAGGTTGGATGACCGAGTACATGTGGTAACCCAACCCTAGAAAGGGGTGAGCATGTTAGAGTGAAGTATAGCTCCTTCAAGGATAAGGTTAGTAAAGAACCTAGGAGCTTATAGTAGCATGACATAGTAGGCACCCATAGTACGTCAGTAGTGCCGACAGTACGCTAAAACCCTAGCCATGAGAGTATGATGGTTAGCTTATAAGATAAGCATAAATGGCTAGGGATAACCTTGAGAAAACATAAGTTTGAACATAGGCTTCACTATGTATAGGTATGCTTGTGAGCTTGATCCATCTTCATGAAGAGAGGACCTTTAGTATAAGGCCAGTTGTGGAGTTAGCTCTAGAGAGAGAGAGCAGGACCCATGCAAGAAGGTTGGAAGCCTAGACTCTGAGATATTAGGAATAGTGGGGAGTTGAGGAGGATGTGACCTAAGTGGACGATAATGGCTGTCTCATGCTTGATCCCTGAAGGCTGAGGATATCTTGGTTTCCATGAGAGGAACCAAACTCTAGAGAGAGGATGAGTCCACTGGTACCTCTGTGCCTAGGGTATAGGTGTTTACCTCCTGAGATAGGGAGAAGAGTTCCTTAGACCTGGAGAGGTTTAGTAAGTAGGTTGTGAGGCCTTATACCTTGTTGGATGACCGTGAGGAGGACTCAACCCTGAGGTAAAAGGGTTATGGAAGTGCATGTCATACCCTATACATGCTTGGCTCGTGGTTAAAAGGTTGAGCAGTCAGGTGGACATCAGAAAAGTGAACCTAGGGTTCCTAGGCCTAAGAGGGGAAGTGGTGTACCTAATGCTCATGATGAGAATTAACTTGCTATAGTCTCGAGCATGGTACTCCTCATGTATATAGAAAAAGAGAAACACCTCATAGCTAAGTGGATGACATGGGAAGGTATGATCGTGATCCGGTGTTGAGGATGAGAACAAGTCTGACCCAGTATGGTTTAGTAGGTGGTCAGCTTGTTCCTTAGTAGCTTTCTAGGGTTAAGCATGCTAGACCTAAGGATGATTGTGACCTCAGTTATCAAGGTGTAGTTTCCTCCCATCCTGGGAGAGGGACCCTTTTGTAGGGTGTATACCAGTCTTGTTGGTTTAAGGTAACCTAAAGAGGTCTCATGGGCTCTTGAGAAGGTAAGTGAAAAGTACATGGTATGAGAATGAGCCTGTAGATCCATCGATAACCGTCTCTATGAGCATGTGGATGTGTTTCCATGGAGGTAACCGGTATGGGGCTTGACCAAGGTAGGCAGTTGCCATGATCCCTATGAAAGGATGAAAGTCAGCCCATGAATGCAGAGAGAGAGATGATGAAGGCTTGGGTAAGATTCTAAGTTGAACATGTACTATAAGAGAATCCTAAGTCTATCCTAGGGTCAGGTAGGGATAAGACCGATGGAAGTAGGAGTTGCCTAATTCCCTAGTTGCACATGACCATAGGGTCGGGAGGTAACAGCTATCATTGTCTGAGGGCCATGGGTTAGGAGATTGATCACCTTCATGAACTCATGGGTCCCAAAGGGCAGATGAATAGGGCACTCTCTGGATGCATAAGGGAAGAGGAATGACCCTAAAAGTGTCGGCACCCTATAGACCTAGAGTAAATGACCAAGGATTGTGTGGTGACCCAAGTAGGTTCGAAACCAGTTTTCCATGGAGGTAACTTTGATAGCAAGATGATTGTAATATAGAGGCATAAACGGAACATTTCAACTTAGATTTAAAGGTGTACTGGCAAGGTGGGATGTACCATCTCTACTCTTAGAACAGGAAGAACTCTATATTTAGACTGTAGCCAAATGCTTATTTCCTCTTATTATGGGAGTGAGAGATAGGACAGTGTGCATGCCATAAATCAAGAATAAAGATGATGTGGGTTGGAACGTTGCTACGAGATATGGGGACAAAGAAGATAACATACCTTGGTAAAGTGAATGATACATGGATGGTTTGCAAATACTAAGAGGAATGAGGTAGTCACCTTATAAGAATGTTTTTTTGCATGAGCTATGAGTTATACAAGGTTGAGTTCGAAAACCAAAGGAATGAGCTTAGAGTTTTCTTGATGAAGATAGACTTAGAGTTCGAGTTTGAGAGGATAAATGAAATACATGGAAGTGTATGTCTTCAATGTTACCTAATACCTAAGGATGTGAAGTGGTAACGGATGCTCTGGTTGAGATGTATCTGACTAGTTTGGCTAGAAACTAGAAGAGGTTGTTAGGCTAACCCTAAGTTTGGAGAGGAGATATGTTTGGCTAATACTCAGATGTAATGAGATCTATTGAACAAGTTAATGGTTGTAGGCCTTGATGCAATGAAAGGATGGTTGTAGAGCCTCAAATGCACTTCTTTGGATAGGAAGGTAATAAAACTCTGATAAGATTGGTCTAGGGTTTTCGAGGAATCGATCCTAAGGAATCATGGCATATAGGAAAATCATGATTTAAGATCACCATATACTGTGGTACTACCAAGATTATCAGTGACAGTAGTATTTTGGATGTCTAAGATGAAGTTGCATGTGGTATGTTGCCATGCATGACAGGAGGTGAAGGACGAACACCAGTAACCCAGTGTATCAATATAGAGGATAAAAGAATCCCTGAGAGGGAATGGGATTTCATCACTAGGGATGTTGTGGTAAGTCTCCCCTAGACCAAGGAAGGTCAAGATGCAATATGGGTTATGGTGGATCGCCTTACCTAGATGACATGAGAAAGGAAGAGTTCTGTCAAGGACAGATCTAGTTGAACTACCCATGAGAGAGATGGTTCAACTACACCATGATGTGAGTTCAAAGGTTCTTGCGTTTGACCTAAAGGTTCCCGTACAAAAGGTGGAAGTAGGTACATGAAGAACTCGGTGTTAGTACAGTTTAGCACCCTTAACTAATGGTTAGTATGATCCAGACTAGAGGGTCTGATGAGAGCATGTGTTCTCGTTTAGGGTGATACATAGAGACAATTCTTGTCCTTTGTAAGACGTGATGATAACCACCATAGCCAATATCAGGTTTTAAAGAAGCTCTGTAAGGGAGGTTGTGTCGGTCACCACTTTAGTAAGGTGATGTTGGTGAAAGGACCACGTGATGGTTAGAAAAGGACTACAGTGTGTGTAGATGAAGTCTCTTTGATCGTGCAATGGCTGAAAGGAGCCTAGAGACCACGGGAGTTGTGAGCGGATGCAAAGTAGACTGACATGCAGTTCATTGTGGGAGAATATGTGACATGAAAATCCGACCCCTCTAAGTTATAGCTAGGAGAGCTGAGTCCCCGGTGCATAGGTTCTTTTGTCATGGTTTGGTGGAGAAGGTTAAGTTTGATCTTACCCCTCAGGATAAAGAAATGTGTGATGAGTTCCATGTTTCCAATTTAGAGCACTATGTGAGGTACCCCAACCATGTGCTGAGCAATGAACCTTGTGAGCCCCAAGGGAGGCTGAAATGGCCTGAGTCACCTGTGCAGTTTATAGACGCCAGGATGAAAGAACTCAGAGAAAAGAATATGTGATGATAAAGGTTCTTTGGAAGCGCTATGAGTAAGGTGAAGCCACATAGGGGCCAATGATGGACATGGAAAAGTCTTATCCTGAATTGTTTATTTGCTTGATAGAATTTTGAGGACAAAACTCCTATAAGAGGGGAAGGATGTTACAACCCCAATTTTTGGGTTCATTTGCCGAGAAATGTAATTTCTCATATTAATGATTTTTGAACAAATAGAGATATGATTTGTTTTGAATAAATGGATTTTGTTTACAATAGCCTTGATGATTGTGTTGTGGGCTTTATTTGCTATTAGGCCCAAATAACAAGAAAATTCAATTAGTAAATGAATAATTGAGTTTTTGAGAAAAGAATGAGATGGAAACCTCTAGAAGGAAAATCCAAAGAGGGATTTCGTGCCTCTTGGGTTCCTTGGGTTCCAAGGAGTCCAAAGTTGCAAATAAAGGACAATAAGAAAAGAAAATATTAATTAAGTATTTCTTTATTAAGAAAGAAATTGAAAATAATGGTAAAATGTGGAAAATAAGTGAAAAGAGGTATAATTGAGTTATTCTTGGGGGAATTTCGTATCCCAAGGATTCCTAATATTAAAAGTAATACCATTGAGGAAAATAAAAGAGAAATAAAGAGAAATCCTCAAAAAGAGATATTTTAATAAGAAATAAACAAGATAATGTGAAATAATGCATATACATGCATCTAGAAGGATAATAAGTATCCTTGAAATGGAATTTCGAAATAATAGAGTGTCTTGGGATCTAAGGAGTCCCAATAAAGAAGAAAGATAGAGAAAATACCAAAATTGCAAAATAAAAGGATAATGTGATACTTTATTAAAGAATTTTGTGATATTATTAAAAAGGAAAATAGTTTCTACTAAAAGAAAATAGAAATTCATGCTTATGGATTAAAAAGCAAACATAAAGGGAATAAGAGAAATGAATTTCGAATTCTTAATGACTAAGGATCAAGGGGAAACAAAGAATTAATATAAAGAGAGAGAATTTATTCTCAACTATGGAAAGATGGTTTCCTAATGAGGAGAAGCCTTGCTTTTCTCATGGGCAAGTACGTTAGGGTGTGGATGTCCTCCCTATATAAAGAGTTGAACCCTTTGACAAAGACCAGAGAGATCCCACGCATATATCTTTCTCTCTTCTTCACCTTCTTCATCATTTCCATCCACAAACCCTAGCAGCGAGAAGCAATGTGATCCTAATGCAGAGAGGAGCCCAGGAGGGGTTGCGTTGGAAACTGGATATGCGGCAATGACATAGCATGACCTAGCCAGCATTATCGTGCCCCAAACTGTGCTCTGTAGCAGCCGCATGGATGCACTTGGCGGTTGCAAGAGCAGGTCCGCGCAACCCATCTTGGCCACCTTGGCCCCACCTTGAGTCTTCTCCAGACTCAACAGGGAGCGGTGGAGGCAAAGACACCCTCCCTAGGGGTCGTCGGGGGTCAGGGAAGGAAGGAGAAGCCACCCCAGCCACGGCTAGGGCGGCAGGAACCAGGAGACGTGAGGTTGAAGAAGTTCGGGTGGCCTTGGATGAAAATGCCCTCCATGGGCTACAGCGTTGATCGACTTAAGGAAGGGCAGAACAGACAGTTCGTCATGTTTTCCAAAATGATGGGCAATGTTGCATGCACGGAGCTACGTGTCGCCTCCCTATTGGCCCAAGTAAGTGAAATCTTTCTAAATTCGTAATTAAATATTGGTAACTTCAATTAGGACAAGTAATATATGAAAATTGCTCCTTAGAATGAGAGGAACAAGTAAAGTAAAGATAAGCAAATTCGCCATTTTGGCCAAAGAAAGAATGGGTAGGAGTTGCAGATAACTTGAGACTCTCTCCTAGGGCGAAATTTGATCCCTAGGGTGATTCCACCGCCGGCGACGGCCGCCATACGACAAACCTCCGGCTGAGAACTCCGCTCACCGGAGTCCACCCGTTTTGACTTTCTCCTTCGTCTTCCCGTCGAAGACATGGAGGCAAACACCTTGGCGGCCATACCAGCCCTGACCTTCGGAACAATCCCGGAACTTCGGGATGGGCTACAGACCCAGAGAATTGTCCGAGATAGGAGACGCGAATCCGATGAGTCGAGGATACAGCCTGAAGCCGTGATTGAAGATGTTAGAAGGATTTTGAATCGTGAGGAGGTAAGAAACCCTAACGAGGAGCCGAAGGCGAGAGAGGTTCTGAACGCTGTACGAAGGCGATTCGAACATCCAGAGTAGAGATGCGGGACTACAAAGGAGCGATCTGCGACATAGAATCAACGAACTGAGTAGACGCCCTCCACATCGGTTTGAAATCCCCTATGACACATGCTTTCGCTGCCTTGAGAAAGGCCATTGGCAATCAAGGTGCAATGCTACGAAGGTATGCTATTCATGCAAGCAACCAGGCCATATTGCTCGTACATGTCGGTTGATCAGAAGAGAGACTCATAGACTTCCCCCTCCTAATCTAAATTCGGATGATCTCTTTACGCCCCTCCCGCATGCGACTATGGACAGAAGCAGACAGATGCATACACCTAAACGTACATCTGTGAACCTTGATCCGGATGACGACATCAGAAGAGGAAAAGCACAATCTTGCAGTAGGGCGATTGAGATTATGTGGCACGACAAGGTGCAGTGGGAAGAGATATACCCCTTTCTTCGAAACACATGGCCCCAAGCCACAGACATATACCGGTTTTCCAACAGAAAGGCTATTGCTTTCTTCTCTACCAAGGAGGAGGCGTCGGCTGTGGTTGAGAGAGGCATCCCTGACATGAGAAGATGCAAGTTTTCCATAGCACCTATGACGGATGGGGAGCGGTGCAGCCGTAGAGAGGCTTTTTGGTTCTGGTTATCTGACGTGCCGATCATCTGTAGGGACGACGACTCCATAGCTACCATGGCGAAATCTTTTGGCAGCCTGGTACACATATCCGAATGGCAACGTAGCCCAGATGACCTATCTGGCATTCTTGTTATGATTGAGGCTTTCAGTGAGGATGTGCCCCAATTCATATCTCTTACATACGGCTTGAGAAGATCATCGGTGCAACTGCATATGATTGCTCGGGCTCCGATTGGGTCGAATGACTTCCAGATGACACGAACAGGCATATAGTTTGACATTCCGAAAGAAGCCTTAAACACGGAGGAGATGGCGGAAGATAGACGATCTGAGATGCAACCTCTTCAAGAAGTACGCCTGGTGCCGAATCAGGAACATGACATGGCCTACGATTCACAACATGAAGAGGAGGTGACTCACGAGGTCCACGACAACCTTGTCAATGACACGAAACCTCTACCCAGACTGGAGGTTGATGAAGACAAACCACACACACGTTTTGTCTTTGATGAAGAAGGCATCAGACGACCTGATACAAACAGAAGGCTAGAAGACTTCATAACCATGGAACTGGATGCGGATAACCCATACTCCATTGGACGGCAGAGACGAGACACCCGATCCAGTAGGAGAAGAACGGGTTCAACTCGTTTCAGTCCTCCTCCCAGATCCCGGCATGATTATTCTAGACCCAAGAGAAGACACTCTGAAGGGGACGTGTTCTGGTCGGAGGATGACAGCATCGAGGAGGTAGAAGGGCGAAGAAAAAGCCAGTAAGGTTGCGCGGGTTTCATCTTTATATCTAAATGGATTGGCCTCTAATTTTCTGGAACATACACGGAGCTGCTAATAACCCAACTCGCAGGGTTCTTCGCAGGTTATGTGGACGTCTCAAACCTACGGTGGTCTATTTATTTGAGCCGTTCTTACATGCAGAAAGGGCGGAGGAGCTTCTTGACATGGTTCGGATGGACTGGGTCGTAGATAACCAACAAGAAGGAGGAAAAGTTTGGTTCTTCGCTGATGTCTCGCTAAACCCACAGATTTTCCCATCACACAGAAAACACATCACAGTCCGTATGTGTGTTGGCGACGGATCTTTCTACTTCATCACCGCCATATACGCTAGCTGCAACAGCAGGGAAAGGAGAGATTTATGGGATGACATTCAGCAACTATCCTCATTAGTTGGCGATTCGTGCTGGGTTATAGGTGGTGATTTCAATATCATTAGGAATCTACAAGAGAAAAGTGGTGGTGAGCCTAAACCTTTTCAAGATATGAGTGACTTTAATTCTTTCATCACAGACAACAATCTTAAAGAGACACCATTCGAAGGTAGCCGCTTCACATGGGTGAACAAACAGCAGAGCACTCCGACGATATGGCAACGTCTGGATAGAGTTCTGATGAATGATATATGGGCGGCTTCTAGACCCTCAACCACAACTACACATCTTACCCGATCCAGGGTATCAGATCACTGCCTGCTTCTTGTAAAGCCGGGCGGAGCTGTCCTGAGGAAGCATCAAGCACATTTTGCCTTCCGGTCAGCCTGATTGCGCAACGAAAATTGTCTCAAGGTCATTCAAAACGCATGGGAGGAGCCGGTCTTGGGACACGCATCCTTCATCATCTACTCAAAAATGAAACGGACGAAGGAGGCGCTAAAGGTGTGGAGCAAAGCAACCTTCGGCGACACTGCCCAGCGCCTCAAGGATCTGGGGGACATCATTTACACCACCCAGGTGGCGTTCGACGAAAATCCAACGAGGGAGAATTAGAACATTCTTACGGAGGCGGAAAATGAGTTGCAAGACCTCCTAGATCATGAAGAGGCGGTCTTGAGGGAGAAAGGAAAGATTGATTGGCTTTCGCAGGGGGAACGTAACACCCCATTCTATCACGCCATCGTTAAGGCGAGAAGAAACAACAGGATCCTGAATAATCTTGTTCTGCCGGATGGCTCGAGTACGGCAGACTCTGCCAAGATGGCGCATGAGGCTGCCTCCTTTTTTGAACAATTCTTTTCTGAAGATGTTCCCATCAATGAGGAGGAAACCGACACTTTTCTTAATCATATCCCAGAGGTGCTATCGGGGGATGAAAACTGCTCTTTGTTGATCCCGCCATCGGAAACTGAGGTTGTGAATACCATCAAGATGATGAATGACAACGATGCGCTTGGACCAGACGGGTTTACTACCCCTTTCTTCCTTGGGCTTGGGATTTGATTGCAACCGATTTCATGAACTTGGTGAAGGATTTCTTTAGCATGTAGGTATGTCACAGGAGTTTATTCTGCTGTCGTATCCTTTTAATCCCGAAGACGGATACTCCGGTGAATCTCATTTCTGACTTTCGACTGATTTCTATTGAGAACATGACGTTGCGGATCCTGAGTAGGATTATCAGCAACAGGCTATCTAACATCATTCTGAGGGTGATATCTAGTTCACAGGGTGCTTACATACACGGTCGTGATATAAATGATAATGTTAAGCTTGCTAAAGAGGTAATCCATGACATTAACCGTGGGGGAGCGGAGCCAAACATAGTGATCAAATATGACATGTCAAAGGCATATGACCGCGTGGTGTGGTCTATTTTGCAGAAAATTTTGAAGAAGTTTGGTTTCGATCAGATGACCATCGATCTTCTTATGAGTCCCTTTTACAACGCATGGGCGTCGATAACCATTGGGGAAGACACAGCCGGCTTCTTCCAGATGAAAAAGGGTCTGAAACAAGGAAATGCCTTGTCCCCTTTCCTTTTCATAATCTTTGAAGAGATGTTAACTAGAAGAATCAATGTGATGGTGAACGCAGCATCTATAAAACGTTTCATGACTAGAGGGTCGGGCGTGGCTCCTGCTATCCTTCTGTACGTTGATGATGTCTTAATCTTCTCCAACGCCGACCACGGTTCCATGTCATCCATTAGTCAAGCCTTTTCTGCCTATGAGAACGCTACTGGTCAGAAGATTAATAGAGAGAAATCGGTGTGCATGATAGGCAACACTAATCAAGCATGAGCGGAAGAGATAGCTAATACTCTTTCTATTGAGAAGAATACTGAGTCATTCACCTACTTGGGTGTCCTGATGAAGAAGGGTCGAATGAAGCTTATGGATTTCGAATACTTGATAAGGAAGGTCAATGTGAAGATAGCATCCTGGAAGGCGCGTCTCCTATCATTCTCCGTCTGCTTTTAGCGAACGTTCTATCGTCTACTGTGGTATACACGGCTGCGCCGCTTGGCATACCACCTGGTATTGCCCATAGATTGGATAGCATGATGTCCAAGTTTCTGTGGGCAGATAGGAAGAATCACGACCGTAGAGCTTGGCTCAGTTGGCATCGCATTGCTTCCCCTCTCGAACAAGGCGGCCTAGGAGTGCAGTCGATTCACACGATTAATGAGGCGTTCCTCGCCAAGGCCTGTTGGCAGCTGCTGACCGGCGTTTCCCTTTGGGTAGAATTCTGCAGAAGCAAATATGCGAGTCCCTCTCCTTGCAGATCAGGAACCCACCCAAGCTTTCTAAAGCTTGGTGTCTGTGCATCACCGTACTGGAGCAAGGTGTGGAAGATGTTCCCAAACATTCTTCCCAGTTGTAGATGGATTACTGGAAGGGGTTCGATATCCTTCTGGGACGACATTTGGTGTGATGACAGATTGTGAAACTACGCACGGGTTCCTAGTGATAGAAACCATGCCTTTCAACCGAGAGATTTCTGGATCGCGCACGAGGGATGGGACTGGGAGTCCATAAGTGTAATCCTGAATGAACAAGGCATTGATTTAATCAGCAAATCGGGTAATCTCATTTCTAACTTTGATGACAAAATGATCTGGACCCCTGATAACAAAGGTGTTTTCTCCATGAAATCCGCGAAGAGGGTCCTGAGAACTGTTAGACACGAAGGACCGGATGATATCGGTAAGATTTGGAGCATGGACACCCCAAAACAGAGCGCCATTCTATGGAAATTCATTAGGGGCGTGGCCCCGACAGATGACAATGTTCAGAGAAAGTGTTGTGTTCCCATGGTGTCCAGATGTTGGTGTTGCGAATCACCCCATATTGAAGACACGCACCACCTTCTCTTCACGAGCGAGACGGCACTCTTTTTCTGGTCAAAGTTCTGTGATCTCACGGGCAGAACCGCACCCGATAATCTTCTCTCCATTACTCAGTTATGCGGCATGGGTAGATCGGCGAAACTGGAGCAATGGATCACGGCGAGAATCGCTATTCACATCCCCTGTTGCATATGGCGTATGCGATGCGAGATGAAATTCGAAGGAAGGAGGTCCTCGTACGAGCATGAATGGAATAACATAGTCTATGACATCAACAGGAGGATTAAGAAGGAGACTTTCTCTATCGCCCCTGATAATCTGATTTTCTCGCAGAGGCTGAAGCACTTTAATATCTCGGAACCCATGCTGACAATCAAAAGGATTGGCCTTATTAGATGGAAACCGCCCGACGTTCATAATCTCAAGCTGAACATCACTGTTGGTTTGTGTGTGGATGCATACGGGCGTCAGCGTAGATGGGTGGCAGGTATAGTGAGAAACCACGCCGCGAACATCGTCCTGGTGTTTAGGGCTTGGCTGAAGACGAAGACGTTTGATTTGGCATACATCCAGGGGTGCATAGTGGGTCTTATGATTGTTAGAGACCATATGCTTAATATATCGGTGATAGAACTCGATGATAGGAAAACTCACAACATCTTGTGGAGAGGAGAGGCTGAACCATGGAGGGCGACCCCCTATGTTAGAGAATTTAGAGATGACGTGGAGCGTCTGAGCATTTCTGGAGAGGTTGTTCACAAGAAGGTCAACTCAATTCCTAAGGAGATAGGAAGATGGGGAAAACATTTACATGAGACTTTCATAAAGTTTGATTTGAGAGATATTCCGGAGTTCATTAGAGGTATGGCGTCTCTTGAGAAATGTGAGATTCCTTATGTTGTCTTGAATCATGAGTCGGGGTGATATACCTGTGTTTTATAAGCAGGAGATGTAATTGTTAGTTTTTTGCCCACAAGAGAGGGGTGGGATGAATAGAGTACCCTCTGGCTTGCGTTGAAAAAAAAAAGAATGAGAGGAACACAAAGAAATTATTATTGAAGCCTAATTCCGCTTTTTATTCAAGAAATATATCAAGATTCTATCTTTAATAGTTTAATCGATGAAAAACCCTAACCTTTGATGATTAATGAATTAGAAAGGGGTTATGTGAGTGTTTAAAATAGATATTAACTTGTTGTTAATAAAAAGGGCATATTAGATCTAAAAGGACGATATTCATGCATAATTTGATTAATTTAGGGTTCCATATGATTTAATGAACCTTGAACCCTAACTGTGGTAATTATGATCCTTAATGATTTTAATTGGTCAAATTCATGTACAAAGCTGAGATATGATGGTTCTAATAACCAAAAGAGTCTAGATAACCATCATATGGATTCTAGAAATGCATTTCTCATTTATACGCTCCAAATGACAGTGCTATAGGTATTCAATGTTTGAGTTATCAAGTCATTCAATATAAGTTTCATACACATTTGTCTTTTCAACCATCAAGTGTGGTGGTCTCTTCCGGTTCTACTATGTCACCAGGCCATCACTGGGTCTTTCCAGTAATGTCTACAGATTGTGCACCACCACTAGTAGCCTACAAACATAATGTCGCCCCACCTACTGCACCTTCGTTTCTCTTCTTCCTCTCACCGTCTCTGGACCAGAACCACCTAGTCTTGATCCGAAGTCCATACCCCTTCCTTAGTCGGTCTTCAATCTAGAAGATCCATGGTCATGTGCGGCCTTGCAATGGATAACAAACCCGGTGACGTTATGGCCTATGTGGATCTCAAACCACTACATCGTCGACCTATGTTGAGCATCACCAAGTCACCACGATACCCTGTATGACCACCACCAGTCCATGATGACAAAGAATACGACTCCGACTTTGACTGCATATCAGGTGTTATAAACCATGGAGGTAGAAACCCATGGTGAATCGACACGATTGCCATTGATTCAATGTCATCCATGGTTTAAGCATAGGTGAACTAGTTGGAGGACATTATTGAACCTTCTCATGGAATCGATACAGATCCCAAAGGTCAGTTGCTCATGCCTACTTGTTTTCACTTCTTAATGAATTGGGTAATCATATAATGAGAATACATAGAACGCTGAATTGGCATCCCTAATGTTAATCAAACTAATACACATAGCAAGATATTATTTATTGAACTTCTAATTTTAGGAAACTAGTTAGTATATATTTATAGATATATATATGAAACATGGTTATACAAATATGTAACCTAGTTGTCTTACTAACTTAATATTATCATATAGTAATTAAGATCTTGTGACATATGCATTAGCTGTTATTTAGAAATACAATATGGATCTATGACATTTTGTTATCCAAATAATTGAGAAAAAGTGTGTATGATATAGTTGATTCTAATACCTGGAAGTGGTGTGATGAAAAATATTTATAGGATACCTGAAATAAGTGTTAATTTTTCAATGAGGGTATGCGAGATTTAAACCCTAGATATTCATAATGTGGGTATATTGGTAAATGAACCACTTGGTGAGAAAATATAAATACCTTATATATGAAAGTTAATAACATGTTCGGATATAATTTAAAGAAATTTTGATACACTTAAAAATGAAATATTGATGATATAGGACTTAGTTATAAACTCTAGAGTGATGGTGATGGGAAAATATAAAATGGTAACCTAATATGTGAAAAACCTAACTAAAACAAATTGAACAACATTGATTCCAAGCCAAATGGTGACAAGATTATTATTCTTTGTAGATACCTCTTCATAGATTCTTGGAGACACATTGTGATTATGCAATCCTCACAAGCCTGAATAATTTGAGGTACTAGATTCTCTATTTTTATATTGAGTTATTAATTTCCCTCTTGAATTCCATGTACATTGTTTGGTGGTGAACCCTATACTTTTATAAGCCTTTCCTGCCTCTTTATAAGTTCACCACCTCATATCGATTATTGTTTAATTGCATTGAATATTATAATAGCACTTGACTTGATCTATTTGGATTTTTGACTCCCTGGACTTTGGTCCCTTTGGGCTTTGGCCCCTTAGAGCTTTGGCTCACTTGAGGTAGGGTACGTCCCGCCGCCCTATGCACATGTTGTAATGGATAAGTTGTCCCCCAGTCGGCTGGTTAAAATAGCAATTAGGCTTCTGTGTCATTCTTTCATAGATGACTGAACACAATGTACTTTAGCCCTTGAAGGAAATGATATGATAGTGCTCAACCTTAATATTCAAAAGTTGATCATTGGAAGTAATTTGATAATTTGATATCTTGAACTATTTTGCATGGCCTTGTGGAAATTTGATCTTGAATACAAACATTGAAATATTTATATCCTTGCTTTGATGAATTTAGTCCACCAAATATTCCTTTCCTAGATTTTATATTACCTTGAATCATATTTAGTACCTATATTTTGCAAATAGCTTGATATAAGAATTTAGTACCAGCTTTGTTGACTTTTATTTCCCTTCAATGGGGTCCATGTGTGGTTTCGTTCCCTCTGGGAACTCATGGGCAGGTGATAGATGGAAGAGCTTGAAGAGACATGCAATGGGTAGTCCTCCGTTGAAGACTAGATAGGAATGAATTTTTATTCTTAAACTTTGTAATCATATTTGTAAGCTTCCGCGACTCTGATGTACAAGCATGATTGTAATAAAGATTGATTATGTTTTTGATATCATTTTGTAAATATTTGACCGTAAAGATCGGGTCTTTACACCAACCTTGTCTCTGTGGTTTGACCCTGATTATAATAGTTGTGGGGGACTGAGTGTCGGGTTATAAATCTAAGAGTCTGACTACTCCAGATCTGCTCCATTTTGGACGTGCAATTTAGGTCGCTCAACTTTTTGGCACCATTGCCAGTGACGAGGAAAAAATAGTACTATTGAGAATGTGATTCTACTCATTATACACATGTGCCTCAAGATTAGCCATAAGCTTGACTGCACAAAAACTCTAAATCTACTACCTTATGATTATGCGGAATATTACATTTTACATGTCCAGATTTGTAATTCATATGCGGGGTCTATTTAGGGAGATCAAAGGGAAGCATATTTAGCCAACACTTCACCCTCTCTCCAAGACACCATGTCGCCTCATGTGGATAGCAGTCCTACTGGGGAAGATCAGAATGCAAGAATTCAATACAATCGATCGTCACATGAGACAGAAGAAGAAAAGGAAGACTATCACTCAAATGGTCAACACCACGAGGAAGATCGTCATCCCCACCACTGCCATAGAGGGCACTGAAGGAATCACCATGAATGTGAACATGATAATGAATGTGAACATGATGACCAGAACAGTGAGGGTGAAGATGATGAGGATGAGAAAACTCTTAGAGATCCAGTCGCGACAAGGGCCAATGAGTCAAGATGCCCAATCGTTATCCCGCACTTCAATGCGGCCAATTTTGAGTTGAAACTCTCCGTCATCTCTACAATCTAGAACAATCCTTGCTGAGGGAATTTGAAGAATGAGAATCCTTACCATCATCTTGATGCCTTCAAAAATACATACGTCGCCATCAAGATGAGGGGAGTGCCTCAAGAAATTATATATTGCAACGGATTCATTTTCTCTCTTGAAGATAAAGCTCTGTCCTGGTATCTTAGTCTACCCCACCAGTCAATAGATAGATGGAGACCTCTTGATGAAGCCTTTGTCACTAAATTCTATCCCACTGAGAAAACCATTCAAAATAGGCAAAAGATCACCTCCTTCATGCAAAAACCCAAAGAAAACCTTCATGAATCTTGGGAATGATACCAAGAATATCAAAGGGATCGTTCGCACCATAACTACCATAAGGGATTCCTGGTGACAATGATTTACAGCGGGCTAACTGTTGGATAAATTGGACATTATAATAAATCCCTTTGTTTCGATGATGACAAACATTTCATTCTTGTTGATCTAACGTGCTACTTGAGTGTTGCAGGAATTAAGTGGATGACAGAGCTCTAGGGAATCTTTACGCTTGAATGATTATAAAAGTCATACAATGTAATCAATTGTAAACTTGTACAAATATATAATGTACAAGTGCTTAGATTTTATGTAAATCAAGCGTAAGATCTTCCCTAGCCAATCACCACACTTAGATAGGTCATCCCCTTCACTAGTGTCACATATGCACACTCATACACACACTTAGTGCTTTAATTGAAAGATTGAAACAGGGTCAATCTCGGTCGACAAACCCCTCGACCGAGACACTCTCGGTCGACAAACTTCTCGACCGAGAATGACCCAAGTAGCCGTTAGACACAGCTGACAAAGTAGTTGGCAGTTGCAAATGAACGTTGATCCAGAGAGCCTATCGGTCGACAAAACTTCGACCGAGTAGGTATCTCGGTCGACAATTTGTCGACCGAGATGGTCTCTGACAGCAACTGCAGAATAAAGTAACTAGCCGTTACTAATGCACCTAACTTATATCTAACGGCTAGTTAAGCACTTAGAAACCCCTAGAAGTTGTCTAGAACGTCCTTAAGCATCTATAGGCCATTCCTATAAATAGGGCATGCCTTAGGACACCAAAATACACCCAAGCTACACTTGTGCTATACTTGAGCAAGCAATTACATTTGCAATCTGTTTTGAGCAATAGAGCAATTCCTACATTGGCTATTCATTCCCATTGCTCTAATTTCGTGTCCCATAGGCTAACATCTCCTTACCACAGCACTCACACTTCTATACTCATTGGTTAGGAGATCAATACGCTTGATATAGGCAAATCAAGCCTTGTGCTTAAAAGGATAAGTTGTAATTTCTATTTTCCTTCTTGTTCCTTTTTATTCTTTGTATTCTCCTTGCTACTCCTAGGGTTGGAGGCTGTGGATTGGAGAAGGTTCTTCTCGGAGGAGAAGGTGGACTTCAAGCTACTTCAAGAAGGCTATCGCACGGGAAGCTACTTCAAGAAGGCTATTGCAACGGATAGCTACTTCAGGAGGAAGGCTGCTTCAAGGTGGTGCAATTACTTCTAGGTGAAGGCTGCTTCAAGGTTGGGCGATTACTTCTAGGTGAAGGCTGCTTGAAGGGTTTAGGGAAAGGAATTGTAATTTTATGTAAAGTCCTTGCGAGGTAATAAAATTAATTTCTTTCCAAATCCCGGTTGGGTAAGCAACCGGGTAGTGGACTGACTACCTTAGTATTTGCTAAGGTTAGGAACCACTCTAAACCCTTGTCTCCTTGTCCAATATTTTTGTGGTTGATTGTTTGAGTTAATTAATTGTTAAAATTATTTTAAAACTCTATTCACCCCCCTCTAGTAGTTTTTAGTTGGTATCAGAGCGAGGCTTCAAGGATCCCTAACCAGGTCTTGAAGAAATGGGTGATGGAATGCTCAACAACCTCAACATTGAAGGGACACTTGTTGCTAGGCCTCCGGCGTTCGATGGAACAAACTACCAATATTGGAAGAGAAGGATGCAGTTCTACTTCCAAGGCATCAGCTGGGATCTATGGAGAATGGTATCTACTCCATATGTGTTCCCTCAAAATGACTTTGCGGAATGGGATGCAAACACGGTAAAGCAGGCCCAAATGAATGCAAAAGCTGTAAGCATTTTATATTGTTCTATTTCAGTAGGAGAATTTAATAGAATATCTAATTGTGATACAGCTTATGATATTTGGCATAAACTATCTATAACTTATGAGGGTACAGCCCAAGTCAGAAATTCCAAAGTTAGCATGCTTAAAACGAAATTTGAACATTTTCGTATGGATCCTAATGAGTCTATTAGTGAAATGTTTTCAAAATTCTCTACTATTGTTAATGGTTTAAGTGCCCTAGGAAAACCTGTTCCTGAGGAAGATCAGGTATCAAAAATTCTTCGATCACTTCCTCCGAAATACAAGCCAAAGGTGACAGCCATTGCAGAAGCAAATGACCTCACTCGACTCAAAATGGAGCAACTCATTGGCAATTTAGAAGCTCATGAGGCAGATCTAGAAGAGGAAGAAAGAAGAGAACATGAACGTCAACATGGGAAAAAGAAGGACATTGCATTCAAAGCTTCAACTAAAGACAATCATGACACAAGTGAAGATGATAGTGAAGAAGAAACTCTCGTTGTAAATGGTAAGCAATATAAAAGTTTTAAAACTAATAAAACTTCTAGTGTTTCTTCTTCCAGGTGCTTCGAATGTGGTAAGAAAGGACATATGAAAAGTGATTGTCCAACACTCAAGAAAGGGAAGAAATCATCTCACAAAAAGAAAGAAAAAGCATATCGAGCTGCATGGGATGATTCAAGTGATGATAGCGATGATGAAGAAGTAGAATGCCTCATTGCTACAACAAATGAAGACGAAGAAGAAGTAAGTCTTTATGATCTACCAAAAGAAGATATAATTGCTAGTCTTCAAGATACTCATCAGAAATATATTGAGTGCAAGAAGAAACTTAAGAAAGCAAATAAAGAATTAAATGCTAAACTTCTTGCTCTTGTATCCGAAAATGAAAATCTCAAAAAGGAAAATGAAGATTATGCTCTTAAGTTAAAATCGGTAGAAGCTAATTGCAATCTTCTAGTATCCAATTTAGATAAGGCAAAGAAAGATATTGCTAAGTTACAAAGAAATGTAAATGAGTTAAGAGGAAATGACATGCTTGAAAACATTCTGAAAATTTCCTCTAGCTATAATGGAAAAAGAGGATTAGGATACGATCCAAGTAGAAATAAACCCAAAAGAGCTAAAGCATCCAAGATTATATTTGTACCAAGGAACTCAATTCCTAGAAAGAGAAATGAAGTTGATGCTATTAGTTGTCATTATTGCATGCGTCTTGGACACTATTCATTTTCATGCCCATATAAGAAAAGGAATGATGAGTTAGCTTGGATTCCTAAAACCTAGTAGCTTAAAATTAACTAGTTGAGATTTGACCTAAACTGATTCTTGATATCATAATGTCTTATCTCAACACAATTGAGCTCTAATTTGTATAATTTCTTTTTGCTTGAAATCGATTTCTGAACACTTTTCAGAAACTTGGTCGGTCAAGCATTTGTCGACCGAGTGAACATTCAGTCGAACAATTGTCGACCGAGCATGTCACTGATTTTCAGACTGCTGTAGAATTACAGAATTCTTTTGAAATTGATCCAAATTGCTATCTATTTGTGGTTAATGACTGTACAATAAAGTATAAATTATGGAAATCATCCTTGAAAGTTTATATGAGATTCATTTGGTTTAATTCTAAGTAATTTAAGTCAAAAGCTAAATATTATGTTTAGTTTAAAGGAAATTTCTGTATTATACTTTCATCATTACATAGGCAAGCAAATGATTCATTGGTGATATATCTCTTAAGAATGCTTGCAAAGAGTACAATGTTATAAAAAACTTTTCAATTGGTATCTTTAAAAGATTTGAAATATTCATCGTGCCTTTTATTGAATATCACTTAAACATGCATCAAAAATTGATATGAATGCCTAATTGGAAATCTGCAATTTGTGCCTCTTGGTTGAAATGTAATTTGACCAAGGGGCGCTATGGTCGTAGTCAAGGGCGACCTAAAATAAGCTTTGACAAAATGCTTATTTGGACATCATTTTATTGTACTTAATCTTAGTATATTTTTGATAAAGGTCAAAATCAAAATTTAAAATCATTTATGACCTAAGAAGCCTTAAATTGCTTTAAATTGTAAGATTAAGGGGGAGCTCATAAAAACAAATTTGACTAAGAAGCTTACAAAATACTATAAACATCATTTGGAGCTTGTTACGACTTTAGTACTTTTTATGAAGAAATCCATGAAAATGATATATCTTGTACTTAAAGGAACTCTCTAAACAAATCATGGCTTAACATCCCTTGCATTTGGTTGGAGACATTTTTATGTACTCTAAGATTAAAGGAATCTCATTTAATTTAGGGCTTAATATCCTTTGATAGATGGGAAATCAATATACATTCATCATAAGCTTAAGGGAATCTCATATCATTTCAAGGCTTAACATCCTTTGCAAATGATTAAGAAACAAATTGTGGATAAATTAGACAAAAATGATATTAAATCCATGTTCCTAATAGGATATCTATTTAAGGGGGAGCATAATATAAAATTAAGGGGGAGAAGAAAAATAAAATATTCAAACTGGATATCTTTTTGAAATGATAAAGGGGGAGAAAGAATATAAAATCTAAAATATAAATGAGTTTCATCTTGATGGCCAGCACTCACTTGCAAAACTAGAATGGCTACAAAAGGTAATCTTCAGGTATGAAACTCATATGCTTTATATTTCCTTATTTTATATTTAGGAAATGTTTGTCATCTTCAAAAAGGGGGAGATTGTTGGATAAATTGGACATTATAATAAATCCCTTTGTTTCGATGATGACAAACATTTCATTCTTGTTGATCTAACGTGCTACTTGAGTGTTGCAGGAATTAAGTGGATGACAGAGCTCTAGGGAATCTTTACGCTTGAATGATTGTAAAAGTCATACAATGTAATCAATTGTAAACTTGTACAAATATATAATGTACAAGTGCTTAGATTTTATGTAAATCAAGCGTAAGATCTTCCCTAGCCAATCACCACACTTAGATAGGTCATCCCCTTCACTAGTGTCACATATGCACACTCATACACACACTTAGTGCTTTAATTGAAAGATTGAAACAGGGTCAATCTCGGTCGAAAAACCCCTCGACCGAGACACTCTCGGTCGACAAACTTCTCGACCGAGAATGACCCAAGTAACCGTTAGACACAGCTGACAAAGTAGTTGGCAGTTGCAAATGAACGTTGATCCAGAGAGCCTGTCGGTCGACAAAACTTCGACCGAGTAGGTATCTCGGTCGACAATTTTTCGACCGAGATGGTCTCTGACAGCAACTGCAGAATAAAGTAACTAGTCGTTACTAATGCACCTAACTTATATCTAACGGCTAGTTAAGCACTTAGAAACCCCTAGAAGTTGTCTAGAACGTCCTTAAGCATCTATAGGCCATTCCTATAAATAGGACATGCCTTAGGACACCAAAATACACCCAAGCTACACTTGTGCTATACTTGAGCAAGCAATTACATTTGCAATTTGTTTTGAGCAATAGAGCAATTCCTACATTGGCTATTCATTCCCATTACTCTAATTTCGTGTCCCATAGGCTAACATCTCCTTACCACAGCACTCACACTTCTATACTCATTGGTTAGGAGATCAATACGCTTGATATAGGCAAATCAAGCCTTGTGCTTAAAAGGATAAGTTGTAATTTCTATTTTCCTTCTTGTTCCTTTTTATTCTTTGTATTCTCCTTGCTACTCCTAGGGTTGGAGGCTGCGGATTGGAGAAGGTTCTTCTCGGAGGAGAAGGTGGACTTCAAGCTACTTCAAGAAGGCTATCGCACGGGAAGCTACTTCAAGAAGGCTATCGCACGGGAAGCTAATTCAAGAAGGCTATTGCAACGGGAAGCTACTTCAGGAGGAAGGCTGCTTCAAGGTGGTGCAATTACTTCTAGGTGAAGGCTGCTTCAAGGTTGGGCGATTACTTCTAGGTGAAGGCTTCTTGAAGGGTTTAGGGAAAGGAATTGTAATTTTATGTAAAGTCCTTGCGAGGTAATAAAATTAATTTCTTTCCAAATCCCGGTTGGGTAAGCAACCGGGTAGTGGACTGACTACCTTAGTATTTGCTAAGGTTAGGAACCACTCTAAACCCTTGTCTCCTTGTCCAATATTTTTGTGGTTGATTGTTTGAGTTAATTAATTGTTAAAATTATTTTAAAACTCTATTCACCCCCCCCCCTCTAGTAGTTTTCACTAACCCCCACAGAGTGGACTTCACTGAATGTAGCCGCCATGAGTGATTTCATTGGAAAGAAACTGAGTAGAACTATGAAAATCATCGATAACATGGCTACACTACAAGCAGGCATGGATTATGAAAGAAGTGATAGAGGTTTAGCCAAGAAAGTTGGTTTCAAAGAACCATTAATTGAAGCCAAGGCTTTGGAAACCATTACCGCTCAAATTTAGAAGATAGACACAGACATCAAACAAATAAAAGACACTAGAGGAAAAGGCAAGAAACACATTGAGAAAGTCCTAAAGTGTGTCACTTGTGGTGAAGGAGGCCATGGAGTCGACAATCGTATCTATACATGGTCGAAAGAAAGCGAAGAAAGTGAAAGAAAAGAAGAGACAGAAAATGTCTCTTATGCCAATTTTAAACGACAAGACCATTCGGGATTCAATTATGGCAACAAAGACATTGTGGAGAAATCACATCAACTAAGTGGTTCATCTAAACTTCCTCCAGGATTTAAGAAGAAAGGAGGGCCAACTTAATATACTAGAAACACTAGTTATCAGACGAATAAAAATAACTATCAGAGTCAAAACAAAAATGTAAGCCGACAAGGTCAGGGACAAAATCAAAGTCAGAGTCAGACCAAAGATAACAATCAACCGGACATGATCACTCAGTTGTTCAATTTTGCAAAAAGGCAAGCTTCGATAAATGACCAGTTCACCCAAAGCGCCATCACCAATTTAGGAGTGCTAACCACAATGCAAACACAAATGGCAGATATGCAAACCCATCAAAGGCAAATTGATCAAAAGCTTGCCCAATTGGCAGAGCTTGTGAAGAACCCTTCGAGAAAGATTCTGTCAAATACAGAGATAGCAAAGATGGCCACACTCCAATTAGGAAGGATGTTGGAAGACCCTGGTACTAATAGTACCATGGAGGAAAGAGATCGTAATGAGACACAATCTGAGAAAGTAATTATGTAAGAAGAATCTAGAAGAATAGAATCATCTGAGAAGGACAAAGAAGATAATCACATAAAGAAGAAGAATGAAAGGGTCAAGAACCCAAATCCCATGGGAGAAGCTTTTATGCTAAGAAATCCCTATGCTCTGAGAGTCCCATTTCCCTACAAACTTATCAAGGCATATCTGAAGAAGATATACGAGAAGTTTATGGAAGCAGTGAAGAAATTACACCTAGATATCCCATTCCTGGATGCAAATGAAGAGATGCCAACATATGCAAAGTTCTTTAAGGACTTGATCACAAAGATAAGGATAGGAAACCATGTCAAGATTGTGAAATTGGATAAAATGTTGAGCACTTTTGTTCAAGCTGAGCTACCTACCAAAAAGAAAGATCTAGGGGCATTCAATATCCCCTTTTGGAATTGGAGACAATGTGGAAAGGAAGGAATTAGCCAACTTGGGAGCAAGCATTAGCCTCATGCCACTAACCCTATCTCAAAGGCTTGGATAACATATATGGTAAAAATTGGAATGAGAATTGAGTTAGTCGATAGTGGAAGATGTCCCAATTTGAGTTGGACAATTCTTTATACCATGTGATATAGTTGTGATCAACATTGTTGAGGACCCAAAATGTCCAATGATATTAGGAAGACCTTTCATTGCTACTGGAAGAGATCTAATAGATGTTGCGGAAGGAATTATTACTCTTTGTGTTGGTAATGACCACATCAACTTTTGAGTACAAGACGCTATGAGTGGACCATCTCTCTTTGAGTCATCTTACTTCATGGATAGCTACAATCAATATTGTGAAGAAGTACAAGAGGATAAGGTAGTTGTTGATCCACTTTTTTGAGCCATGAATAACCCTGACCCTAGTGTGGAAGACCCAGAAGTGGTTGAAATTTTAGACTACCTAAATCAACTTGGGGAAGAGTTCAGTGATGATGAAGAAGTAACCTTAAAATAGCAAAGTACGCATCCCTCAAGTAAACCCTTGAAGAAGAGGGAGCATTGAAACCAAAGCTGGAATTGAAACTACTTCCTAGAGGATTGAAGTATGAATTTCTCGATGATGAGGGGAGGAATCTTATGATCATTAACGCAAACTTGACAGATGAACATGCAGAAAGATTGCTAAAGGAACTTGGCTTGTATAGAAAATATATAGGGTATTTCGTTGAGGACATCAGAGGGCTTAGTCCTACCTTATGTATACACACAATCAATCTTGAGGAAACGGCTAAACCTCTAGCTCAACCACAAAGAAAGTTGAATCAAATGCTCAAGGAAGTGGTGAAGAAAGAAGTGATTAAGTTGTAGGATGATGAAATTATATACCCTATCAATTACTACAATTGGATAAGCCCTATTCACGTAGTACCCAAAAAAGGTGGAATGACTATTGTAAGAGGTGAGGATGGAGATGAAGTGGCAACGTGAACCATAACAAGTTGGCATATGTACATCCACTATCAGAAATTGAATGTTGCCACAAGAAAATATCATTTTCCTCTTTTGTTTATTGATCAAGTTCTAGAAAGATTAGCACATCATGATTACTTCTATTTTCTGGATGGGTATTCAGGATTCTATCTAGTACTAATTCATCCTGACGATCCAGAAAAGATAACCTTTACATGTATCTATGGCACATATGCTTTCATAAGAATGCCATTTGGGTTGTGTAATGTGCCTGCAACCTTCCTATGTTGCATGATCTCTATGTTTTCAAATTTTCTAGAGGATTTAGTAGAAGTTTCCATGGACAAATTCTTTATATATGGGACAGAATTTGAGGGGTGTCTGAAAAATCTCTCTCTAGTCTTGCAACGTTGTGAAGAAAAACACCTTGTTCTAAATTGGGAGAAATGTCATTTTATGGTCCAAGACATCGTCTTAGGACATAAGACTTCCAAGAAAGGAATAGAGGTTGACCTAAGTAAGATTGAGGCTACATCCAAGCTTCCACCACCTAAGTTTGTCATGGGTATAAGGAGTTTCTTAGGACATGCAGGATACTATAGGTGATTCATAGAAGACTTTTCAAATATTTCTAAGCCCCTATCAAACCTCCTAACTAAGGATGTTGAATTCAAATTCACTAGTGAATGTTTAGACGCCTTCAATAACCTCAAAGAGGCCTTGAAAACAGACACAATTCTACAAGCGCCAGACTGGGAGTTACCCTTTGAAATTATGTGTGACACAAGTGATTTTGCTATCGCAGGTGTTCTAGGACAAAAGAAGGACAAAAAGCACCATGTGATTTGCTACACAAGTCAAACGTTAGATGAAGCCCAAGTGAATTATACCACCATAGAAAACAAAATGATGGCCATTGTATTTGCCTTTGATAAGTTTATAACATACTTGGTGGGACCAAAAGTAAAAGTATACACTGATCATGGGGCTATAAAATACCTTATGCAGAAAAAGGACATGAAGTTGATGTTGTTGCGATGGGACTTACTACTACAAGAATTCGACCATGAGATTATTGATAAGAAAGGAAAAGAGAATGTGGTTGTGAAGCACTTGTCAAGGATAGTCTTTGATGAAGAAAATCAATTGCCTGTAAATGACAACTACGTCGATGAAGCTCTATTTATGGCTCAGTCAGTTGAACCAACCCTACCCTAGTTTACTGATATTTGTAACTATCTAGCATGTGGGCAACTACCACCAAAAATCAATTTTAATCAGAAGAAGAAGTTGTTCTCTGATCTGAAAAATTACTGTTGGGATGATCCTCTTCTATTTAAAAGATGTTCTAACAATCTATATCATCGTTGTGTACTAGAAGAAGTACCTCAAATCCTCAAAGAATATCATTCCTCACCTTATGGTGCTCACCGTGGAGGATAAAGGACTACTTCTAAGGTTCTACAGCTAGGCTTTTATTGGCTGACACTCTTCAAGGACACTATGTCATTTGGAAAGACTTGTAAAGAATGCCAACTCATGGGAAACATCAATAGAAGGAATGAGATGCCCATGGCAGATTGGGTAGAAGTAGAAATTTTTGACATTTGGGGGATTGACTATATGGGACCGTTCCCATCGTCAAGAGGAAACCAATATATTCTTGTCATTTTAGACTGTGTCTCAAAGTGAGTAGAGGTTGTTGCTACCCAAACATGTGACTCAAAGGTTGTGATCAAATTGTTTGAGAAAATTATCTTTCCACAATTTGGGGTCCTACACACCATCATAAGTGATGGGGGATCCCACTTTGAGGAAAAATAGTTCGAAGCTCTATTGAAAAAGTATGGAGTCAATAACAAAGTGTCAACACCCTACCATCCACAAATGTCAGGACAAGTAGAAGTATATAATAGGCAAATCAAGCAGATCTTGGAGAAGACAGTAAGTCATACGAGGAAGGATTGGTCCATGAAACTTAACAATGCGTTATGGGCCTACTGCATGGTGTACAAAACACTGATAGTACAACACCCTTCAAACTGATTTATGGGATGTCGTGCCATCTCCTTGTTGAATTAGAACACAAAGCCCTTTGGGCTATCAAATTCTAAATATAGATCTAGATAAAGTAGGCAAGAAGAGATTTCTCCAATGACAAGAACTTGAAGAGCTGAGGTTGCATGCCTACAAGAATGCAAGGATCTATAAGCAAAGAACTAAGGTGTGGCATGATACCCACCTAAAAAATAAGGATGTTCAAGAGGGAGACGAAGTTCTTTTGTTTAACTCCAGTATCAGGTTATTTCTCCATATTTTAAATGATAAAATTCTAGAAGCATATATATTTCCTAGGAAACTGAGAACTAGATGGCCATGCCCTTTCTCTGTGGTAAAAATCTATCTGTCAGGAATGATGGAAATCACAAGCAATAAGACTGGCACATTCAAGGTGAATGGGTACATGGTAAAAAGATACTATGAATATGAGGCCTTTGTGAGAAGGTCAGAACTAAGCTTGGAGGAACCCAATCTAGCAACATATGAATTTAGCAAGACAGCGTCAACACAAGTAGGAGCAGGATGAGCATTAAATGGGAGAGTCAAGTTAAAGACTTTAAACTAGCACTTCTTGGGAGGCAACCCAAGCATTTCCTGCTTTCTTTCATATTTTAAGTTTTCCTTTATCCTCCATTTTTAGTTTAAATCTATGTACATAATTATCTTTAAACTTTCCCTCTCTAGGTTTTTGTTAAGTGTAGTATGTAGTTTGTTTTGGTTTCACATGGTTTTTAATGAAATGCAATGAGGATGTTTTAGGTTCAAACCTAAAAATCTTTGTATCGATCAAAGGATCTTTTCAGTGTGTTGTGATCGCGACGGTTGATATGCATGTTTTGTTGTCACGATCGAGACACTCTTCATGGTCATGGATGTCATTGCGGTCATGACACCCACTGAGTATAAGAACTGGATGTTCTTAAAATAGTGTTTCTTCCTCTATTCTCTACCTATCTCTAGATGATTGAGCTCTGAAGAACCCTAACCAAGGAATTGCAGAAAAATGAAGGCACCGGAAGATGTTCGTGAAGAACCAAAGCATCGCTGTCATGGTTCTGTTGCCATGACTGCATTGCCTTTGTCGCCAACTCTCTTAACCTTCTCGCTTATCATCCTTTCCCAACTCTGGGAAGGTACAAAACTCCTTCCTCCCTGTCTAATTACGTTTCTTTCTCTTTTGCTTTGTGTCTTTGTATTTCTTCCTCATCGATACTCCATCGTCTTCATTTTGCTCTTTTCTAGACCCTAGATTCCCAACCATCTTGATCATGCTCTTTCTAGAAATCACCACCAAGGTTGCTTGAGCAATGGCAATGCTTTGGTTGACTCTCCGCCATCCCTGTAGCGGTGATATCCTCTATCCTTTTCCCCCTTTCTCTCGATCTCCATGATTTCCCTCTCTTTCGCCTCTGTGTCAGCATTGCGATCATGATGGGGTTTTGGTCAAGACATCCTTCTCAACCACGACACTCTTGATGATTTCTTTACCTATCGTGATTGTGACATCCTTCTATACTGACAATCATCATGGTTGTGACATGGTGGAGCCTTGGTTGTGACACGCCTTGCTGACTTGATCAGGCTTGTTTCCACTTTTGATTACTCGAGTTTTTGATTCCATCTCTCCCAATAACTCCTTGATCTTTCTCCTTTATCTTTTTTGTATCTTGGTTTGACGTGCATCACGATCGCGGAAGTCACCTTTGATGTCACAATCATGACATCTTTCCCTTCGCTTCCCTAACCTGTTGCACCCGCGACACAAGTCGCAATTGTGACGTCCGGCCCTTTCACTTAAGAATACCATTTTCTTATGTCACGGTCGTGACGTTGTTTCTCCCTAATTGCTAATCTATCTCGACCGTGACACCCATTATAGTTGTGACACTCGCAAGTCCAATATTGTGGTTGTGACATTACATATATTAGTCATTGTTTTGACAATCACTATAAAAACATAAATACAAGTGAAATGGACGATAACGTGATGACTAATATTGACTACAACATTGTTGACAAACTTTTGTTACAATAATTTTAGAATGTCAACCTCTACATAAGACACCTGGTAAAAAAGGCAACTTCTCTAAAGGGTGCCAAAGAAAATCTGGAGAAGATCACCAAGGCATTATAAGATCACTCAGATCTTTCGCCTATGAAGAAGCTCCATTTGCAACTAATAAAGAAAAAGTATGAATACATTCTGGCCCACAAGACACCAGAGGAATTTGAAGAGTCCCAGGGGACTACACAGACAGAAACTTCTGAGTACTAGCTGTCTAAGGAAGAACTCAAGGAACTGAGGAAACGCAAGCTACAAACTAAGGATGCTAAAGACACCAAGAAGAGAAAGTTGGTTGTTGTGGGAAAACCAAAGACTCTAGAACATAAATCAAACTCTGAGATGGCCAGGAAAGAAACACAAGAGATCACAACCAAGCAACCAACAATGTTTATACCAAGGGACCAAGTACATCAGTCTCACTTTGACTTGGTAATGAAGACCAAGAGCTTCAAGTCGACATGATACCTAGACGTCGATGACTTCAAGAAGATGGGAATATATGACAGAGTAATGAAGTTCTTAGAAGGGGCCAACCTTCGTACTCTATGCACATCTGAAGCCTCTTCTCTTGCACAACTCACCATGGAGTTTATGACATCACTAGAAAAACTGCCAGTCAGCAACATCGAATGCAAGAAAGGTGGCGGGGAATTTAAGTTGAGGTAAGGATAGGGGGCAAAGATCATGTGATCATTAAGGCCATCCTAAATACTATTTTCACAAAGATGACAGAAGAAAAAAAGGCATGTTCAACTGCACTTGGTGACAAAGAGAAAATGGGCTACAATAGCCATAGGATGTGCGAAAAACTCACAGGAAAACTTGAACATAGTCTGAAGAATCACTTCTTGCTTTATGAGAATCATGCAGAAGATAACAGCCAATACAGTCTTTACAAGATCTGAAATTGGGGGTGTTTCTAAAGGAGACCTATTCTTAATATGGTCTTTTCTAAATAAGAAACCAGTAAATATCGGAAGACTACTGATAGAGAGGTTGTCAGCTGCTCTTGGGTCTGAAGCAAAGTGGACTAAGGAGTTCTACATGGGAAGCCACATCACTCACATAACTTATCATTTCATGGATGTCGAGCAAATAATGAAACATTATCACACCAAGGGACATACTAAGATATACATCAAGTCCCTAATAAACATAGGAATGCTAGCACAAAAGGGCAGCAAACTCTTCTATAAACAAATCTTCTCAAAACTCCTATTGCCCCTACCTAAAATGGCATACTATGACACCCACAAGATGCAGCCCACCGAAGAGGAGGTGAACAAGATGCACCCCAGTGCAACCCATAGAACTAAAGACCCCCAATCACCGGCCAACAATGAATATATTACACATAAAACACCAGAAGTAGAACAGCTTAAGCCAGTAGAAAGAAAGAAGTCCAATCAAGAAGCGCAAGAGCAAGCCAGTGGATGCTCCTCAGGATAGAAAAGAGACAAAAAAGTAGACATCTATAGGAGACCATACAGATCCCAATGATGAAGGATATTTCAACCCTCCCTCACCCCCACCAGTGACAATCTTTCTATACAAGGAGACCGCCAAGTAGAGCACTTTTTCAAAGGCACAGGGAGGAATACTTGAAGTAATGAAAGAAGCGAGCCGCATTCTCGAGAAGCCCAAGGTGCTTACCCCAACATCTCCACCAGTAGAAATTACACTTTATGTGCCCGTGTAACCAGAACCATCAACCTCCAACAAAGATCAAGGAACTGAAAGAGAAGCACGTGCACAACCTGCCACTAAGGTGGAAAAGAAAAGCAGACATGAACCCATCCAGCCTTTACAACCAGCAAACAAAGCAGCAACAACAACTCTGTCAACACCTACAGTTGAACAGCAACAACACCCACAAGCATTCGGTGATGTGTTAGGACATCAATCTGATGCTATGTGGGCACATACCAAAACTGTTCTACAACCAATTCTAATATAAATAACTACCTAGATGCACTAACTACGTAGGTACAATGCATGAATGCAAGAACAGAAACTCTCCCAAACTTCATGAAAGAAGTCTTCGACAACCAAACGGTGATGATGTCAGCCATCAAAGAAATGACTAACGAGATGACTGATCTAAAGAAGGAGATGGGAATAATATGAGCTGAAAAAGAATAGTTGTGCAAAGACTATGAAAAGGTGATGCAAGACTTGCAACAAGAACGTATACGCCTAGAGGATGAACAAAAAGAGATGGAGGCTGAATTCCAGAGCTAGAAGATTGGTGACACAAAAATAGGGTGAGGTGTATGGCAAGACCCTCACCATCTAAAGCTTCCCAAAACCCCTCAAATCTTGAAGACAACGATGATAACATATGTGGAGCCGATGCAGCCCAGCACCCAAGGATGATGATGCAAATGTAGGGTCCACCTAGAGGGAGGAACACATTGTAAAAGAAGCATCACCTCAACCAAAAGAACAACAAGGAGCTGATAAGAAGAAGGACGCATACATTTTGGAGATCGATCCAAACTCCCACCAATAGAAAATGAGAGTTTTGTTGAAGAAAATTGAGACAGATGCATCGTTGGGATGGAGGACAACACATCTGAGAAGTTGACGACTAGCGAGATAAATGATAT
The DNA here is from genome assembly GCA_963693085.1 of Alisma plantago-aquatica. Lineage (NCBI taxonomy): Eukaryota > Viridiplantae > Streptophyta > Magnoliopsida > Alismatales > Alismataceae > Alisma > Alisma plantago-aquatica. The sequence continues at coordinate 1,136,236,082 of OY856410.1, read as the reverse complement.
AAATAGAATCTTGGATGAAATGAACATCGCCATGGATATCTGTGACACCTTTCTCGAGGAGCCGGTACATAACAAACATAAAGATGCCATTTATGATGGTAAAATAACTGCAATTCTTGTTGCACTCAATGAACTTGTCCTCGAGTTTCCATCAGAAACAAACGTGCTCCTAGAAGAATCCATTAACAAAATTATCACCGCCAACAAAATGCAAACAGGGAAACTAATAAACAAGATTACTTACAAGCTGGCCCAGGCCCACACTGCCCCTCCCTCCCCTATTAAAGTAGTAGGAGAAGAAACGTCAGACGACGATGAAGGTAGCCTCACTTCATCTTTTATAAATGAACCAGCTAGAGAGTGAAGGGAAACTGCTGAACAGACGGACCTGGGTGTCCCTCTACCTCTCCCGTGTAAAATGGAAGGCATGGACATGGCCGCACTATCTAGAATAACATGCAGGGATGTCCATGTTTTGACCAACATGCTAGACGACAACCTCCCAAGTATAGACGTTTTGTATCATAATAAAGGACGGTCTCTGACTAGGGAGCACTTCATGGGAATCTTCGTGAAAAGAGAATGTGTTCATAAGAAGTTGTTTAAAGTGCTCTATGCTTTGTTTCTAGAAGAGTTCCTCCACACTGACAAGATACAACTAGTGTTCAATGGTACCACTCACCTGGCAAAGCAAATTTTCCACCAGAAAAATGATTCTGACGATGTTAAAGAGATGCAACGAGCTGTGGCCAGAGCAGAGACCAAATTTGTAGCTTTTCCTATAAGAACAGTCAAGCACTGGGCCCTAATTGTGTTATATCTATATGAGTAGCGCACCACAGTATACAATTGATGTGCTACTGAACTGGACAACATGGCCTTGGTGTACAAAGACAAAGATGTCAGGGAGATCCGGAATGTAATGACCCTGACCTGGGTTATGAGGTAACCCTATTTTTTTGGCTAAGTAATTTGATTAGAACTTGAATATAATCCTCTAAAGTGTTTTTCTATCAGGTAACAAACTTATGTTTCAAATTTGGTCCTATTTGAATTATGTTTGAGCAATGTTCTCATGTTTTGGACCAAAATGAAATTTACCCAAGATGAGGGGTTATATTGCAATTTTTCATATGTTGAACATGCCTCATGTGTTTTAGGATCATTATGGAGAGAATGATGCAAGCTGGTGCCTTGTGGAAAGCCTAAATTCCAAGTTTGAACTTGTTTGAATAATGTTGGTGACTTGTGTACCAATTTTGGTGCAAGTTGTAATTTAATCAAAATGTAGGGTTGATATGCAACTTACCACCTATAGAGTGTCCCTACTCCCTCCTAGTATCATTTATAGGAGAGAGAAATAATGAGGTGCCATTTTTGAATCAATTATGAGTGATGGTACTCTTGGTGATGAAATGACCAAGAAAGGGGTTGAATATGAAACCCTAACTTGAGTTGTATCAAGTTGAAAAGCTTATATATGAGTGCCTATCATCCAAGGAGCCATATGAGGAGTCCCATATCATTTTTTGGATTCTTGTAAAAGCCCATGATGTGCAAATCACCTCAAGGAGGTGAAGTGTATCGGTTTACAACTTCCTTAGAAAAGTTGTATTGGGTTGTGAATAAAGTGGTGATTTTGTTGATGTATTTTATTCAAAGGGATAAGTAATGGACGAAAATTCATCCCTAGATTATCCTCAACAGTTTTGAATGTCAAGATAAATGTGAATGCATGCATGTAAACATGTCAACTATGCATGGACACATGGCACCTAGTAGCTCAAATTGATGATACCTCATTTTCACACTTCTTTATGAACAACAAGTATATATACCCCTTCTTTCACCCCTTAAGTGAACTTTTTCGAAACCTACCACATCCTTGCTCTTATATATAGTGCATAGGGTAATTTTATTATGTAGTAGTGATGTTTTATCATGCATAGGCCTTAGGTATCGGCCATAGCAAGTAATTTCGGCCATAGCATGTTAATATCGGCCATAGCAAGTCGATATCGGCCAAGTGGAGTGTTTTTGGCCACAAGTGAGGGGGATATCGGCCACAAGTGATGGCATATCGTGCAAGGGTAGTCTGGTATCGTGCAAGGTGCTAAGGATCAAGATGGATCTCAATACTTAACCCTAAGGTGAGGCCATGATTATCTTCAACCTTGGATTGAAGCATGATTTTAGGGTTATGATCTTCCTTTCTTTTCTTCTTCACCAATTGCTTATCCTATGTGATTCCTTGTATATGAAGGAGTTGTGAACGAGCCTTGAACTTTTGATAAGTCATCTTAAACCTTAGGAACGTGAAGCTTTGGAGCTTGTAGCTTTGAAGCTATTCTTAAGGCGGGTTATATAACTTGAACTCAACCATGTTATTATTCATCACCTAAATTGCTATACTTAATGATCTACTTTTAATTCCGAAATTTTCTGAAATAGTTGATGACATTATGAGTTATAGTAGTTTCTTAGACCTGTTTCCATGAACTTTAATAGTTATAAAGAAGGTCTAGAGCTTGAAGAAGATGGTATCACCTTATAAAGTGATATCGGGTTCAAGCACACAAGCAAGCACCTCTAACCCGATATGGTGATGCACCTACTTCACTAAAACAATATGGATATGATTTTATACTTTCTTGCATGATATGGTGGTGTAGTATACACCTCTTGCACGATATGAGGTCAAGAAAACACCTCAAAAACAATATTTGGTTAAGCACACACCTCTTTGCCCGATATGGTGTGAAGCACACACACCTGTTTGCCTGATATGGTGTGAAGCACACATACACCTCTAAAGTGATATGGTGAGCAATCACACACCTCTTTGCCCGATATGGTGTGAAGCACACATACACCTCTTTTCCTGATATGGTGTGATGCATACACACACCTCTCTTCCCGATATGGTAAGCACACATACACCTCTAAAGTGATACGGAAGTAAGCATACACCTCAAACCCAAGATGGTAAGCACACATACACCTCAAGGGTGATATGGTAAGCACACATACACCTCATACACGATATGGTAAGCACACATACACCTCTAAAGTGATATGGGTAGCAAGCACACACCTCATACCCGATATGGTGGAAGCACCTCAAAACCCATATGAAGGAAAGCACCTTAGATGCAATGTGCTTGATGAAGTACATGAAGTGTCTTATATCAAGTCATACATTAAGAGTTATGGAGTTTAATAAATATTGATTAAGTAGGCTAATGTATGTTGAAGGAAAGGTTGATCCAACTTAATAAAGTATGAAGTAATCAATATCCTAGTAAGGATAAGAGAGAAACTCATACTTTGTGTTGATAATCATTTAATGACAAATGATGAGAATAAATAAGTATGATTGAATACTTATGATATTAATGTATCCTCCTAGATGTGTGGAGCAATAAATTAGTGTTTGGATTGATAATATGAACTTAAAACCCTATTCGGCTATAAAGGGAAACCCTAATCCTAATAGTTGTTGCCTAGTAAGACGTGACAAGATGTTTAATGGCCTTGTGAGCCATTTGAATAGTGGTTGCCTAGTGAGAGGTGACAAGATGTTTAATGGCCTTGTGAGCCATGTAAATAGTTGTTGCCTAGTGAGAGGTGACAAGATGTTTAATGGGCCTTGTGATCCATGTGATTAGTTGTTGCCTAGTGAGAGGTGACAAGATGTTTAATGGCCTTGTGAGCCATTTGAATAGTTGTTTCCTAGTACGAGGTGACAAGATGTTAATGGCCTTGTGAGCCATGTAAATAGTTGTTGCCTAGTGAGAGGTGACAAGATGTTTAATGGGCCTTGTGAGCCATGTGATTAGTTGTTGCCTAGTGAGAGGTGACAAGATGTTTAATGGGCCTTGTGAGCCATGAGAATAGTTGTTGCCTAGTGATAGGTAACAAGATGTTTATAAAAGTCTCATGTAAGAAATGATGATGTTCAAATAAACTAGGAAATGGAAACTTAGTAACGTAATAATAATAATAAATGGATACAATAATAATAATGAAATCTTAATCATACATGCTTTATGCTTATAGCCAAATAAGGGCTATAGTGTTTTGAATATACTTAAAGGAGATAATAGGAATACTTGTATTATATAAAGGATGTGAATAAGTATGATGGCTAGGCCAAGGTATAATGCCTAGTAAAGGTGATGTGGTATTCAGTGATGAGATGCATAGGATTGGCAGAGTCCAATTCCTGGAATAGATGCACATGGTTGGCATAGTCCAATGTCTGGAATAGTTTCACAAGATTGGGATAACCCAATGCCTGACTGTTAATCACAGGATTGGTAATAACCCAATGTGTGGTTGTTAATCACAGGATTGGTAATAACCCAATGTCTGGCTGTTAATCATAGGATTGGTAATAACCCAATGTATGGCTGTTAATCACAGGATTGGTAATAACCCAATGCCTGGTTGTTAATCACAGGATTGGTAATAACCCAATTCCTGACTGTTAATCATAGGATTGGTAATAACCCAATGCATGGCTATTAATCACAGGATTGGTAATAACCCAATGCCTGGCTATTAATCACAGGATTGGTAATAGCCCAATGCCTAGCTGTTAATCACGGGATTGGTAATGGCCCAATGCCTGGCTATTAATCACATGATTTGTAATAACCCAATGCTTAGTTGTTAATCACATGATTGGTAATAACCCAATGCCTAGTTGTTAATCACAGGATTGGTAATAACCCAATGCAAGGCTGTTAATCACAGGATTGGTAATAACCCAATGTCTGGTTGTTAATCACATGATTTGTAATAACCCAATGCATGGTTGTTAATCACGTGATTGGTAATAACCTAATGTCTGGTTGTTAATCACAGGATTGGTAATAACCCAATGCCTGGTTGTTAATCACAGGATTGGTAATAACCCAAAGTCTGGCTGTAATATCATAGGATTGGCATAGTCTAATACCTGGAATAGTTGCACAGGATTGGCATAGTCCAATGCCTAGAATAAACTCACAGGATTGGCAAAGCCAATACCTAGACAGATGATGATGATGTATATTTACATGACTGGTACAATTCAATATCTGATTAACAGATTGGTTGAGGCCAACAGATAGAAATGAGAATGATTCATGGATGACATGCCATGATAATGAGTATAGCTTGCGATTTTGATATAGTATGATGGGTAAATGATATACATGTTCTTCATATTCCTTATAAAGTGAATAGATGATTTACTGCTCTATCATAGATAGTTGCAATGTTTTAAAAGATGAGAATGTTCTAAACTACTTATCCTCTGCTCAGTTTAATACTATTTACCTGTGATAATAACATTGTTGGCGGAGAGTTATATCTCTCACTGGGACAATTGTTTCACCCTGTGGGATCCAAAATTTTTTAGGTGGACGTGCACGAGGGGGGTTGAGACCGTGTTGCAGAAGGAGAACAACAACAACAACAGGGACAGCAGTGACAACTCAGGTTGAGTGTATTGTCTGTCGTGTCTTGTAGATAGAAGTCATATGTGTCGTCTCTGTACTCTCAGGTCCTTAGATTTAGTACATGTTGGTTTTATGAACAATCTGAGATTTTGGCTTGTATGCATCGAGGTTTGATGTTGCTTTATGTATATGTTTTGAGAAAGCAACTGTTATATGTTATCCTCGAGATGAGATGACACAATGTTGTACAATGTGAATCATGATATGTATGAGTTTTGGATCTTTCAATAAAAGTTTTCTAGACAAGGATCTCCTTACAAAATAGTTTTAATTTTTAGTGATTTTTGTTAATCTGCTTCTTATAATTATTCTGCATTTTAAGTAACAATATGGTTGTTGGTTTGGTGGCAGTCGTTACAAGTTTGGTATCAGATCTTAAGGTTTGCTGAGTCTATAGAGACATAGGACTAAGGTGTTGAGTCTGTTCTAGTTTCCTCCAGTTTATCTTATAGTGACATCTGCTTATGCAGAAGGAGGGATATAGCTTAAAGATGTTTGGAGAACACGAGGATCATGTCGCTGAGATCAATGTTGTTGCACCATTAGGAGGTGCAAGGGATTAGGCAAGAGAGGAATTAGTGCCTGAGAATCCCCATTTTGATGAAGCTATGATAGAAAACACAACCTTTCATACTCTTTTTTGGCAATTCATTACCACAATGATGCATATGGAAGATCGGATGCCAGCCCCAGCACCTAGGGCACCAACTCCCAATGAGGGACATGGGTCTGGTAAGACTTTTGAACAACTACGTCATGTAGGAGCTATAGAATACGCTGGGACAACTGACCCAGCAGAAGCTGATCTATGGCTCACTGAGTTAGAAAAGGCTTTTAAGATCCTTAGTATTCCAGATGTTGACAAGTCAAACATGTTGTATACCTTTTGAAGGGTAGTGTTGGCCATTGGTGGGCCATAGAAGAGGTAAAAAGGAATGATGAAGAGGTTGGGTGGGAGGAATTTTGTCAAGAAATCATCAGTAAGTATTTTCCACAAACATACTTAGATGAAAAGTGAAATGACCATCATCAAACCGACAAACAAATCGTTACTAATTAAGAGGAATAAACATAATAAGCGGATTAACAAAAATCAGTAAAATTTAAAACTATTTTGCAAGGAGATCCTTTTCCAGAAAACTCTTACTGAAAGATCCAAAACTCATACGTATCATGATTACATTGTACAACATATCATCTTGAGGACAACATATAACAGTTGCTCTATCAAAACACATACTAGAGAAACATAAAACCTCGAGGCATTCAAGCCAAAATCTCAGATCATTTGTGAAACCAGTACGAACCAACTCCAGGGACCTGAGAGTACAGAGACGACACATAGGACTTCTATCTACAAGACACGACAGATAGTACACTCAACCTGAGATGTCACTGCTGCCTCAGCTGTTGTTCCTCCTCTGCAGAACGATCTTCGCCACCTCGTGCATGTCCACCTAAAAAAATGTAGATCCCACGGGGTGAGACAATTGTCCCAGCGAGAGATATAACTCTCCATCGACCATATTATTATCATAGATTAAGCATTTATAAAGTGAGCAGAGGTTCTTTTTATATTAATAGGTAGGATAAATCATTGTATGAATAGAATGAAGTAATCTCCTTTCTCAAGAAGAACATTGCATCTACCCATGGGAGAGTTATCAATCATCTATCTGCTTTGCAAGGAATGTAAAGAAACATAAATATCATCTATCAACTAAGATGTATAACTAAAGTGTGCATCAATCAATGTTTTCCATATTCGATCATTAAGCAGATATGCTACACGGCTAATTACATTTTTCAATCACATTTATGCCCTGAGGAGATGAGGTATACCTCTCATACTCCAACTGACCGTGGCTACGTAAAGCATCGGTACCATACAAGGTCAATGGAAGAGTTGGCTTCCATGACATCTGTCATCTCGGTTACTACGAGACCACAAGCAGGACATCTCGTGTCATGGCTAAATAGCTTTCTAGGGTATACTGGAAACTTCACTATAGAGCTATAGTGTCAACTACACTCTCTTCGGGGAGATCTCAATTATCCATCCCCAACCTTCATCATCATCGGGAGATTTGTGATACATCGATCCTGGCATATATAATGGAGGATTGAGAGATTTCATGTTTATCTCACTTCAATCCCACATTAGGGCGTAAGGATATTCGTGCTCATCACCCCCACATATTCAAAAATATGCGCTCTCCGGGTTATTCCGCGGAGCAACCCATTTCACCATTCAACAAATTCTGACGCTGATGGATCTATGGTCAGGGCACTACATGATAAGATTCCACTTGATTAATTAAATGCATTATCATATCTTTTAGCATCATTCAAGTTTCAAACAAGAATTATTATAACATATGCTACAAAGAAAGGTATAATACATCTATCAAGTACCTTTCAAATCTTTAGAAAACATATAACATTTAGGATCTCAATCCCTTATCTCATTATTGGGAATTCTCATCCCTTAACATTATCATCATGATTACTAGATCTGGGTATTCAAACCCTTAGATCATCATTGAACATTGTTACCACTTATTAGGTAACTATTACCTCTAGGTCCTCAGACCAAGGTATTCATTTTACTTGTGGTTCAAGTATTCAAATGGCTCACAAGGCCATTGCACATCTTGTCACCTCTCACTAGGCAACAACTTATTCACATGGCTCACAAGGCCATTACACATGTTGTCACCTCTCACTAGGCAACAACTTATTCACATGGCTCACAAGGCCATTACACATCTTGTCACCTCTCACTAGGAAACAACTTATTCACATGGCTCACAAGGCCATTGCACATCTTGTCACCTCTCACTAGGCAACAACTTATTCACATGGCTCACAAGGCCATTAATTATTATACTTGTTACATAAGTATTTAACATGCCTTACGAGGCTTATGCAATAAGAGAAATACAACCTTCCCATTATTAGGGTTAGGGTTTCCCTTTATAGCTGAATAGGGTTTCAAGTTAATATTATCAGTCCAAACCCTAATTCATTTCTCCACACATCTAGGAGCATATATTCATATCATAAGTATGAAATCATACTTATCTATTCTCATCATTTGTCATTAAATGATTATCAACACAAGGTATGAGTTTCTCTCTCATCGTCTCTAGGATATTAATTACATCATACTTTATTATCTTGGCTTGACCCTTTCTCAAGGTATGTTAGCCTACACTTATTAAAGTGCATTACATCTCAATGTAACAATTGACATGACACACTTCATGTGTTACTCATCCAAGTATATTGGATTTAAGGTGCATCAACCTTGAGGTGGTGGATGTGGTATTTATCATGCCTTGATGTATTACTTCCCTCATTGCTTTTAACTTACTTAAGTTCATCAACTTATCTTGTATTAGGGTATATCCCATCCTAATACTTTATTCACTAACACATCACATTTATCATGTAGTGTATTGGCCATAAGTCACACATTTGAATTACCCAACTATCATCAAGTGATATAGACTCATCTCGAGTTAAGGCATTGTTGATATACCATTATCAACCACTTTAGGTGTTCTACCTATCAAGGTATCAACCAAACCACATCATTACTTGGTGTTACACTCATCACTCCTAAGAGTGTTTTACCCTCACCTTTACAAGGTGCATCAAATTGAATCATGTATGTCAAGTTGAACACATGTATTGGATTAGGTGTATATCGATCTAGGCATCATCATATCCCTCAGACCCTTACCCATTAAGGTATCAACCTTACCATTCATATGGTGTATCAACTTCACCATACATGAGTGTAACATCCTCACCCCTCTCTTGAAGATATTGGCCACACCATACTTTAGTGTATTTGCCATCACATGTTCTAGGATATTAACCACCTTACCACTTTTGTCAACTAGTATATTGGGTTACTCACTATATCATTTTAGAGATATGTGCTCAACACCATATCGTCCAAGAGGTGTATTCTTGCTACCCATATCACTTTAGAGGTGTATGTATGCATACCATAATGGGCAAGAGGTGTATACTTGCTTTACACCATATCGGGCAGAGAGGTGTGTGTGTACTTCACACCATATCGAGAAGAGAGGTGTGTGTGCTTCACACCATATCGGGCAGAGAGGTGTGTGGGTTCTTCACACCATATCGGCCAGAGAGGTGTGTGTGTGCTTCACACCATATCGGGCAGAGAGGTGTGTGTGTGCTTCACACCATATCGGGTAGAGAGGTGTGTGTGTGCTTCACACCATATCGGGCAAAGAGGTGTGTGTGTGCTTCACACCATATCGGGCAGAGAGGTGTGTGTGTGCTTCACACCATATCGGGAAAAGAGGTGTGTGCTTAACCCAATATCATTTTTGAGGTGTATGCTTGACCTCCTATCATGCAAGAGGTGTATATTACACCACCATATCGTGCAAGAAGGTATAAAATCATATCCATATCGTTTTAGTGAAGTAGGTGCATCACCATATCGGGTTAGAGGTGCTTGCTTGTGTGCTTGAACCTAATATCACTTTATAATGTGATACCATCTTCTTCAAGCTATAGACCTTTGTTCTAATTGTTATAGTTCATGGCAACAGGTCTAAGAAACTACTAGAACTCATAGTGTCATCAACTATTTCAAAAAAATTTGGAATTAAAAGTAGTTCATTAAGTATAGCAATTTAGGTGATGAATAATAAAATGATAGAGTTCAAGTTATATAACCCGCCTCAAGAACAACTTCAAAGCTCCAAACTCCAAAGCTCCACGTTCCTAAGGTTGAAGATGACTTATAAAAAGTCCAAGGCTCGTTCACAACTCCTTCATATACAAGGAATCACCATGGATAAGCAATTGGTGAAGAAGAAAAGAAAGGAAGATCATAACCCTAAAATCATGCTTCAATCCAAGGTTGAAGATGATCATGGCCTCACCTTAGGGTTAAGTATTGAGCTCCCTCTTGCTCCTTAGCACCTTGCACGATACCTGACTGCCCTTTCATGATATGCCATCACTTGTGGCCGATATCCCCTTCACTTGTGGATAAAACACTCCACTATGGTCGATCTCACCTTGCTAGGTCGATATCACCTTGCTAGGCCAATATCAACTTGCTAGGCCAATATCAACTTGCTAAGGCCAATACCCAAGGCCTATGCATGATACCACATCACCTATGCACGACACAAAGGCTCCATGCACAATAAATAAGAGCAATGAGGTGGTAGGATTCGAAAAAGTTCACTAAGGGGTGAAAGAAGGGGTATATATACTTGTTGTTCATGAAGAAGTGCGAAAATGAGGTGTCATCAATTTGAGCTACTAGGTGCCACGTGTCCATGCATGGTTGACACATGTACTTGCATGCACTCCGTATTTATCTTGCCATGCAAAATAAAAACTTGAGGATAATGCAAGGGTTAAGGGTCGGCCCCCTTTGGTTATCTTCTAGGACAAGCCAGTTCCACTCACATTATTATATTCACAAATTCAATGCAACCTTTTCCAAAGGAAAGTTGTAAGCCGATAAACATTGCTTTATTGAGGTGCTTAGCTCTTTTTTGAAAATTCAAAGAGTTAACAACACGATATGGGGGTATCCTCTTTGGCTCCTTGGTCGATAGGGACTCCCATTTAATCACTACAACCCGATACACTTAATACAAGCTCAAAGTAGGGTTTCCATTCAACCCCTTTCTTGGTCTTTTCATCACCAAGAATACCATCACTCATAATTGATTCAAACATGGTGTCTCATTCATTCTATCTCCTCTAAATGATACATAGGGGAATTAAGGACACTCTAGAGGTGGTAATTTGCATATTAACCCTACAATTTTGGGTAAATTACAATTCGTACCAAAATTGGTGCACAAGGTACTAGCATTATTCAAACATGTTCAAACTTGGAATTTAGGATTTACACAAGCAACCACTTAGCATCATTCTCTCTCTTATGATGCTAAAACACTTAATGCATGTTCAACATGTGACATTTTGCAATATATCCCCTCATCTTGGGTAAATTACACTTTGGTCCAAAATAAAGGAACATTGCTCAAATAGCATTCAATCAGGACCAAACTTGGAACATAAGTGTGTCACATGATAACAAAACACCTTAGAGGATTATATTAAATTTCTAAGCAACTTAATTATCCAAAACAAACAGGGTTACCTCGTAACCCATGTCAGGGTCATTACAAAAAGATGTCACATTTTGAGAAGGTTCGGCAGGGAACCATGTCAATTAATGACTATGAAGCTAGGTTCATGGAACTTTTGCGATTTTGTCCTCAAATGTCTCCTACTGAATAGGAGAAGATCTGACATTTTGAGAAAGGATTGAATGTTGAGGTGTCTATCTCGACATCTGCATTAGAAAGTAGAGAGAGATTCGCCACATTTGTGGAAACCGTCCAGAGGATAGAAAGGTCTGTGACAAAGAAATGTGAGACAAACCTCAAAAGAAAGTCTACATTGTCACAGGAACTGTTGATTAGAGGTACTAAATAGCCAAAATCTTCATTATCACCAGTTCAACAACAATATGGTGCACCAATGCAACAATCACCAAGTGGGGACCGAGCTTGCCACAGATGTGAACAGAAAGGACATCTGAGGTGGTAGTGTCCAAGAAGAAATAATAAGGTGACTCGACAGATAAGACATTAGATAACCCGTAAAGGTAACATATCAGATAAAACTTTTCATTCTGAATTATCTTTCCTTTTTCGTCTCTCTGCCTATTGATTATAAGAAAGGTAGTTATTGTTAAGCTTACTTCGATTAGTCCTATGAGGACATGAGGAAGAGATAAAAAGGATGAGAACCTATATTCAATCCAATATTCTCTTATATGTTTTGAAATTTCTCTCTTCATGATGAAAGGAAGAGATGTAATAGAAACACCCATAGAAAATTTGAGATACTAAGTAGTAAAAATTTAAAGAGATGAAACATAATATAAAACAAATGCATACTACCTAATTTCAGTCCTTGTATACCCTGGCCAGGTATTCATCTATTGAAGACAAGGTAAGTATGGAACTTTTAGATTATTATTTTTCTGATTACTCTGATCAAGTAGTCATTTTGAGATAATCTAAAGAGCTTAATGAGGTAGAAGATGTGGCATGGATATTTCTACCACATCCTAATTGATATATGGGTGAATCTGAGTTAATCACATATCAACTTTTAAACAAAAGAAGATGTTTAGTATAATGTATACCTTGGTCTTAGGACTTAGAGGTAATAGTTACCCGATGAGAAGTAACAATGTTCAATGATGAACTAAGGGTTGGAATACCCAGATCTAGTAATCATGATGATGGTAATACTGAGAGGTGGTGACATGTAATCATCTCTATAATTCCTATGCTGAAGGCAAGGAACTTAAGAGGAAATAAGATTGAATGACACATGAACAATTGAAAGTTCATGTAATACTCGAAGAAGGTGATAATCTCTTTTCTTTAATAAACAACCCTGAATAATGGTGGGGTGATAAAAAGGACTATGTTTCCTTGTGCTCTTTCTCTTCCAGAACATGACAATCAAGTAAGCCTTATGACACTTGATGTGCATGAGTTAGAAGTGTTCTATGGATGGATACTTAGAAAAGTATCAGCTAGTCTTGGATTTTAGTTCCAAGACAAGCATATGTGATAAGTAATACATTTGGTCTTGGTAAATAACAATAGAGGATGGAAATGATGATGATGTGATGTGTTTTGGCATAAATAATGGATACCAAGGTAAAGAATCCTAGTATCCAAGAACTTTCAATGATATGAGAAAAATGAGAACATGATTCCTGACAAGGAGTAATGTTTGGTTACCTACAAGGGGCAACCTTGTGACAATTCTAGTAGGAAAATTATATGTTAGGGGTTTATGCTCTACATAAACATAACTTTGATAAAGATATATTAATTGAAGGAATAAAGGTAGAATCATTTGAGAAAAAGCTTATCAAAGCTAAAAATGTATGATAAGACATGTGGTTCCAAGTGGGTGACAAATAAATGAGGTTTGACACCTGAGTTAAATAAGGTATGTATAATTATTCTCTTACTAAGAAAAAAAATGTCACCCGACACAGAGTTGACTCTACGGTCAATAATGAAAAGGACAGTGGAGTATGTGTCATGTATGACAGATTCTATGATAACCCTGTGTGAAAGGACTTTGTGTTGGTCAAAGTTATATGACATCTCCATGACATTAATATGTTATGTGGAGGCTTGATGATATGATGAATGAATTATATCTGTCTCCGTTTACCTAGGATTTCAGGGACGAAATCCTTGTTAGGGGTTTATCATTTGTAATGACCCTGACCTGGGTTATGAGGTAACCCTATTTTTTTGGCTAAGTAAGTTGCTTAGAACTTGAATATAATCCTCTAAAGTGTTTTTCTATCAGGTAACAAACTTATGTTTCAAATTTGGTCATGTTTGAATTACATTTGAGCAATGTTCTCATGTTTTGGTCCAAAATGCAATTTACCCAAGATGAGGGGTTATATTGCAATTTTTCATATTTTGAACATGCCTCATGTGTTTTAGCATCATTATAGAGATAATGATGCAAGGTGGTGGCTTGTGGAAAGCCTAAATTCTAAGTTTGAACTTGTTTGAATAATGTTGGTGACTTGTGTACCAATTTTGGTGCAAGTTGTAATTTACCCAAAATGTAGGGTTGCTATGCAAATTACCACCTCTAGAGTGTCCCTACTCCATCCTAGTATCATTTATAGGAGAGAGAAATATTGAGGCACCATGTTTGAATCAATTATGAGTGATGGTACTCTTAGTGATGAAATGACCAAGAAAGGGGTTGAATATGAAACCCTAACTTGAGTTGTATCAAGTTGAAAAGCTTATATATGAGTGCCTATCATCCAAGGAGCCATAGGAGGAGTTCCATATAGTTTTTTGGACTCTGTAAAATCCCATGACGTGCAAAGCACCTCAAGGAGGTGAAGTTTATCATTTTACAACTTCCTTAGAAAAGTTATATCGGGTTGTGAATAAAGTGGTGATTTTGTTGATGTATTTTATTCAAAGGGATAAGTAATGGACGAAAATTCATCCCTAGATTATCCTCAAGAGTTTTGCATGTCAAGATAAATGTTAATGCATGCATGTACACATGTCAACCATGCATGGAAACGTGGCACCTAGTAGCTCAAATTGATGACACCTCATTTTCACACTTCTTCGTGAACAATAAGTATATATACCCCTTCTTTCACCCCTTTAGTGAAATTTTTCGAAAACTACCACCTCCTTGCTCTTAGATATCGTGCATATGGTCCTTTTATCGTGCAGGAGTGGTGTGGTATCGTGCATAGGCCTTGGGTATCAGCCATAGCAAGTAATATCGGCCATAGCATGTTGATATTGGCCATAGCAAGTTGATATCGGCCAAGTGGAGTGTTTTTTGCCACAAGTGAGGGGGATATCGGACACAAGTGATGTAATATCATGCAAGGTGCTAAGTAGAAAGAGGTATCTCAATACTTAACCCTAAGGTGAGGCCATGATCATCTTCAACCTTGGATTGAAGCATGATTTTAGGGTTATGATCTTCCTTTCGTTTCTTCTTCACCAATTGCTTATCCTTGGTGATTCCTTGTATATGAAGGAGTTGTGAACGAGACTTGGACTTTTGATAAGTCATATTCAACCTTAGGAATGTGAATCTTTGGATCTTGGAGCTTTGAAGTTGTTCTTAAGGTGCGTTATATAACTTGAACTCAACCATGTTATTATTCATCACCTAAATTTCTATACTTAATGATCTACTTTTAATTCCGAAATTTTCTGAAATAGTTGATGACATTATGAGTTCTAGTAGTTGCTTAGACCTGTTTCCATGAACTTTGATGGTTATAAAGAAGTTATATAGCTTGAAGAAGATGGTATCACCTTATAAAGTGATATCGGGTTCGAGCACACAAGCAAGCACCTCTAACCCGATATGGTGATGCACCTACTTCACTAAAACGAAATGGATATGATTTTATACTTTCTTGCATGATATGGTGGTGTATTATACACCTCTTGCGCAATATGAGGTCAAGAAAATACCTCAAAAATGATATTGGGTTAAGCACACACCTGTTTGCCCGATATGGTGTGAAGCGCACACACACCTCTTTGCCCGATATGGTGTGAAGCACACACACACCTCTTTGCCCGATATGGTGTGAAGCACACATACACCTCTTTACCTGATATGGTGTGAAGCATACACACACCTCTTTGCCCGATATGGTTAGCACACATACACCTCTAAAGTGATATGGCAGGAAGCATACACCTCAAACCCAAGATGGTAAGTACACATACATCTCAAGGGTGATATGGTAAGCACACATACACCTCATACCCAATATGGTAAGAACACATACACCTCTAAAGTGATATGTGTTGCAAGCACACACCTCATACCCTATATGGTGGAAGCACCTCAAAACCCATATGAAGGAAAGCACCTTAGATGCAATGTACTTGATGAAGTAACACATGAAGTGTCTTATATCAAGTCATACATTATTAGGTATGGAGTTTAATAAATATTGATTAAGTAGGCTAATGTACCTTGAAGGAAAGGTTGATCCAACTTAATAAAGTATGAAGTAATCAATATCCTAGTAAGGATAAGAGAGAAACTCATACTTTGTGTTGATAATCATTTAATGATAAATGATGAGAATAAATAAGTATGATTGAATACTTATGATATTAATGTATCCTCCTAGATTTGTGGAGCAATAAATTAGGGTTTGGATTGATAATATGAACTTAAAACCCTATTCAGCTATAAAGGGAAACCCTAATCCTAATAGTTGTTGCCTAGTGAGACGTGATAAGATATTTAATGGTCTTGTAAGCCATTTGAATAGTGGTAGCCTAGTGAGAGGTGACAAGATGTTTAATGGCCTTGTGAGCCATGTAAATAGTTGTTTCCTAGTGAGAGGTGACAAGATGTTTAATGGGCCTTGTGAGCCATGTGATTAGTTGTTGCCTAGTGAGAGGTGATAAGATGTTTAATGGCCTTGTGAGCCATTTGAATAGTTTTTGCCTAGTGAGAGGTGACAAGATGTTTAATGGCCTTGTGAGCCATGTAAATAGTTGTTGCCTAGTGAGAGGTGACAAGATGTTTAATGGGCCTTGTAAGCCATGTGATTAGTTGTTGCCTAGTGAGAGGTGACAAGATGTTTAATGGGCCTTGTGAGCCATGAGAATAGTTGTTGCCTAGTGAGAGGTAACAAGATGTTTATAAAAGTCTCATGTAAGAAATGATAATGTTCAAATAAACTAGGAAATGGAAACTTAGTAATGTGATAATAATAATAAATGGATACAATAATAATAATGAAATCTTAATCATACATACTTTATGCTTATAGCCAAATAAGGGCTATAGTGTCTTGAATATACTTAAAGGAGATAAGAGGAATACTTGTATTATATAAAGATATGAATAAGTATGATGGCTTGGCCAAGGTATAATGCCTAGTAAAGGTGATGTGGTATTCAGTGATGAGATGCACAGGATTGGCAGAGTCCAATGCCTAGAATAGATGCACAAGGTTGGAATAGTCTAATGCCTGGAATAGTTTCACAGGATTGGGATAACCCAATGCTTGGTTGTTAATCACAGGATTGGTAATGACCCAATGTCTGGTTGTTAATCACATGTTTGGTAATAACTCAATGTCTGGCTGTTAATCACAGGATTGGTAATAACCCAATGCCTGGTTGTTAATCACAAGATTGGTAATAACCCAATGCATGGCTATTAATCACAAGATTGGTAATAACCTAATGTCTGGCTATTAATCACAGGATTGGTAATAACCCAATGTATGGTTGTTAATCATAGGATTGGTAATAACCCAATGCATGGTTGTTAATCACAGGATTGGTAATAACCCAATGTCTGGCTGTTAATCACATGATTAGTAATAACCCAATGCCTGGTTGTTAATCACAGGATTGGTAATAACCCAATGTCTGGCTGTTGATAATAGGATTCTTAATAACCCAATGCCTGGTTGTTAATCACAGGATTGGTAATAACCCAATGCATGGCTATTAATCACATGATTGGTAATAACCCAATGTCTGGCTATTAATCATAGGATTGGTAATAACCCAATACATGGTTGTAATATCATAGGATTGGCATAGTCCAATACCTGGAATAGTTGCACAGGATTGGCATAGTCCAATGCCTGGAATAACCTCACAGGATTGGCAAAGTCAATACCTAGACAAATGATGATGATGTATATTCACATGACTGGTACAATTCAATATCTGATTAACAGATTGGTTGAGGCCAACAGATAGAAATGAGAATGATTCATGGATTACATACCATGATAATGAGTATCACATGATAAGCTTGAGATGTTGATATAGTATGATGGGTAAATGATATACATGTTTTTCATATTCCTTATAAAGTGAATAGATGATTTACTACTCTATCATAGATAGTTGTAATGTTTTAAAAGATGAGAATGTTCTAAACTGCTTATCCTCTGCTCAGTTTAATACTATTTACCTATGATAATAACATTGTTAGTGGAGAGTTATATCTCTCGTTGGGACAATTGTCTCACCCCGTGGGATCCACATTTTTTTAGGTGGATGTGCACGAGGGGGTTGAGACCGTGCTGTAGAAGGAGAACAACAGCAGTAGGGATAGCAGTGACTGTATTGTCTATCGTGTCTTGTAGATAGAAGTCCTATGTGTCGTCTTTGTACTCTCAAGTCCTTGTATTTAATACGTGTTGGTTTTATGAACAATTTGAGATTTTGGATTGTATGCCTTGAGGTTTGATGTTGCTTTATGTATATGTTTTGAGAAAGAAACTATTATATGTTATCCTTGAGATGAGATGATGCAATGTTGTACAATGTGAATCATGATATGTATGAGTTTTGGATCTTTCAGTAAAAAAACTTTGGAAAAGGATCTCCTTGCAAAATGGTTTTAATTTTTAGTGATTTTTGTTAATCTGGTTCTTATAATTATTCCGCATTTTTTAGTAACGATTTGGATGTCGGTTTGGTGGCGGTTGTTACATTGAAGGTACCACTGAGGTTGCAATGTGCAATATAGAAAGTGGCAAATTGACACCAGGGCATCTGGAAATAGTTTTCTATATGTAAGAAGGTACCTCAGGAAGAGGCAGGATTAGGAGACTGTGATTTCATCATCCTAAGAATGATGGAAGCCATCAACAAAGGAATTCCACTGGAAGATCTTTATAGTAAAGATTTGCATAGCCTACGTGGTGTTTACACTATGGAAGTAATCTATGATCGTCATTTCTTCAACGACCTAGTAATGCCCTATAAAGCAATACCACGTAGGTTTCATTATGAAACCCCCCCTACCTGAAAAGAAGACATGGAGGGAACATTTGAAAACCATGTGGCTCAATCCTAAAGAACCAGCTAGGGCAGTCGCTTGGAAAGAAGGATGGATGTCAGATACTCAAGATAAAGAATAGCCCCAATCTAAGGACAAGCAAGAAGCCACCCCCATAGCAGAATAGAGCAAGATCAACCTACGGTTAACAAGCCTGAAGAGGGATAGATAAATGAAGAGGATATGCCAAAAATAAAGCATGATGGGCAGTAGGAGAGATAGTACCCACCTTCTAGGACTTTGATAGATGGGTTTGCAAAAGCCTATCATTAGAGTCTCTAAAGCTGGTAATGATATGCCTAAAAGAAGGTGACACTACGACAGAAGCAATATTTGAAAGGGATGGCATTTGTGTGTTAAAGGATGACCTCCATGATACTTTGAAAGCAAGAGGGTATCTTTCTGTGGTGACATCCCGCTATCACACAAACAACAAAATGACATGCGGAAACACCATAATCCACATATTACCAAAAATAAGGGTTAATTAAAACTGATTGCGGAAAGTAGATAAATAAAGGAACTATTGCATCCAGATCCTTATCCTGTAATGAAACATGTTATATAAACATTTACAAGCCTTGATATATGTCCACAGCTTAAAGGAATCAGCTGTCCTGTCAGCACCAGAGTTCATCACCTATTCATACATACATAATGGGCCACATCAGGCCAGCAGTAGGATATACAAGCTACATCAGTTATACATCATAAAACATCATAAAAACACCTCCGAGGACCTGAGAGTACAGTGATGACTTCTAGGACTCTACTACAAAACAACCAAAACAGCAGCATATCCATCTCTTGCCTCCTACTACTCTTCCTCTTGCTGCTCAGCCGCAACCTCATGACCACCACCACGTCTTATGTGATCACCTTAAAAGGTTGAAAAACTAACGGGGTGAGACACCCAATCCCATCGAGAAACATAACACCCCGCCGAAACTATAAAACCTCAGAAGGTGTAAAGCAGATAAAGCAGATAGCTGGTAAAGACATATAATAAGAGCAGCATACTGAGCAAGACTATTATTACCATCAATTTTACCAAGATATCCGGGAGGCATATAACCTGATTTTCTTTATGGAACATGATTGACAAGATAAGATTTATAAGATCTTACCACATAACATAAGGAATGTATAAGTAACTGCAAGGTACAATAAGATCAACTACACAAGAAAGGCCTCAACAAATGTTCCATGTTTTGCCTTAAGCAATAAATACTATTTGGATGGATTACATATTATTTTGCCCTGAGGAAGTGAGTTGTACATCTCAAATCCAACCTTCAGTTGCAAAACCCAAGTCGGTGCCATAAAAGTTCAATGGAAGAGCCGGACTCCACGACCTCACCACCTCATGCTCAGTGCACGAGTGCAAAACAAGCAGGACCGCAGTCTCATGCTTAAGTGGCCTCAGCCACAGGGTCAGGCTACCCTCTACCTAGCCCACCTCAGTACAGGTATCAATGCTATTGAAACTGAGCCACATGCCTGTTCACCGTGCTCCATAAACCTTGAGCCATGGGCATGTTCACCATGCTCTTATCACATATCGTGAGCCATGGGCCTATTCACCATACTCTTTCATATTGAGCCACGGGGCTGAAACCGCGCTATGGAGTCTACAACCGAAGTTGCACTCTAATCCTCCTATTTTTTGATAGGAGCAACCACACATATTCAATAATGTGTGCTTCCAGATTAACCCACAGGAGAACCTATTTCACCATCACCAGCTACTGACGATGATGGATCTATGGCCAGGGCAACTACATGATATGTTCCACTGTGATTAATTAGTATATTTTAAGTGGATTGTTGAGGCAACCAAGCTATAAAACATAAACAACATTGAGTTACATTATCACATTATCCTGGGATTTCAATCCCTCATCACAGAAAGCCACTGCCTCTCAAGGCATCATCATCTTACATCATCACCTGGGATAACAATCCCTCATCTCATCACCAAGAAGATAACACCTCACTGGGCACTCAGCCCTCATCAGGTCCTCAGACCTATCTCATCATACTAGTAATGCATGTTATCTCATGAACAAGAATTATCATCATGCAACGTTATTCAAACTCATATACCTCATAGCTCTTACCTGGCTATGAATTCACTTGATACACCTGCATAGTTAGTATGCACATCAAGAGAGATAACTCAAAATCACCAGACATAGATCTTACTGATTATCATGTCATTAGGGTTGCAGATGTGCATGTCATGATTATAATCATATGAGGCATACAGCTGTATCAATTACATTATGGTTATCGAAACATAAGCATACACTTATGTCATTTATCTTATAAACATAAACGAGTATCTCATTATCAGATCTAGCATTATTTTTAAGCATCAAGCATAGCACTAGTTCACAACCCATCATCCATATAATATCAACAACATAGGTGTGATTACAAGACAACACATCACTAGCTAGGGTTTCTAGGTTAAGCATAACCCTCACTAAAGGTACCAGCTACCTTTTCTAAAAGCATGACGGGTAGCGCGCCCCTTACCACAGGTGGTATCAGGCAGGGTAACAACCCTCACTAAAGGCCTGTCGGCCAAGGCACTTAGCCACATCTGACGGCCAACTCAAACACAAGAGTGTATTGGTCAACAAAGCCTATGGGATGTCATGCTACCAAGGTAACATGAAAGCATCGTGCAGCTGGGGTCAGGAGGTGTATCGTGCAGCTGAGCTATGTGTGCATCGGGCAGCTAGTTGTGTCGGCTAAGACCCTATCGGCTAGCTAGGGTTAGGGTTGTATCAGGAAACCATCTTGCCACTGCAATGGGCAAGATCGTGGCGCCCAAGCCAATGCTATAACACCCACCATGTACACATCACCAAATGGTACAAGGGCACCACAAGGAATCCTATCGTCCAATAAGATCAAGCACACCATATCGACCACCACTAAGGCAAGCACTAGGGTTTCACCACTCAACACTATATCGGGCAGTGACCTTACCAACCTATGTCGCCCAAGGCACAAAACAAAGGCACCTACAGAGATAACAACTAAGCACCATATCGGCCAAGGGGATAACACCTACTAGGAGAAAGGGTCATCTCGGTCAAGGCATATCACCCAAGGTCACCAACAAGATAGAGATGGTCATATCGGGCACAAAACCAACCAAACTCAACATGACCATATTGGCCAAAGCTAAACCCAAGGTGAGGGGTGTCGGGCAACATCACCACAAAGGTGTATCGTGTAAGGCACAAAGGTTCATCTCGGCTTGGTCATCACTAACCTCAAGATCACCATCATCAAAACCCTAATAGCTCAAGAGAGTTGGATCACCTCTCAACAATCAAGAGAGAGGGGTTTTGCACAACCTCCATTACATATCTCGGGCAACATGATAGATCATTTCCATATCGGCCAAGCTCCCAACCTCTACTAGGTCAACATACAACCAAGGCTCACCTCTCTAATCCATGGTGAGAGAAGAGTGATGCCCAAGCAACTAGAGTATAGACTCACCTCTCTAATCCATGGTGAGAGAAGAGTGATGCCCAAGCAACTAGAGTATAGACTCACCTCTCAACAACCAAGTGAGAGGAGTGTTGCCTATACCACTAGAGTTGAACTCACTTCTTAAGACCAAATGGAGAGAGAGGAGTTTTGCCCAAGAAACTCTATAGATATGGTTCAGCCACCACGATCAAAAACACACATAAAACATGAACATATATCCACAAGATCAAAGATACCAACTAGAACAAGAAACATATCTAACACAAAGCATATCCAACAAGATACATGGTCGATCAAGGTGAAACATAACATGCAATAAGAAAAGGAAGTAGTATAGCTAGGGTTAGGAGTTATGTAACCTTCCTTAAGCAAGTTCCACGCTCCTAGCACCAAGCTCCCAAGCTGAAGCACCACCTCCGGCCACCTCAAGAAGAGAAACAAAACTTGTAACCACCATGGCCGAAGAGCAAGCAAGAAAGAGAAGAAGAAGAAGGTGCTAAGGAAAGAGGGAAGATGCTCACCACAAGAAGAAGAACAAGGCACCCTAGGGCTCAGCCACCACTAGAGGAAGAAGAAGACTCCAAGGAGAAGGAGGAGGATTGGCCACAAACTTGCAAAGGAGATGTGTCGCCCACCAAGGAAGGAAAGGAAGCAACACCAACTAAAGGGATCCTAAGCAAGAGAAAGGAGAGGCATATATAGAAGAGGGTGAAGGAGAAAACAAGGCAAGGTGTCGCCCACCTAGGGACACTTGTCCATGGGCAATGCCACCTCCTTATCTTGCCCCATACACATGTCCAAGGCAATTGCCACATGCAAGCATCATGCACCAAGTGTCCACAAGGGTGGTGACACAAACAAAGCCAAAGGTCAAGGGTGGTCAAAGGCTGACACACCTCATGGGCGATACACTCTCTTACCCGACATAGCCTCATGGCCGACACAACCATGGCCGACACAAGGATCCCAAACACACCCTTGCCCGATACAAGGTTCATCAAGGCAAGGCAAGGCCCAAAAAAGGCAAAACAAGGTCCAACAAGGCTCAACCAAGCCCAAGGCAACTCAAGCAACGAGCCCAACCCTTCCTCTCAACTCTAGAGGAAGCAAAGAGAGAGAGAAATGACTCTCAAGGTAACAAACTTGATCATCAACCCTAGACTTGGGTTATTTGCAAGTAGCACCTCCAACTCTCAACAAAGCACAAGCAACCTTAATCACCACTAGAGGTGATTAGCAAGTAACTAAACACAAGGTCTAGGCAAAGCAAACAGGATAATCCTAAAATGAAGGTCGGGGTCCTTACACTTTTGGTAATCACTATGTCTGCCTACCAATCACTATTGGGCAACAACATGACAAATGTACACATGGCCTAATTCCTGCTCATCGATGACACTTTGAAAGAAAAAAAAAGTCTGGTGAAAAAGAATGCTTGTAGCAATGTCTAACAACCTCTCTCCCTGACTATATATTCCTACCCATCCTGTATGATAGCCATTACACTCTTCTAGTAGTCAACATTATAGCAAGGGACTGCAATTCTATATAACAGCTCAGACTCAGCCTTTGCACTGAACAAATGCACTAATATGACTACTGTGAAGACACCTATAGAAGAGATGATCAGAAAGCACAAAAAGGGGTACAAGCATATAGAAGGCAAAGACGTCAAAAAGACACAGTTCTGCATTAGAAACCCACAACAAGTACCATTGTCCAATGACTTTGGATTCTATTGTCTATCTTGGATGATAGCCCTTGCTATCATGGATGTGAAGGTGGAGAGCATGCAGCATTAACAATACCACACTCTCTATGGAATATATGCAATCATGCTCATGGAATCAAAATTGGTGATCACAGAAAGCCAGCAACAATTAAGCAAGCTCGTTTATACCTACAATCCCATTTTTGACACTCTGAGACGGAGTGAATGATAGGTTTGTGGGAGGAGTTATAAATGGGCATGAAAGGTACAATTGTTTCACCTAAGTTTAATTCTCATCTGTACATATTCTTACTCCCACCCCATGCAAGTATGGGAGATGTTGAAACAATTTTGAATTTTGGAAATTTATGAACAATTTTGAACAAACTTTTGCTATAGTTTGCAATTTTTGCCTTTCCCTTTGTGACTTGACTTCCCCTTTACTTAGACTTGTTCATCCTCCTGCTAATTCTATAGTATAATCATTTTTAGAGAGGCACAAATGAGTTGCTAATACACCTAAAAATAAAAATAAGAGGCCCAACGATATGGTTTTATCTCATTCTTGTAGCAAAATGTTGTGTATGGAACAATCTTGAATCTCTGGAATCCTTGGAAACTAGAGGAATTTACTAGCCATACTCCTGACTAATCGCCCCAGCCTAACGATTCTAGCTAGAAAGTCTTCACCTCCCGTTAGAAGGAAACAACTGCCCGTTCCAGTTTTACTTATCCCCATTTTGGGATGAAAAGAGGCTTGGATGCCCAAAAAATCCTTCAAAATCCTTTCCCCAAGCATGAGAGCAAAAATGAAGAACCAAAAACAAAGAAAAAAATAACGAGAGTTGTGCCTAAAAAGATGTTTAAGGATCCCAAACGGCTGGTGTAATATTGCACTCATGAATGCAGATATATTGTGCCTATAAGTGGAATCCTGAATCCAAGTATACCCACCTTCACTCCCAAGCAACCCTCACACAACCACATAACTTTATATCAGGGCCCATCGGGCAACACTGTCTTTAATACAGCCTATGGGTGAGGGATATTGAGGGGTGTAGGAAAACACTGAAAGTCTAATACTTACTGAAACACAATAGCATAGGCGCAACCAAAATAAAGGTAGGGTGTGAAAGCTACCCCTTATGGGAAAGATGTACAAGTATAGATAGCGGCCTAGGGCAAGGAAGGTCATTAAGAGGGAGATTCCTTTACTACATAAATGCATTAGCAAGGGCACCAAGTCATGCAACTCTAGAAACAAAAGGAAGGAAGTAGAATCTCAGGATTCGAGCCAAGCATGTCACGAGAGTTTGCTGTAAGAATGAGATAACTTGTAATGGTGGGTTTTGTCAAAAAGAAAGAATTTTTTTATATAGCTCATCTTTCAATGATTTCAATCCTACCTATCAGCCTGAGGGCAGGCTAAGTTCTAAGTTTGAGGGAGTTGATAACATCTCATTTTGTGAACTTTTTGCATATGTTTTATTCTTATTCTAGCATACCTTTTATGGATTTTTCTGCTCACTTGAGTATCTTGGGGCAAAAATTAGGATTTCATACCTTTGTCGCTCAATATAGGCTCCTATCATGTCACAACCACCATTACACAGCCTACGGACGTCACGACCGTGAGCGAGCCAGTGACTGCCAAATTCATACCTTGACCGCAACAATAATTGTGAGCATGAAAAGCTCATATCATGTCATGATTGTAGTATAAATGTTCAGAAAGGGAGCGTGTCACGACTGAAAAGAAGAAATGAATCACGACCGCAGACATGTGACAACCTCCCAATAATATGTGGTCATAACGACACCCTACTACTATGACCGCAATAATGGTCATGACCAGCTGATGCGTCGTGACCATGACAAGAAGCTAAGTCGGTGGGCAATGCCTATAAATGGGCCCCTGACTCCACACACAAGGGAGCATCAAGAGTAACGAAGTGCTGCCAAACTCGAGGGTCATCCGGGCTCATTCCCCAGACCTTGGATCTCCTAAGATGAGAGCTGGAGGAGAGAGAAGGTATGCCACCCTCTTCTTTGAGAGAAGGAGTTCCCATCTTCCAAAACCACACCAGTCTAGATATGAAGAAGTATCGTTGGTGTATCGCCTCCCTCTTTCTTTAGATCTATTATCTTCCCCATGTTGTACCTTCCCCACTTTGTTATTCTTAATGCATCCACATATTTGTAACATCGATATGCTTCCCGTTAACATGTGTGGCTAAACATCTAACTTGGGTTTGGGGTAGCCACTAAGACTCTCCCAACATGTATATACTTGCATCCTTTTGAATACATACATATATATAGTCAGGCTAGAATACACTCTAGTGTACAGATCGCACGAATACACTCAAGTGTGTTTTTATATCAAGACTATTTTTTGCAAAATACAAACCATTTATCTTCACCATCATACTATAACTAGGACACGTACAAATTTTGAGCCCATTTGGATGAGTGTACGCCACTCGTCTAAGGACAACAAAATTGACGTGCGAAACTAATTTGAAATGCATAATTTTTGTGGTCTTTATAACGTGGCATATAAATGTCCAAATGTGCTCAAATTTTGCATATGAGATATTCACAAGATGTTTAAGAAGATCAATAGATTATATTTTTGAAAAAAATATTGCATCATGAAAAACTACTTGAGTGTATTCTGCTCCGAATACAGTCAGGCTAGAATACACTCGAGTGTATTCGGAGCAGAATACACTCGAGTGTATTCGGAGTAGAATACACTCAAGTAGTTTTTCATGATGCAAATTTTTTTTCAAAAATCTAATCCATTGATCTTCTTAAACATCTTGTGAATAGCTCATATGCAAAATTTGAGCACATTTGGACATTTATAGGTCATGTTATAAAGACCGCAAAAATTATGCATTTCAAATTAGTTTTGTGCCTTGATTTTGTTTCCCTTGGATGAGTGACTTACACTCATCCAAATGAACTCAAAATTTATACATATCCTAGTTATAGTATGACGGTGAAGGTCAATGGTTTGCATTTTGCAAAAAATAGTCTTGATATGAAAACACACTTGAGTGTATTCATGCGATTTGTACACTCGAGTGTATTCTAGCCTGACTTACACACACACACATATATATATGTATATATATATATATATATATATATATATATATATATATATATATATATATGTGTGTGTGTGTGTGTGTGTGTGTGTGTGTGTCCTTATTGGTGGTTATCTCCATACTCTTGTTCTTGAATGCTTCACTTGCAAGCCTAGCTACCATCTCGTGATGTTTGATTATTAGTGCCTCAGAAGAGCAGCAACAACCTTATCTAAGTGTTATGGAGTAGTATGAATGCATGAAAATGTTGGAATGCTAAAGCTAATGGTCATATAGATTGATTTGTGATTGTTTGTTTGCCATCTCAAGAGAGAGACAACCTTATAATCTAGATCTATAGTTAGCTTGAGAGAGGAGGGAATAGATATATATATGATGATTTCTTGTAATCTTGATAAGGGTATACAAAGGGGTGTGAGTATTGCATGTGGGTGAGAAATCTTAGTAGGTGAACCCCAACCCAAGTTCTATTTCATACTTTGGTTACATCTTCCTTGTTTGACTTTATTCTCTCACTTTTGCTTTTTATTGATTTGTTTGGAGCAACACCGCTCCTTAGGGAACACAAGCTTGATCTACCCTTTTCGTATGGTGTATCTGAGTCTAAGGGTCCACATTTTCTAGCACATACCAACCTTGTCCCTGTGGTTTGACCCCGATTTACTACATCAGACCCCGTATAATAGTTGTGGGGACCTAATTATCGGGTTATAAATCTAAGAGTCTGACTACTCTAGATCCACTCCATTTTGGACGTGAAATTTAGGCCGATCAGTCATGTGTAGATTTAATGACCCCCTCCCATTGTTATCCCCTATTCAGGTGGACCGAGAGGGCAAAGGCCATTACCATAAATACAAGATCGTTGGTTTAGCAAATAACCAGAAATAATTAATAATTTTTTTTCACTAAATAGGAATGAGTTTGATACAAGATAAAAGTCACACTCCCCACTAAGGAGTTACATAATATGGATTTCTAAAGTTGAAACGTGAAGTAAAGACTAACTAATTATAATCTCCATGATTACATTAATGTCTATAAATGTTGGTGCCTTCTTTTCTTAAATGTTCGTTTTCATCATACTTGCGGAATAATAGTAGATTATCCTAAAACCCCGATAAATCAAAACTCGATCAGTATAACAAGTTATACTGGTATGTGGGGGAAACAAAAGACTGCATCTAAGTGTAACAACATATCCACAACAATTATTGTTATCGAATCAAAATTATCATTTTATTCGTAACTTCTCAACTTGTTTTTACTCAACCTCTAGGATACCCTCTCTTAGGGTCTTGTACCTGTAGTGGATGTTAGGCCACCTCTCAATCTAGAGCTAGGTTCCATGTTGGTTTCCCAATCTAGGGCTTGACCTCATATGACCTTCCCAACTTGGGGCCTCGTCTAACCTTCCCAATCTAGGGTCTGGTCTGAGTCACCACAATAACTCTTTCATTCCTTCCATTCTTAAACTTCCAAAATTGGTATGTGGGTTTTGATCAAGTTACAAGCATATAATGTGATATCCATAGTGACTTTATATATTGTAGGAAATAAATAAACAAGAAAACATTTATTTCAAGCAATCCAGAAAACCTCGAAAAATGTCAAAAAACTAATGTGGATATTCATAGGCATAACCACATACCTTGATCAGAAGTATTTGATATCCCAGCAAAAGACAAACAATACAATCAACTAAGCAAAAATCCAAAAATTTAAAGTATAACACCCATGTAACATTCCATCCAAAATTCATTTAAGACTGACTTGGGTCTCAAGTTAGGGTTTTGACTTCCTAAACCCTAATCATCACTTTTCATGACTTTTTGGTTGACAAACCCTAATATTGTCATTAATTGTACTTTTAATCTATCATCAAATCAGGGGTTATTAATCTCAAATTAGAATCAAGTTACCTTTTTTATCCAAAAAGACCAGTCTTTTATTATTAAGATCAATTGAACTCATTAAGATAATTAAAACTCAATAGTTAGGATTTTCATTCATTTAAAACATTAAAGATAGAAACTTTATGTACTTTTTGAACTAGAGTCAGATCAGGCATTGATCATATTTTTATTGAATTCATTATTTTTTTCTAAGTAAAATCATATATTACTTATTACTATTGTACAATCCTACAATTTACTACAATTTTTACAAAATAAATCATGTTGGGCCAATAGGGGCATGCCGCCTAGGAAAGGAACCCCAGTTGTAGCCTACCAACTTGATTGGGCTGGCCAACTAGCTCTCATCAACTAAGAGGCTGACCCGCGTGGTGACTCACTGACTAAATGAAAAAGAGAACAAAAGGACAGAGCTACCCTTACCTCTTCAACGTAGGTGAGGGCGGGAGGGTCAATTGATAACTCCTCATTTTCAACCTCTGTTCATTTGTGAGCACAACTCTGTAGTCAAAGACAAGGTTGAATTTGTCAAGGAGACCACCAGCGCGCAAATAAAAACCACCCTCTCCTCCGCCATACTCCCATGAACCCACCGACACTGTCAATTTCTATATCGAGGGTTGAAGTTGTCGGGATGATAGAGAAGAACTCTGGAGAGGAAGCAAAGATAGTCTAGGGTGCAGGTCAATATCAAAAAGATATTGAGGGTAGAGTATTGATCGTGGGACTCGGCCGAAGAGTTGGGAACAACTTGTCTCCACAGAGGGTCTAGGGTCCTGTATTTATACCCTCCTATGGTGATTGGGTTAGCTCTAGGATGGGAGATTGGGTGAATCTCCTAGAAGCCTCAAAACCCAATGAAATTCAGGGTAGGTAGCTTCATCCTGCTCTCACAAAGAGGAAGGGCAAGTTTACTTGTTCACTCATTAAATCTCTAGGAAATCGGCTTGAAAAGCCAGCATGTCTGTGTCCCTATTTCCTAATCTTGTCAAGGGTAGGTGACAAAGTCACCACCTTTGGATCTCAAATTCGACAGTCATCAGTCTGTGCACAAGATTAAAGGTAGAAAATAAGAATTTCTAATCAGAATGTAAATTCGTGACATTTAATATCTTTCCAAATTGTATCACACACTTTAGGAATTCTAGATAATTCCATAACTCATATTCTATTAAACCTTTTGATCCCAAATTTTAAAGAAAAGTTCATAATGTCATTATCTAACTATGGAAGAGTTTTGAGACCAAAACTTGAAAATAAAAGATGTTTTTCTTTATATGCAAGTATTATCTTTATAAAGCATATTTCAAGCATTAAAACATATCCTTGTCTCTTCCTTTCTTTTCTATACTCTTTATTTTTATTACTTTTCTTATTAGAAACTATGTACAAATTAAAATCAATTACTAGTGGCCATCCCTACCATTTTCTAGAGAATTCTACATAATTCTCACAAATACACTTGGTTATTA
This sequence comes from Alisma plantago-aquatica, assembly GCA_963693085.1. Taxonomy (NCBI): domain Eukaryota; kingdom Viridiplantae; phylum Streptophyta; class Magnoliopsida; order Alismatales; family Alismataceae; genus Alisma; species Alisma plantago-aquatica. The sequence continues at coordinate 1,136,205,377 of OY856410.1, read as the reverse complement.
TCTAATTTCTTTGTTTTTTTCTTATTATTGGATTTTCTCTCTCCCTTTTCCCTTTTATCCATTATTGGATTAACATACAGTAGAAATCACAAAATCAACATCTAAGGTAAATTTGCAAGAGCAAGCCATACTTTAAAAATAATGCACACACATTTCCAATATGTCCCATTTATTCAAAGTATTGCAATTCAATTAAGTAAAATACAAATGAAAATGAGGTTATAACATCATTTGTAACACCCTGGGTCCACTGCCCAAGGCTCTACTAGAGTTTCAGGAATGATGACTAGCCTGACAGACCACCACTAGCCTTAACTGTGCGCTTTGTCCTCACTCACATGCAAGTCAGGATAAACTTCCCGATTGGTCACTCATCATAGTACTACTCTGGGCTGAGCATGCTTAACCAAAAAGTTCTTTAGTTATGGGCTCCTTGAAACGGAGGTGGACCTTAGTGATATGAGTAGTCCAATCATTCCTTTTAAGATAATCTTAACTGAGGCCTCAAATCCTAGGATGTTACAATCTCCCCCACTTAAACTCTTAACGTCCTCGTCAAGGCTCAATAAATGGCCTCATAATCCCTTCCCAATTTTAGTGTATACCTAGAATGTAACATGGACACCCAACTCCCATCCACATCTACAGGGGCAAGAAGGACTCCATCTTGTCTCAAGGGATAGCCCTTTCCAACTTTCCTGGACCGCATGACTTGAGATTGGCATGTCGCATGCCCATGTAGGCCCCACCTACTAGAGGGGAATTGGATTTGATACCATTTGTAGCATTCAGGCCCACTTCCTAAGGCTCTAGTAGAGTTTCAAGAATGAAAAATGGCCCCATAGATCACCACTAGGCTTAACTGCGCACTTTGTCCTCACTCACATGCATGAGTTTTGGGGTAACCCTATTTTCTTTGGCTTAAACATGTGCTTAGAACCTTTCTATAACCTTTTGAGATGTAATTAGGGTTTGTGGAGGGCTTAAGTCTCTAGTTTGAGCATGTTTGGATGAAGTTTGTGCTTTCTGTGCTAGTTTTGGTGCAAATTACAATTTACCCAATGTAGGGGGTTGATGTGCAATTTGCCATCTCTAGACTGTTCCCTCTCTTTCTTGACTTCATATATATGAAAGATAAAGAGGAGTGATCCTTGTTTGAGCCTTATTTGGGGAGTATTACCCTAGGTGGTGATTAGGGTTGATGTGAGTGTTGAGTGCCTTGACCCTGTGTGTTGCTTGTGTTGTCTCAACCTTGGGTCGCAGACAAGGTTGGTTTTGGAGGGTGTCACAGTCGAGACACCTCCTCCAAGTGTTTGGATAGTGACCTAGGAGGACTAGGGTGGTTTTGGATCAAGATGGTTGCCCTAGAATAGGTTTTTTCAATCTATGGTTGAGGAGGACCTTTATCTCGACCATGTGGTGATGTTGGTCGGTCATGTCACGACCATGGGAAGTGCACCCTAGGAGGGTCGCGACCGTGACCATGTGGGTTTGCAAGGTGGTCGAGACACTACCTAGAGTGTATCACCATGTCTTGCATGTCATGCTTAAGTGGTTGCATGTTGGCCTTTCGAGTAGACAAGTGTCCCTTGGGTCCCTTAGTATGTTGATACCTCACCTCTTGCTCGCTCACTCTCTCTCTTCTTCCATCTATATAATCCCTCATATCTTCTTGCTTGCAACTATTTTCGGCCATCTATCTTCTTCCTCCTCCTTCTCTAGTTCTTGGAGCTTGGTGGAGCAAGGAGGTTCATCCTTGGAGCTTTGATGATTAATCTCCTCTTGCATGTGGTGGTGGTGGTGATCTGAGCTCATCTTCCATCCTTGGTAAGTGTTTGTTTTCTAAGTTGATGTTTCTTTTGATATTCTACCTTCATATTCTTCTATTTTCTCGGCCCTAGACCATTGTTCTTCCATGGAGGTCGTTTTGGGAGAGAAACTCCTCATCACAAGGGTCATAGACCATGTTTTGACAAGGTAGACCCAAGTATGAAAGGATTTATCCTCTCTTTCTTCCTTTCTCTTTTGGTTCGGCCAAGAGATTCTTTGCTTCTTTCCTTGGGTTAGCTTTGACCTTGGTATCTTCTCCTTATTTAGGTGCTCTTGTGCCAAGAGATTCTTTGCTTCTTTGCTTCTTTCCTTGGGTTATATAACACTAAAAGCACTCTATTATTGCACTTCTTTATGCTTTTTATTACTGTCTTCTCTCTCTAGATTGCTTTCTCAACATGCTTGTACTTAGTGGTAATCTCTAGAGCATGTTTGGTGGAGATACCTTGCTTGGTTTGGGAGGAATCTGAACCCTAATCTATGTGTACCCGATTTAGTAGATGATGAGTTGTTGAGGTTCTTCTCTAAGTTTTGCCCTTGATCTTGCACCCATTCACGGTGTTCATGTACCTAGAAGTTGGATAGATGTTATGTTATTCCTTGGTTACCTTGAGCATGGTTTTTTCTTCTTTGGAAGAGATTCTTTCTTGGTGGTTTCTTGACCTATGTTTTAGGGTTTGGTGATCGGTTGCTTGAGTTTTCCTTCATGGTGACCTTGGTTCTTCCCTTGATTTTAGTTCTATTTTGAGACCTAGATGGTGCATCTTGGTGTGGTCGTGACATTTTCCTTATTATGGTCGCGACCTTGATAGTTTTTGGTCGAGGCATGTTGAGGTTGAGATGCTTTGTGAAACCCTAAACCCTAAGTGTCACAGGCGCGACATGACCTAGAGGGGGGAGGTCGTGACATGGACCATGATGGGTGGTCGTGACCTATGTGGTTATGTGGTCAATATAGGGTGAGTGTAGGTAGATGAGAAGCACATGTGAACACTTAATGATATTCATATATGAATGATATATAAGCCATATATAATGTTGTTTTGAATGTTATCTAATCAACTCTAGTGACGTTTCCTAATCCTTATACACTCCAAGATAATGGAGGGTGATGGTTCTAGGGTTGATGGTTGAACCTAGTCTAGTAAACTCTAATCGGATTAGAGAAAACCCTAACCCTAATAATGAACAATGGTCTTGCTTGTTTCCCTATCATGAAAGGATTATGATGTTATGTGGTTATGTCTCTCTTGCTTATCAACTTTTAACCATTTAGGTGTTATGACCTTGATAATCATAGCTAGTGTGGGCTATGGTGATTATGATATGACATGTTGAATATGCTCTTGTGAGGCATGTTGAGGCACTTTGATGCAGGAATAATGTGAATGGGTCCTATGACCTGACAGTGACTTGTTGCATAATGTGAGATGACTCTTCCCAATGATGAGTTAAGGGATTGGAATCCCATGATATGCGGCCTTGTTGATGATGGTGTGAATGGTAATAATACATGCATCATGTGGTGATAGTGTGGCAAGTTCACACCCTGTACATTTATATTTTCTGAAGTGTACTGTGCCCTTATCTTTATAGAGTTTGTTATGACTTTATACATTGTAATTTGATTGATGTAAAAAGATATTAAAATAGACTTAACTAATCAAGTGGAACATGAACATGTAGTTTTGCCCCATAACGTAGATCCATCTCAGTGTTAGCACTTGCGGGATGGTGAAACGGGCTTTCCCTTAGAGATAGCTTGGAGTCCTATATTGTCGAGTATATGCATTCAGAGGATTGGCTGTGGGCCATACCCTGGTAGGAGTGCGGATGTTGGCTGTAGCTTAGTGATATGTTGCTTATGTGGTTTCACATGATTGGGTGCAGGCCATACCATGGCAAGAGTGCAGCTACGGGCCATAGCTAAGTTTCACTAGTGTTGTAACATGTACCAAGGTGGGCTAGGACTTTCACTGTTTGACTATATGTCATAGGTTGCAGCTGACGGGTATGTCTCTGATGTGTACTCATGTACTAACCATGAGGTTTGGTGAGGTCATGGATTCTGACTCTTCCATAGACCTTGTATGGCACCAATTTTGAGTTAGTAGTGGTCGGTTGAATTTGGGTGGTACGACTCAAAATCCTCAGGGCATAATAAAATACGTAATCAGTCAGTAGTACACTTGTTTAAAATCAAATACGAGAACATTGGATGAGGCCTTGTTTGCTTTGGTACAGTATAGATGGTAGTAAACATACATGTTCTTCATATTCGTTTTATAATGATAAGATGTTTCACAATCCAATTACAATTGCTTATGTTGTTAGTAATGATTACCTGCTTATCATAGTTGTAGCTTTACTTCTATTCTTTATTGCCTTATATGTGCTAATAATATGGTTGGTAGAGAGATATATCTCCAGCTGAGATTTAGATCTCACCCTGTGGGTTTCCTACATCTTTTAGGTGGACGTGCATGAGGAGGTAGATATCGTGCAGCTGAGGTAGAGCAGCAGCAAGAACGACAGTAGCAGCTAAGGTTGGGAATGCTGCTTGTGGTCTTTTGTGGTTAGAGTCCTAGAGTCATTCCTATACACTCAGGTCTTGGGGAATTTACGTATGTACCTCGATGGTGTTATCGATATGAGTGTTTGGTTATGCACCCTTGTTGTATATAGTTGGTTTTTGTACATGTTTATGTAAATGAACAAATATCACATGTGACAGGTAGTCTTTTATGGACATGTTGTAAATAACTATGCTTTATGATATATAATTCAGACCCTGATGTAATAAGTTTCTTGATGTTAGTTCTTGTTGTAATTGGTTATAATTTTTAGTGTTTTTTGGTAATCCACTTGTTTAGTTTTGTTTCCACATTTAGTTTGGAGTTATCTCATTGTTTATGTCATGGGGCGTCACGCGTGATAAACTTTCCGACTGGTCACTTATCCTAGTACTACTCTGGGCTGAGTGCGGCTAACCACAGAGTTCTTTACTGGTGAGCTCCTTGAAAAGGAGGTGCACCTTGGTATTATGAGTAGTTTAATCATTCCTTTTAAGATAATTTTATCTGACGCCTCAAATACTAGGATGTTGTAGTAGACATTTTCCTAATCTATGCTATTTTAGTGGTCTATGTTAAATCTCCTTTCCACATGATAATCCATTTATGTATCTTGTGATTAGACTTGTATGACTTTTTGCACTTGTAAGGCTAATTGAGAATTGATATCATATGTATATAATATGTACTATTATCTTTCTTTATGTTAACTGAGGGCCTTGTAAATGAGATACACTACCTTGTTACCATGAAACTCATACAATACAACTGATCAATGAAAATTAACTTAATAGGCATCATAAGGGTAACTCTAAGAGCATAACTCCAGGTTATCCTTAGTTTTGCCTCTCATAATGAATTTATCCCATCATACAAACTAACCATTGTGTGACTTAAATGTCTCCTCCTATATGTAGGTATCCAAATTGAGTTGAGAGTTCACTTTATTAGGGTGGGTTCAAAATCACCTTGCTTTGGAACGAAATCCTTGTAAATTATAAAAAAAACTTAACAAATAATAAATGTGTAATACAAGCAATCCATTGAGAAAGAGAAATATCATAATGTCAAAATATTATGATAAAATATAATTGTTTATATAATCTAAAACATGTAAATGGTTTTTTACATGGAAGTTTACAATGAAAAATGAGACATCTACCAAAGCATGAGTAACCATGTAAAACAAGGAAATTGCAGAAATATAATTGGAAACAAAAACCTAAGACTAACAAATCCAATTCAGATGAATCTCATAGAATACAATAAAAAGGGTTAGTATCCAGGAAACCATTGAATGTAGTAAGAAAAAGATGAGACTTTTGTTGGTGCTTTAATGAGGTCTCCATTGAGAAAATTCAACATCAAATGAGATGGGAAGAAAACTTTAGTATCCCACTATAATGAGTCACAAATGAGGTCCTTTAAATGTTTGGATTAGAAGTTAGGTAAGGTATGTGTTTTGTAGTGTACTGGATGTGTCTTACAAAAATATCTTCACATAAACATGTTATGTAAAGCAAGATAATTAATTGGTAATTGTTTGATACAATACAAAGGTTTATAATAGAGACCAATTTGAGTAGGTTGTAGTCAGACAATAAAGTTTGAATTTATGGTGTATTCACAAAATTTCCACTACTACATTTAACTACACCCAACCAAACTATTCATATGATTTTAACGATAAAAAAAAACTATTCCTATGATTTTTTTTCTACTCAGTCCCACTGTGACAGCTTCTTTCATACATTGACGCCTAACGTACTTATCAACATTCTAGTCATTTATATTTTTCAAATTTATTCTTGATTTGTTTTTTATTTTTTCTTTCATGCCTTGGCAGTCGACATATTATATTTCATACATTGATGCCTAACATACTTATCAACATTCTAATCATTTCTATTTTTCCAAAATTATTCTTGATTTGTTTTTATTTTATTTTTTATTTCATGTCTTGGTTGTCGACATCTACACTTACTATATAAAACAAGCCATTTTGGATTAATCATGAATTTTTTTTCTAATACTTTTATAAATTGCAAATGCATCCTTTGTATCTAAGAAAGTCCCTCCATAGAGGGTTAAATGCATTTTTTCCATTATTTTTTGAAATTACATATTGGTTCCTTTGTGTGTACACCACACTTTTGTCTTTAATTTTTAAATTATATATTATATTAGGAGACTCATCCATACTATATAAGAAAGCTCATGGAGGGGTTGGATGCAATTTCCTCCATTAGTTTTTGAAATTACATACGGGTCCCTATGTGTGTACACCAAACTTTTATCTTTAATTTTTTAAATTATATATTGTATTAGGAGACTCATCTATACTATATAAGACCGTGAAGGGGGTTGGTTGTAAGTTTTCTCTATTATTTTTTGAAACTACATACGGGTCCCTTTTTTTACACCACACTTTTGTCTTTAATTTTTTAAATCATATATTATATTAGGAGACTCATCTATACTATATAAGAAACCTCATGGAAGGGGTTGGATGCAATTTTCCCCATTGATTTTTGAAATTGACATATCGGTCCCTATGTGTACACCACGTGTTTGTCTTTACTTTTATAAATTATATATTACATTAGGAGACTCATCTATACTACATAAAAAAGCTCACTGAGGGGGTTAGATGCAATTTTTTTCAATTATTATTTGAAATTACAACTGGTCCTTGTCTGTGTACACCACACTTTTGTCTATAATTTTTTTATTATATATTATATTAGGAGACTTCTATACTATATAAGAAAGCCCGCTGAGGGGTTAGTGCAATTTTCTCCATTAATTTTTGAAATTACATACCGGTCCTTGTGTATGCACCACACTTTTATCTTTAATTCTTTATATTATATATTATATTAGGATACTCATCTATATTATATAAGAAAGCCGATGGAGGGGTTGTATGCATTTTTCTCCATTATTTTTTGAAATTACATACTGGTCCTTGTGTGTACACCACACTTTTGTCTTTATTTTTTAAATTATATATTATATTAGAAGTATCATCTATACTATATAACAAACCCCACAAAGGGAGTTGGATGTAATTTTTTTGAAATTACACATTAGTCCCTATGTGGGTACACCACACTTTCGTCTTAAATTTTTTGAATTATATATTATATTAGGAGACTCATCTATGTTATATAAGAAAGCTCACAGAAGGGGTTGGATGCAATTTTCTCCATTTTAAAAAAAAATTCAAATACTTTTATAAATTGCAAACGTGTCCTTTGCATCTAAGAAAGTCTCTCCATAGAAGGTTAAATGAATTCTCTCTATTATTTTTTGAAATTACATATTGGTTCCTTTGTGTGTACACCACACTTTTGGCTTTGTTTTTTTTAATTATATATTATATTAGGAGGCTCATCCATACTATATAAGAAAGCCCGTGGAGGGGTTAGATGCAATTTCCTCAATTAGTTTTTGAAATTACATATTGGTCCCTATGCGTGTACACCACACTTTTATCTTTCATTTCTTAAATTATATATTGTATTAGGAGACTCATCTATACCATATAAGACCACATAGGGGGTTGGTTGCAAATTTTCACTATTATTTTTTGAAATTACATATGAGTCCCTATTTTTACACCACACTTTTGTTTTTAATTTTTAAATTATATATTATATTAGGGGACTCATCTATACTATGTAAGAAACCTTGTGGGAGGGGTTGGATGCAATTTTCGCCATTGATTTTTGAAATTGACATATCGGTCCCTATGTGTATACCACATGTAACATCCCTGACCTGGGTTATAACCTAACCCTAGAAGTTTTGCCTAAATATGTAATTAAACACTTGTAATTATCTTTTAGCAGGTAATAAAAGCCCCTAAGGAACATATGTTTCCATTCCTGTCCCCTAGGAACAATGTTGTAGTATTGTTTTGCAATATAGGGATCTATGTGCAAATTACCCAGTTAAGGGATTAACTTGCAAATTGCACATGTTGAGATGTTCCTCTGATGTTGAGACATCATGAGTATGTTTATGATGAAGTTTGAGGGATTTCCCAAGCTTGAGCACCAAGGTGCAGCTGTGGAAGTAACCCCTGTACTTGAAAACCCTAAATTGGTGTAAAGTGCAATTTACCCAATATGAGGGGTGCAACTTGTAAAATACATCATCTAAAATATCTTTTATGACTCTTGGCATCATTTAGAAGAGAAATGATGAAAAGGTCACTTGATTTGAATAATCATATAATAAAGAACACCTTTGTGATTGAATAATCAAGGTGTATGTATAAAAACCCTTTTATGTGTATGCTTTAGTGATGGGTTGATCCTCTTTGCCCTCAATTCTTGACCTTATAAGGAGTTTGTCCTTAGAAATAAGATGTGGGGACGTGCAAAGAAGAAAGGAAGGACTTAGATGAGAAATGAGGACAACATATGTTCTTATGTTGAAATTTCACCTAAGTATATATACTACCTTCCCCACTTAGCAAGGGAACGATCCTCTTCTTTTCATTTCTTATCCCCCTTGCTCAAACCGACTAAGGCAGAGATCTGGAGCAGGGAAGGACGACCAAGGGTCCTAGGTAAGTTTGGATCATCCCTTTTGCTTAAATTCATGGAGGAAACTCGTTTTCAAGGTTGAATTCATGGCTAGCTCACCTAGCTCTATCTTTCTAGCCATTCCTTTCCAACTTTTACTTGGAGAATTCACCTTGGCCGACCTGTGGAGCTCAAAGACGCCATGAAAGCTTGGAGCTCAAGGAACAACCTTTAGGCGGGTTTTATAACTCTAAACCTTATGCTTTGGTTATACATCTTTTTCTATGCATATAGTTGCTAGTTCTCCTTCTTCCCTATCTTCCCTTGCATCCTTGCAAGAAAAATCATGAAGAACTGCTATGATCTTTAGGTAGAAGATAAGGGCATTAATTCCTATGCTTATCCACGGATTTCCACTTTACTAAACGGTCCTAACCAATTGCCCATACGGTTTACACAACCGTTTGGTGGGCAAACGGTTTCAAGGTCGTATGAAGGCAACGTCCTTCAAGACCATTTGGTCGCGTTGACCAAGCAAAAACCGTATGGGAATCTTGTTTATAATTATGTAGGTTAATCACCCACAAAATTTGAGGTGTTAAATCCAAAGGAATCGTGAGATATAAGCAAATCAATTAGCAAATCCAATTGAATTAAGTTCTGATTTTCAATCTTCTTAATTTACTCTTTTTGGGCAAACGGTCTCAAGACCGTTTAATATGGTTGACCAAACGTTGACCGTTTGGGATTACTGTTCATAATGATGTTAGTTAACGACTCACCAAATTTGATGGATTAATTCCAAACGAGTCATGAGTTGAAGGATGATTAATAGGGCAAACCCTAATTGAAATCAGTGCTGAATTTCCAATGAGTTAATTAGTGATTTTGGGTTGATTAGCCCAAACGGTCTCAAGACCGTTTGGGGAATCATCCAAACGGTCTCAAGACCGTTTGGGGATCACCCAAGACCGTTTAAATGTCTGGGGTCAAGTATAGTTGACCGATTGAAGGTCCAAAGGTACCAAATCATATTGCAATTAAGTATTGATGTGATGATCAACTCAATAGATCAAACCTTGATGAATTTTCACTAGAGTCCAAAGGATGGATGGGCAAACGGTCTCAAGACCGTTTATAACTCATCCAAACGGTCTCAAGACCGTTTGGTGACAACCCAAGACCGTTTGGAGGTCTAGGGTTAAGGTAATTTGATCAATTGAGGGCCCAATTATAGTGGGTTATTGAAATAATTAAATTGCTGATTTATGACTTAATGAAGGTTCAACCCCTATCAAATCAACTTAGATTTTGATGCATTCATGGGAAAACGGTCTCAAGACCGTTTGGAGGTTATCCAAATGATCCCAAGACCGTTTGGTCCAAGTTTGGGCCCAATTGAAGGTCAATTGATAGGTTCAACCTTGTATTGATTCACATTGTTGAATATTGATGACCATCCGATTTGAAACTCTAATTGAGATGGGCTTAACCCTAACTGCCTTACAATTGAGGGTTAATTTGGTGTCCAATTGATTTAGGCTCATCCTAATTGATTCAATTTATAAGTGGTTAACATGGCTTTGGCCAATTGAGGGCTTCAACATACTTAATCATAAACAATTGTAACTTTTGAACCATGTTGGAGGTCCAAACGGTTTGAGCCCATTTGGACCAAACGGTCTCAAGACCGTTTGAGGAAAAATGGTCTCAAGACCGTTTGGGTCCAAACTGTCTCAAGACCGTTTGGGCTCAAACGATCTCAAGGTCGTTTGGACCAATCGATCTCAAGACAAGTTGATCAAACGGTTTCAAACCGTATAAGCTCAAACGGTTTGGAAAGTCAAACCTAGCATACAGTCAACGCACCCAAACGGTTTGGGCAAACGACCTTGAGGTCATACGGTCTTGGAGTCAAACCTAGAAAACGATCAACGCACCCAAACGGTTTCAAACTATTTGGTGGTTGAAGGTTGAAACCGTTTGAAGGTTTTCAAGGTTATTTATACATAATCACTTGAAGTTGTAATTGGTTCAATGGTGATCTAATCTAAACCCTAATGGTAACTTAGAAAATTAAGGGACTAAGTGATTAATGAATTGACCCATGATGGTGATCATAAGGTAAATTACCAAAATACCCTTGAGGGGTTTAATTGAGTAATACCTTTCTCTAATAAAACCCTAATCACATGATAATGATGTTTTGGCTTATGCTAGTCAATGAGGACTTAACCCAACCTGATCTAGAGTGGTGTTATCACCATCTACTAGTAAAAGGAGAGAGAAAGTATCATAAGAGAGAGAAAGTGCCCTTTTATAGTGGAAACTTAAGTAAAGTACCTTCAATACATATGAATGTGCATGATTAGGGTATGATCCACCTATGTGAGATCATGGAAACCCTAATTATGATGTTTAAGTGAATCTTAATCTTATCTAGGAGCTTTAATGATGATGTATCTCATACATGATGATGTTATGAGATCAATTCACCAATAGGTGAATAGTAAACCCTAATTCTAGGATGATGACATGTATTGTGAATAGTAAACCCTAATTGATGAGATTCAGGAAAACCTAGCTCTTGTAAGAGTAGGGAGATACAACTTCTTAAAATGAGTTATTTACTGTTATCAGTTGAATTGACCATGCAGGTTCCTATATGAGGATGATCATATCCAGGTATGGATGATGATGCTATATTCATTGAAAGCATGTTGTCCGCTTTATGAATAGTGATATATCCTGGTGCCTTGATAGTGGCATCTTATGAGATTGATGGGCTGTGAGAGCCATGAGTATCATCAAGGTCATGCTTAACAGATGACTTGTGATGTGAGAATTGAGAAATGGTAATTGATGTAAGTTAGACTTGTTCCATTTAGTATCCTTCCTTCTTAGCTGCTATGCTAATGTTTAAATGTTCAAGAACATGTATGTTATCTGATAAGTGATAACTTATGAGTTGATAGGTCGAATGAGTCATGAGTAATATGTGATGATGATTATCAAAGGTCATATTATTTAGATGATCAGATAAAATAAGATGTTCTTGGTAATAAATGTTATGATTAGTCCAGGGGTTTGGACTCTCACTTTCCGGATTCTTAGTGATAAGATGTTTAGGGAATGATATCCCTATGTTAAATTATGAAATGTGATCCTAATATAGAGTATCACTATGTAAAATTCTATTACAAGATAATCCTATGAAAGGCTTAACTGCAGACTTAGGGGTGATGAATGTAAATAACCCTTGTGTCACTTGAGTTTGGTTAAGTATGATTTCATGTGTACTAATCATACAGTTATGTTGTGGTTTTGGAATCCTAGCACCTTGTAGAAAAGGGTATGGCTATAGGCTATGATATCCCTTATTATAATGCCAGGTGATGGATATATGATCTAAGCCTGAAGAGAGCCAGTGTGGTAATGATGGATTTATAATAAATAAATGTTATACATGTCCTTTTATTCTAAAAGAAAAGAGATGTGTGGGTTGATTTAGAGATGTTTTGCTTCTAGTAGGAGGAATAGATTACAATCTGTGAAACATTGTTCTAACTACTCTTAAAATATATATGACTTCTTTGTGTACTGTTATTCTCTTATTCTGTAATAATCATGTTTTTGGCGAAGAGTTATAACTCCCGCTGGGACAATTTTTTTAAAATTGTCTCACCCCGTAGATTTCAATTGTTTTTAGGTGGTCATCAAGGACGAAGGGACCAATCTCCAGGTGACCAGTATCAGTAGCAGTAGTACCCAGAACAGCAGTAAATCCCAGGTGGAGATTCAGACTGCTGAGTTATATAGATAGATAATCAGTCCTATGTGTCCTCTGTACTCTCAGGTCCTTGGAGTCATGGTCTGAGTTTTGTTTCGTCTCTTGAGATTTTGTAGCATGATGTGTCTAATTACTCAAGAAGTAATTAACAGAGATGTAAACAGTTTATCTTGAATCTATGAAAGGAATTTTATGTTTTCAATGTCTTATCTCAAAAAGTTTTAATTTCCGCTAATTTTTGGTATTCCGCTGCTAAACGAATCGCTTCCGCTATGTTTACTTCGAAGTTTATGTGTTTATCTCGGACTTTGGAGATCAGAGCCCACACCACATGTTTGTCTTTACTTTTATAAATTATATATTACATTAGGAGACTCATCTATACTATATAAGAAAGCTTGTCAAGGGGGTCAAGTGCAATTTTCTCCATTGTTTTTTGAAATGACTATTGGTCCTTGTGTGTGTACACCACACTTTTGTCTTTAATTTTTTAAATTATATATTATATTAAAAGACTTCTATACTAACGAAGAAAACCCGTTGAGGGGTTAGTGCAATTTTCTCCATTAATTTTTGAAATTACATATTGGTCCTTGTGTGTACACCACACTTTTATCTTTAATTCTTTAAATTATATATAATATTAGGATACCCATCTATACTACATAAGAAAGCCCACAGAGGGGTTGGATGTAATTTTCTCCATTATTTTTAAAAATTACATACTGGTCTTTGTGTGTGTACACCACACTTTTGTCTTTTTTTTAAATTATATATCATATTAGAAGTCTCATCTATATTATATAACAAAACCCACAAAGGGAGTTGGATGTAACTTTTTTTTTAGAAATTACATATTGGACCTTATGTGGGTACACCACGCTTTCATCTTTAATTTTTTGAATTATATATTATATTAGGAGACTCATGTATACTCTATAAGAAAGCCCACAGAGGGGGTTGGATGTAATTTTCTCCATTTCTTTTAAATTATACATTGGTCCCTGTGTGTATAACACACTTTTGTCTTTAATATTGTAAATTATATATTATATTAGGATACTCATCTATATCATATAAGAAAGCCCGCAGAGGGGGTTGGATGCAATTTTCTCCATATTTTTTGAAATGATATATTGGTCCCTAGGTGTGCGCACCACACTTTTGTCTTTAATTTTTTAAACTTTATATGATATTAGGAGACTCATCTATACTATATTGGAAAGCCCACAAAGGGGGTAGTCTCATCATCTATACTATATAACAAACCTCGTAGAGGGAGTTGGATGCAATTTTCTTCATTTTTCTTGAAATTACATATTGGTCCCTTTGTGTGTACAACACACTTTTGTATTTATTTTTTAAATTATATATTATATTAGGAGACTCATCAATAGTATATAAGAAAACCCGTAGAGGGGTTGGATGTGATTTTCTCCATTATTTTTTGAAATTACATATTGGTCCATGTGTGCATACACCAAAAAAACTTTTGTCTTTAATTTTGTAAATTATATATTATGTTACAAGACTCATGTATACTATATAAGAAAGCTCGTAGAGGGGGTTGGATGCTATTTTTGCCATTATTTTTTTGAAATGACATACTGGTCTATGTGTGTCACCACACTTTTGTCTTTAATTTTTTAAATTACATATTATGTTAGGAGGCTCATATATACTATATAAGAAAGCTTGTGGAGGAGGTTGGATGCATTTTTCTCCATTATTTTTAAAAAAATACATATTGGTCCTTGTGTGTACATCACACTTTTTTCTTTAATTTTTCAAATTATATACTATATTAGGAGGCTCATCTATACTATGAGAACTCGTTCCACTAAACGAGATTACTCAAAACATAAAGCACAATCGATCACTAATTAATCACATACCCAAAAATATGGGTAAATTAAAACTAATTTCAACGTCAGCACCCGCTTAGAAACATTTGCATAAGAGCCAAACATCTTTCGTATATCCATACTATGCCAAGAATTTGATACAAATTGTTCTATCACCTTAGCCACAACATATATACACAGGAGAACAATGTTTGTATATGCCACACAACAAACATTAACATGCTAACAAAATTTCGATTCGTTTGAAACACCATATACAAACTTTTCCTGCCAGGACCTGAGAGTACATGGACGACTCTAGAACACACTAGACATCTAATCAACTTTCTCAAAGATTCATTACTGTAGCTCCTCTTTGTTGTCACATGTTTGTTTTCATCACTTCCGATTACCCCAAAAAAAGTGGCAAACCACAAGGGTGAGACACATGTCCTAGCAAGAGATATAACCTCCAACAACGTTTATTAATTACAACATTTTTAAGTAATTAAATAGTTAAGCAGTTTAATCAGATTTAACAAATAAGCTCAACAGTACTGATGATTAACAAAATACATAAAGGAGCAGATAATAACTAGTATCATTAGCCAGACTATCATCCTTTATCTTGTTGACAATATAAGCAATTCAGTAGCATATGCATATCTAGCATCATGAGCAAGTCTAGTAACATAGCGTAGCTAACAACATGAGCATGTCTAATTGGTTGAACATATCAACATCATAAGAAGAGCTAACAACATAAGCACAACTATCTGGATAAGCATGATTAGTAGTATATGCATCTCTAGTTACAAAACCATGGCTAGCATGATAAACATAACTAACAACATGAGATAGCTAGAATCATGATTATAATCAGCAGTAGTAATATAATTATCAACACAAGCATAGCTATTGTATGTACGCATCTACAATCTTAAGCATATCTACAACCTAAGTATATCTACTATCACTTAATTGCACTAAGTATCATCTTTATGTAAAGATAACAAACAAGGGTTATCATCCAATGTGAAACGCATGTATAACCCTAAACAAATATGTTACACGGCTATATTACATCTTTTTTACACCCTGGGGAATTTGAATTGTACCATTCAAAGTCCAACTGACCCCTGTAAAGGGCTATTCAATTCTGTATAAGATCTAGGAGTGTCAGTATCCTAAGATCTCTTCCCCTCAGCCAGTACGAATAAAAAGGCAGTGACATATCATTCAAAGCTGCCACCACATCGACATATAGTCCTATAACTAGCCCACCTTGGTACAAGTCACAGCGCTAGCATCTAGGGTATTCAAAGCCAATCACTGAGGTACAACATCAATTGTCCTCTAATCACATCATGTTATAATCACCAAGACACGACCGTAGCCATTCTCAATCACATCATATGTATGAGTCATGACCATAGCCAACCTCCAAAATCTGCATTGTGGATGACAAGGATATATCCTCAACCTTCCACCCCCACACACTCAACATTATGTGCTCTGAGTTTCCCTTAGGAATACTCGTTTCACCATCTAGCAAGTTCTGATACTGAAGATGGTTCTACGGCATAGGGCACTACATGATTAGAGTTGCACTTGATTAGTTATGCCAATTGGGTGAATTAAGGATGCATCAAACAAGTGGACATACAAACCCTAATTCACTTCTAGCAAGCATATAAATATCACAACTTTTAAAAGATATAAAATGTGTGAAACATAATTTCTCATCTCATCATCACATGGTACTATTCACTTGCCATTTATGAGACCAGACTAGTCATCATATTATCATAATATATAAATCATTTCACAATATCACAGGGTATCAACCCTGGTCAACTGAAGAGGATTACACCTCATTCAGGGCTCAACCATGCTCAAAGGTCATTAAGACCGTCATACTATCACAAGATATAAATCCTTTTCATAATATCACAGGGTATCAACCCTTATCAACATAAGAGGATTACACCTCATTCAGGGCTCAACCATGCCCAAAGGTCATTAAGACCATCCTACTATTCCCTATAAGATCATCATTATCTTTGCATGCCTTATAACAAGGCTCAACAACATCACTTACATATAATACACCAGATCAGCACAATATTGCATTAATGAGCTAGGAGATATTCATAAACAATCATAGTAGGGTTATATTAACATTAAGAACATTCCTTTATTACATCAACATGCAAGGAATCTAGATATGATTAACACTCATCGTATTCATAATGCACATGTTTAGCATAATAAAGTATCAACCATGTGGCTATGATAACCACAGATTAATACAGTAAGGTTATGATCATGTTAAGGAGGTTATTCCACCATCATTCCATCATATAAGAATGTTAAACATGAATAATCATCTTTATCTATTTGCATTAGAGTTAGGTTCAACATGATAAATTATATTAATGTTACTAATCAGCACTTATACCCAAGCCCTAACTCACGGCATCCCCATTGGATTATGGATGCATAAGGTGAAGCATCACCATCACATTCCATACTATTCTCAAGTATGAACCCACACATAAATCAAGGTGTAACTATCGGGTTATAGCATACTAGGGTTTCAAAAATAGTAACAGAGTAATCCATGATTGTATTAGTCATTCAAGGACTATTCATACCCAATTACCATCATTTAGTTAAACTAAAGCTAGGTATAACAAGCTATACCTCATTAGGGTTACATATCAGCACAATATGGTTATTATCCCTTCTATTCATATGAGTGAATAGGTAAGACTACCTTGTTAATTAAGGGTAACCCTCCATTTGTTCCATCATCATTCAACCCATATCACCATACCACAATGTCACCCAGAACCATTGGATGCTTAAAAGGTAAGACCATTGGTTGTTTACATAACTAAACACCTTGGATAAACCCCCTATGAAGTCCTTGATTATTCTCTAGAAAGAGTCATCATTTGACCCTAGACATCCCTTGATTAACAACACAATAAGTTCCATTGAGAGTAGGGTAAAACCCACAATCAACTGTTCATTTAAAACAAGCCATCCATTATCAAGAAGTAAGCTCCTTAAGTTGATCATATAAAGGAAACCATCTAAATCACATTATTAGGACCAACATATTACATTAGCCATAATTCCACTTTATTGGAGAAATAACATTAGATCTTGACCACTGGGTCAAGTTCATATGTTAAAACCATCAATTACAGTATAGGTCCGACCATTGCATCAAGTGACCCAAGAAACCATTGGTCTAAGGCTTAATTGATGCTACAACTATATGATTAACTCGCCATAGGTTTCAGAGACCTGATCCACCATAATTAGTGACCATTAAGTCACCATAGGTTGTTAGATCAACACTATATTCATTAATTAGCATCAAATATCAAGCTAATGTTATCATTGATTGATAACATCAGTAGGGTAATGTTGATCATTAAACTTCTAATTGATCCAAAACCTGACCTAAGGGGGTGACCATAGGTTGTCACCATCATCTGACACCTTTGATCCCGACCATCAGTTGTCATGAAGACAACACCATAGGTTTGTTGCAATGGTACCATCATCGGGTCAGTGGTTTATAGAAGAAATCAGCTTTAAACCCTAAAATTGACCATTAGTTGATAGGTACTTAGCACCATAAGTTGCCAAACCAACCTGATCCGAGTCATATTATACCTTAGGAATAATGTACACATGATCATAGGTTCATCTAGAACTGAAATCAGAATAGGGAGCAGTATAAAAATCGAAATCCAAGTCAAGCATAGCTTTTTAGTGCATGAATCGTCATTTTCAAGAAAGAACATGAGCTAGCAAGCTTATGGTAAGCAATAAACGTGGAGCAAGTTATAAAATTTGCCTCTAATCAGAAGATAAACTCCCAAACAGAAGAAAACATGAGCAGGTAGGGTATGAAATCCAAACCTAAGTCGTGAACTCGTCCATCTAGCACCTTTCTTCATCAAATGAGCAAACCCTAAGCATAAGGAGCAAGAAAGGTAGGGTTTTAGAGCTTTAGAGCAATTTATACCATGTAACAACAAGGTTTAGACCTGGAGAAAGGTAGGAGGAAGGATAACAAAGAAATAAATTTAGTAAAGAAGGGGATTCTTACTCTTTTAGGTCAAGATCACTAGAAGGAAGCCTTTTAAACCCAAAAAGGAAGTCAATTGCAACCCTAGATTCTTTTTCCAAGAAGATCCCCTCTTTCTTCTTCCTTGGATAGGAAATTCATATAAGCATAGAAGGAGAACAAGGTTGGGAGAAGGAGGGAAGTGGTGGAGAGAAAATGGCTCGTTTTGGTGCTTGGGGATAAGTATATGAAACTTTAAGATTAAAAAAAAAAGAAAAAGTTGAAGTTCTAGTATCTATCCAAGTGTCCATGGCCTTAATTTATTAAGAATATACAAGCACACACACAAGAAAATCCCCCACCATATTTATAGACCTTATTATCTTTTCTTTGTCGAATTTCCCAGCCAATTAAATAATTCATTAGTTGATAGCTACTAAAGGTTGCTCATCCATGAAGGGGTAAACCCTAAAATACCCTTGGAGAAAACACTTTCAAACTAAGGTTTAAATAGGTGCCCCGTGTCTCAAAAAGCTCAAGAATGATGATAGAATATCCAAGGAACATAATGCAAGTGATAAATTGCAAAGAAAACCTCTCAAATTGGTAAATTGCATAAAAGTCCAAAATGTGCATAAAATTGCATATCTTGCTCAACTAGTGTCCAAATTGGACCAAATTTGAAAATCAAACTTGTATTATGATTTAAAAGCATATAAAAAGGTTATATTAGGGTTCTAATCATTCTATTATGCTAATTGAGCTTATTCAACTCATTAAGCAAGTTTCGGGGCCTTACATCTATAAACCCCTAATAGGGATTTCGCCCCCGAAATCCAAGGTAATCAAAGATGGGTACTTCCTTTAAACATCATCCTATTACATTCATATGGTTACTTGCATATCAGGGTTATTTCACATCATTCATACATATCTCATCTTGGGTCAGCACAAAAACCCCCACATAAGAAGACATTTGCAATTATTGAACATAGAAACTTGTTGTGCCACCTGTACAAGTCTAATAGTAACTTTCAACTTTAAATTCTAGCTATCATCCTGAAATTATATCTATTGTATCAAAAAACCATCTATCCTTGATAGTGGTCTTGCCCATCTATCACTAGACCATACACAACATTATAGAGTCACTTTTGTTTTTCCTTCCAAACAACATTTATAGGATCATCATCAACTCTCTCTATCTCTCTCTCTACAGGAGAGGAATACTTGGAATGTTCATTTAATAAACATCTCCAACCTTCACATACTTCCCATACTGTTGATACATCTTGGATACTAGGATTCATTACCTTGGTGTCCACCTCATGTGCTATAAGGAACTCACATCCTTATCTCATCTACTTTTACCAACATAGCAAATATCAAGACATATAAGAGGAGTCCTCCTAATTATTGGAAGGCTCAAAAGCAAAATCATCACAAACTTTATGATCTTGGAACCATAGTCCAAACAACCTTATGCTATAATAAGCTATCCACCCTCATGTTTACAACAAATCCACACATACCAAGTGGCAATGATCCACTTGAAAGTTGTGCCCTGGAAAGGAAAGACACAAAGGGAAACACACTTCCCACATCATCGCAACATTATTCAAGGGTCACTAGCAGAAAGGTAACCAATTCTATTCTCATTATGCGAATAACAGCTTCTTATGTACCATTTTACCCGTTTCATTTTGGATTCCTTGCCATTAGCATAAGAATCATCATGATTAACATATCTCATTACTCCTTCCTTGATGATGATTTCTCACACTTGGGTATGTTCTCTTATTTTATTATTTTTTCAACCACTTATCAATAGGTAAATCATCATATTCCACATTTTGTTCATTAAACATGGATCATCAGCCATAATTTCTTTCACATGCTATGTTGATTTTACATTAACACTTTCTTACACACATAGGTTGGTCTGAGATTAACTCAGGTTCCACCTTATTCCTTTGTCATTGTTCCCATTTATCTTCTCATTTTACACTTATTATAGGTGTTCTCTCCATCTTATGTGGATTTCATACCTTGATTCACTTTATAAGCACATATTTATCTGTCTTTTAATTTATTATCTTCATGAATCACATCTTTAAGAACTCCTCTGTTTCTTATTTGTATTCATATTTAGATTTATTGGTGTTGTGTCTTACTCTTTAGCTACCAAACATTCAAGTTTTGATAGATTATGATGCAATTATCGTCTTCTTTAAGGTAGGATTGAGATATTCACACCATGATTTCTTATTCCTTATGCTCTTTAGATTGTCTCAAAATGACTACTTGATCAGAGTAATCAGAAAGATAACAATCTAAGAGTTCCATACTTACCTTTCTTCAATAATTGAATACCTGGCCAGGGCATCCAAGTGTTGAGATTAGGTAGTATGCACTATATTTTCATGTCATGTTTCTTACTTAAACATCATCTAGTCATAAGTCCTAGTATCCCTATAGACTCAGTGAACCTAAAGCTCTAATACCAACTTGTGAGAACCCATTACACTGAATGAGATTACTCAAAACACACAATCGATCATTAATTAATCACATATCCAAAAATATGGGTAAATTAAAACCAATTTCAACTTCAGCACCCGCTTAGAAATATTTTCATAAGAGCCCAACATCTTTCTTATATCCATACTATGCTAAGAATTTGATACAAATTGTTCTATCACCTTAGCCACAACATATATACATAGGAGAACAATATTTGTATATTCCACACAACAAACATTAACATGCTAACAAAATTTCGATTCATTTGAAACACCATATACAATTTTTTTCTGCCCGAACCTAAGAGTACATGGACGACTCTAGGACATACTAGACATCTAATCAACTTTCTCAAAGATTCATTACTACAACTCCTCTTTGCTTCCACATGTTTGTTTTTGTCACTTCCGATTACCTAAAAGAAATGTGGTGAACCACAAGGGTGAGACCTATGTCCCAGCAAGAGATATAACCACCAACAACATTTATTAATTACAACATTTTAAGTAATTATACAGTTAAGCAGTTTAATCAGATTTAACAAATAATCTCAGCAGTACTGATGATTAACAAAATACATAAAGGAGCAGATAATAACTATCATCATTAGCCAAACTATCATCCTTTATCTTGTTGACAATATAAGCAATTCAGTAGCATATGCATATCTAGCATAATGAGCAAGTCTATTAATATAGCATAGCTAACAACATGAGCATGTCTAATTGGTTGAACATATCAACATCATAAGAAGAGATAACAACATAAGCACAACTATCTGAATAAGCATGATTAGTAGTATATGCATCTCTAGTTATGAAGGCATGGCTAGCATGATAAACATAACTAACAACATGATATAGCTAGCATCATGATTATAATCAGCAGTAGCAGTATAGTTATCAACACAAGCATAGCTAATGTATGTGCGCATCTACAATCTTAAGCATATCCACAACCTAAGTGTAACATCCCTAACCTGGGTTATGGCTTAACCCTAGAATTTTTGCTTAAGTAAGTTGTTCATAAACTTGTTTTAATCTCTTGAAAAGTAATTAAGACTCTTGTAGAGTTTAATTTTCAAGTTTGAGCTTAATGGTAAACTGTTTGTGCATTATATGATAGTTTGGGCATAAAGTGAAATTTACCCAAGATGAGGGGCTATATTGCAAAATGGAACATGTTTAACGTACCTAATGTGTTTTATCATCATAATAGAGAGAATGATGTTAAAGGATGGCTTGTGGAAAGCCTAAATTTCAAGTTGCAACTTGTTTGAATAATGTTAATGCATTGTGCACCAATTTTGGTACAAATTGTAATTTACCCAAATTGTAGTGCTAATATGCAAACTACCTCCTCTAGAGTGTCCCTATTCCCTCCTAGTATAATTTAGAGGAGAGATAAAGGATTATAAACCATGTTTGAATCAATTATGAGTGATGATACTCTTGGTGATGAAATGACCAAGAAAGGGGTTGAATATGAAACCCTAACTTGAGTTGTATCAAGTTGAAAGCTTATATATGAGTGCTTATCGGCCAAGGAGCCATAGGAGGAGTCTCATATCGTTTTGTGAACTCTTGGAAAATCCCATGACGTGCAAAGCACCTCAAGGAGGTGAAGTGTATCGGGTTACAATTTCCTTAGAAAAGTTGTATCGGGTTGTAAATAAAGAGGTGATTTAATTGATATATTTTATTCAAAGGGATAAGTAATGGACGAAAATTCATCCCTAGATTATCCTCAAGTTTTTTTCATGTAAAGATAAATGTTTATGCATGCATGTACACGTGCCAACCATGCATGGACATGTGGCACCTACTAGCTCAAATTGATGAAACCACATTTTCACACCTCTTCATGAACAACAAGTATATATACCCCTAGTTTCACCCCTTAGTGAAATTTTTCGAATCTTACCACCCTCCTTCCCTAATGTATCATGCATAGGGTAATTGTATCGTGCATGAGTGAATTGGTATCGTGCATAGGGCCTTGGGTATCATCCATAGCAAGTTCATATTGGCCAAGTAAGGTGGTATCGGCCAAGTAGGGGGATATCGCCCATAGTGAAGTGTTTTGATCACAAGTGAGGGGGATATCGGCCAAGGGTGGTGGAATACCATGCATGGGTGGAGTCATATATTGCAAGAGTAGTAGGGTATCGTGCAAAGGTGCTAAGGAGCAGGAAGGATCTCATACGTAACCCTAAGGTGAGGCCATGATCATCTTCAACCTTGGGTTGAAGCATGATTTTAGGGTTATGATCTTCCTTTCTTTTCTTCTTCACCAATTGCTTATCCATGGTTATTATTTGCATATAGATGAGTTGTGAAGTTCATATTAAACCTTAGGAACGTGGGGCTTTGGAGCTTGGAGCTTTGAAGTTGTTCTTGAGGCGGGTTATATAACTTGAACCCAATTATATTATTATGCACCTTCAATTTTTCCATACTTGTTGATCTACTTGCAATTTCGATTTCTCTTGAATAATTGATGATACTTTGAGTTCTAAAAGATTCATGGGACTGTTATCCATGACCTAGAACAGTAAGAACAAAGGTCTATAGGTTGATGGTGATGACATCATCAAAGGTAAAGTGATATCAGGTTCAAGAACACAAGCACACACCTCTAACCTGATATGGTGATGCACCTACTCCACTAAAATGATATGGATCTGATTTTATACCTTCTTGCATGATATGGTGGTGTAGTATACACCTCTTGTATGATAGGAGGTCAAGCATACACCTCAATAATATTGGGTTAAGCACAGACCTCAAACCCGATATGGTGATGTAACCCTATATGATAGGAAAACCGATATACCTTGTAACCCCACACCCTTATTGATTTGTATAATGGGTTGAAAAAGGTTCAACCAGTTGTCTAGCCTGTCACTTTAACCATGGTGAAGGGTAGGTCAAATCCATGAAGGGTTTAAGAGGCATGAGCATAAGGGTCTGCCCGATATGGTGTGGTAAGCACACACACACCTTAAAACTGATATGGTGTGGCAAGAACACACACACCTTAAAACCGATATGGTGTGGTAAGCACACACACACCTTAAAACCGATATGGTGTGGCAAACACACACACACCTTAAAACCGATATGGTGTGACAAGCACACATACACCTTAAAACCAATATGGTGTGGCAAGCATACACACACCTCATACCCGATATGGTGAAAACACCTTAAATGCAATGTACTTGATGGAGTAACATATGAAGTATTTTATATCAATTCGTACATTAAGATGTATGGAGTTTAATGAATAATGATTAAGTAGGCTAATGTACCTTGAAGGAAAGGTTGATCCAACTTAATAAAGTATGGAGTAATCAACATCCTAGTAAGGATGAGAGATTGATTTTGAGATTAATCTAATTCTGGGTACGCAAACTATAGCTCAAACACCCTATAGGATGGCGCCAACTGAGATGGCAGAGCTTAAGAAATAGTTACAAGAGTTGCTTGACAAAGGTTTGATTCGACCGAGTACTTCCCCGTGGGGTGCTCTAGTTCTTTTTGTTAAAAAGAAGGATGGATCTATGAGATTATGCATAGACTATAGATAGCTTAATAAGGTGACAAATAAGAACAAATATCCTCTGCCAAGGATAGATGATCTGTTTGACCAGTTGTGTGGTGCAAAAATATTCTCTAAGATAGATCTAAGATTAGGATATCATCAGTTACGTATCAAGGAGAGTGACATACCTAAGTCAGCCTTTAGGACAAGGTATGATCACTATGAGTTTGTAGTTATGTCATTTGGACTAACTAATGCACCAGCTGCATTCATGGAGTTGATGAATAGGATCTTTCGGCCATTCCTTGATCAGTTTGTAGTGGTCTTCATAGACGACATTCTGATATATAGTAGAGATGGTCAACAACATGAACAACACCTTCGTCAAGCCTTGACATTGTTGATACAGCACAAGCTATATGCCAAGTTTAGCAAGTGTGAGTTTTGGTTGTCAGAAGTGTCTTTTCTTGGACATGTTATATCTTCTTCAGGTATTTGTGTTGATCCACAGAAAGTGGAATCTGTGTTAGAGTGGGAACAGCCCAAGACACCGACTGAGATTCATAGTTTCTTAGGCCTGGCAGGTTATTACAGGAGGTTTATTAAAGATTTTAGTTCTATATCCTTACCCCTAACCAAGTTGACCAGGAAGGAAGTTCCTTTTGTATGGAATGACAAGTGTCAACATTCTTTCTAGTTGTTGAAAGAAAAGTTGACCAGTGCATCCGTGTTAGCTTTACCTGAGCAGGGAGAGGGATACATTGTTTTATGTGATGCCTATAAGAATGGTCTAGGATGTGTGCTGATGTAGAGTGATCATGTAGTTTCTTTTGCTTCCTGACAACTTAAGAAACATGAGGAGAATTATTCGATGTGTGATCTAGAATTATATACAGTGGTTCACGCGTTGAAAATCTGGAGACATTATCTCTATGGAGAAACATTTTAGATTTTCACAGACCATAAGAATTTAAAGTACATCTTCTCACAACACAAGTTGAATATGAGACAATGCCGCTAGATGGAGTTAATCAAGGACTACAATTGTACAATTGATTATCATACAGGAAAGGCCAATGTAGTGGCAGATGCACTAAGTAGAAAATCATCATCGCCAATCATAGATAAAGCATAGTTGAACTCTTTAGTGTGCTTTAAACGAGACATGCTTATCTCTTTGAGGCAAAACAATGTATATCTTAAAGTATCTTTGTTAGCTGGATTGTTAGCTGAGATGCATGTGAAACCTACTATGAAATAACATATCAAAGAGGCATAACAGGCTGATACTGTAATTCAGTAGATCAAGTCAGAGTATGGTAGTGAGAAATGGGACAATTTTCATGAGTTAGAGGATGAGGTAGTTTGTTACCATGGTAGGATGGTAGTACCTGATGCCAATGACTTAAGAAAGCTAGTCATGGAGGAAGCTCGTTCATCCATGTATGCAATGCATCCAGGGAGTACCAAAATGTATCATAACTTAAAAGATATGTATTGGTTGCCTGGTTTGAAGAAGGATGTAGCTGAGTTTGTTATGCGGTGTCCATTGTGTCAGCAGGTTAAAGCTAAACATCAGAAGCCCGCATGAACGTTGCAACCTTTACCTATACCACAGTGGTAATGGGATCATGTGACAATAGACTTTGTGGTTGGTTTACCAAAAATAGCCAAAGGTCATGATTCCATTTGGGTGATAGTTGATAGGTTGACTAAGTCAACACATTTTCTTCCTATCAAAACAATCTATACTGCTGACAAACTTGCACAAATCTATATAGATGAGATAGTGTGATTACACGGGGTTCCAGCTACAATTGAATCTGATAGAGGACCCCATTTTACAAGTCATTTTTGGGAATGACTACATAAAGCCTTGGGTACTCAGTTGAAGTTTAGCACAACTTTCCACCCTCAGACAGATGGGCAATCTGAGAGAACGATACAGACTTTGGAAGATTTGCTTAGAGCATGTGTTCTTCAGTTTGTAGGAAGTTGGGACATACACTTGAGCTTAATAGAGTTTGCCTACAACAACAGTTACCAGACAAGTATTGATATGGCACCATATGAAGCCTTATATGGTAGACGTCGTAGATCTCCATTATGCTGGTATGAAATAGGATAATACCAACTTCTGGGTCCTGAGTTAGTGCAACAGACAACTGAGAAGATTAAAGTAATACAACAATGTTGAAAGCTGCCCAGGATAGACAGAAATCTTATGCTGATAAGCGTCGTAGACCTTTTAGAATTCCAAGTTGGAGATAGGGTGTATCTCAAAGTCTCTCCTTGGAAAGGTGTTCTCAAATTTGGGAAAAAGAGTAAGTTAGCTCCTAGATTTATGGGACCTTATCCAATGACAACACAGATGGGAAATGTATCTTATAGGTTGGATTTGCCACCTGAGCTACATAGACTACATCCAGTGTTTCATGTATCTATGTTGAGAAAATGTCATCCCGATACAGAGTTGGTGTTGCAACCTGTAGAGGTAGAATTAAATGAGGATATATCCTATGTGGAGGGTCTAATAATGATTCTTGACAGGAGAATCAAGAAGTTCAAAAAGAAAGACATATTTCTTGTGAAAGTTCTATGGCATCACTGTGGCATTGAAGAAGCCACATGGGATCTAGAGGAAGAGATGAGGAGGAAGTACCCTTCTCTTTTCTTTTGAGATTTTGGGGACGAAATCCCTGTTAGGGGTTGATAATTGTAAAATACCTAACCTGGGTTATGGCATAACCCTAGAAGTTTTTCTTAAGTAAGTTGTTCATAAACTTGTTTTAATCTCTTGAAAAGTAATTAAGACTCTTGTAGAGTTTAATTTTCAAGTTTGAGCTTAATTGTAAACTGCTTGTGCATTATATGATAGTTTGGGCATAAAGTGCAATTTACCCAAGATGAGGGGCTATATTGCAAAATGTCACATGTTTAATGTACCTAATGTGTTTTAGCATCATAAGAGAGAGAATGATGTTAAAGGATGGCCTGTGGAAAGCCTAAATTTCAAGTTGTAGCTTGTTTGAATAATGTTAGTGCATTGTGCACCAATTTTGGTACAAATTGTAATTTACCCAAATTGTAGGGCTAATATGAAAATTACCACCTCTAGAGTTTCCCTACTCCCTCCTAGTATCATTTATAGGAAAGATAAAGTATGAGAAACCATGTTTGAATCAATTATGAGTGATGGTACTCTTGGTGATGAAATGACCAAGAAAGGGGTTGAATATGAAACCCTAACTTGAGTTGTATCAAGTTGAAAAGATTATATATGAGTGCCTATCGGCCAAGGAGCCATAGAAGGAGTCTCATATCATTTTTTTAACTCTTGGAAAAGACAATTACGTGCAAAGCACCTCAAGGAGGTGAAGTGTATCAGGTTACAACTTCCTTAGAAAAGTTGTATCGGGTTGTGAATAAAGAGGTGATTTAGTTGATATTTTTTATTCAAAGGGATAAGTAATGGACGAAAATTTATCCCTAGATTATCCTCAAGTGTTTTTAATGTCAAGATAAATGTTTATGCATGCATGTACACATGTCAACCATGCATGGACACGTGGCACCCACTAGCTCAAATTGATGACACCTCATTTTCACACCTCTTCATGAACAACAAGTATATATACCCCTAGTTTCACCCCTTAGTGAAAATTTTCGAATCTTACCACCCTCCTTCCCTAAGGTATCATGCATAGCATCCTTGTATCGTGCAGGAGTGAAGTGTTATCATGCATAGGGCATTGGGTATCATCCATAGCAAGTTCATATCAGCCAAGTAAGGTGGTATCGGCCAAGTAGGGTGATATCACCCATAGTGAAGTGTTTTGATCACAAGTGAGGGGGATATCGGCCAAGGGTGGTGGCATATCGTGCATGGGTGGAGGAGGCATATCGTGCAAGAGTAGTAGGGTATCGTACAAAGGTGCTAAGGAGCAGGAAGGAGCTCATACTTAGCCCTAAGGTGAGGCCATGATCATCTTCAACCTTGGATTGAAGCATGATTTTAAGGTTATGAACTTCCTTTCTTTTCTTCTTCATCAATTGCTTATCCATGGTGATTCTTTGCATATAGAGGAGTTGTGAAGTTCATCTTCAACCTTAGGAATGTGGGGCTTTGGAGCTTTGAAGTTGTTCTTGAGGCGGGTTATATAACTTGAACCCAATTATATTAGTATGCACCTTCAATTTTGTCATACTTGTTGATCTACTTGCAATTTCGATTTCTCTTGAATAATTGATGATCCTTTGAGTTCTAAAAGCTTCATGGGACTATTATCCATGACTTAGAATAGTAAGAACAAAGGTCTAGAGGTTGATGGTGATGACATCATCAAAGGTAAAGTGATATCGGGTTCAAGCACATAAGCACACACCTCTAACCCGATATGGTGATGCACCTACTCCACTAAAACGATATGGATCTGATTTTATACCTTCTTGCACGATATGGTGGTGTAGTACACACCTCTTGCACGATAGGAGGTCAAGCATACACCTCAAAAATGATATTGGGTTAAGCACACACCTCAAACCCGATATGGCGATGTAACCCTATATGATAGGAAAACTGATATACCTTGTAACCCCACACCCTTATTGATTTGTATAATGGGTTGAAAAAGGTTCAACTAGTTGTCTATCCTGTCACTTAACCCATGGTGAAGGGTAGGTCGAAGCCATGAAGGGTTGAAGAGGCATGAGCATAAGGGTCTTCCCGATATGGTGTGGTAAGCACACACACACACACCTTAAAACTGATATGGTGTGGCAAACACACACACGCCTTAAAACCGATATGGTGTGGTGAGCACACACACCTTAAAATCGATATGGTGTGGCAAACACACACACACCTTAAAACTGATATGGTGTGGAAAGCACACATACACCTTAAAACCGATATGGTGTGGCAAGTACACACACACCTCATACCCAATATGGCGAAAGCACCTTAAATGCAATGTACTTGATGGAGTAACATATGAAGTATTTTATATCAAATCGTACATTAAGAGGTATGGAGTTTAATGAATAATGATTAAGTAGGCTAATTTACCTTGAAGGAAAGGTTGATCCAACTTAATAAAGTATGGAGTAATCAACATCCTAGTAAGGATGAGAGAGAAATGGAATAGTGGTATTACCCTTGTTTTGCATGGTATTGATATGTATTTGATATGGCTGTTATCATGTATACTAACCATGCAGGTATCCTAAGATGATGAGCATAGCCAGGTATGAGCTATGCTGTGTTATATGATAAATATTTTAAATGGGCCTTGTGAGCCATGTGAGATGCTTGTGTAACAAGTATCATGTATACCTTGGTCTGAGGACCTAGAGGTAATAGTTACCTGAAAAGTGGTAACAATGTTCGGTGATGAACTAAGGTTTGAATACCCAGAACTAGTAATCATGATGATGATAATGTTGAGGAATGATAATTCCCAGTAATGAGATAAGGGATTGAGATCCTAAATGTTATGTGTTTTGAAGATTTGAAAAGTGCCTGATAGATGTATTACACCTTTCTTTGTAGCATTTGTCATAATAATTCATGTTTGGAAACTTGATTGATGCGAAAATAATATGGTAATGCACTTAATTAATTGAGTGAAATCTTATCATGTAGAGCCCTGACCATAGATCCATCATCGTCAGTAGCTGGTGATGGTGAAATAGGTTTTCCTACGGGATCTCCTGGAGAACGCATATTTTTGAATATGTGGGGGTGATGGTCGCGAATATCCTTACGCATAATGTAGGAATTGATGTGAGATAAACATTAAATCTCTCAATCCTTCATTATAAATGTCGGGATGGATGTATCACGAATCTCTCAGTGATGATGAATGCCAGATCGATGTGAGATAAACATTAAATCTCTTGATGCCAAAGGAGTGCAGTCGCCACTATAGCTCTATAGAGATGTTTCCAGTATACCCTGGAAAGCTATGTAAGTAGTTGGCGTAATCCTACTTGTGGTCTCACACTGACCGATACGACAGAAGTCTTGGAAGCCAGCTCTTCCATTGACTTTGTATGGTACCGATGCTTTACATAGTCGTGGTCAGTTGGAGTATGAGCGGTATACCTCAACTCCTCAGGGCATAAGTGTGATTGTAAAATGTAAGCAGCCGTGTAGCATATTTACATAAGGATGAAATACAAAAATCATTGGTTGATCTTACATTTCTTAATGCATCTTAAATGGATAGATGTTATACATGTTCTTCATATTCCTTATAAAATGAATAGATGAATTACTGCTTTATCATATATAGCTGTAATGTTTTAGAAGATGATATTGCTCTATTCTGCGTAAACAATGATTAAATGCTACTTATTAATATAAAAGAACCCTCTGCTCAGTTTTATTACTATTTATCTGCAATAATAATATTGTTGGCAGAGAGTTATATCTCTCACTAGGACATGGGACTCACTCTGTTGGTCACCAACATTTTTAGGTGAATGTGGAAGAGGAGGCAAGGACCATACAGCAGAGGGAGGACAACAACATCAGGGGTAGCAGTAGCATCTCAGGTTGAGTGTGTTGTCTATCATGTCTTATAGATATAAGTCCTATGTGTCGTATCTGTACTCTTAGGTCCTTGGAGTCAGTACGTAACAGTTTTATGAACGATCTGAGATTTTGGCTTATATGCCTCGAGGCTTTATGTTGCTTATGTATAGTTTGGCAAAACAACTGTTATATGTTATCCTCGAGATGAGATGGTACATGGTATGTACAATGTGAACCATGATGTATGTAATACTTTGGTCCTTTTCTTAAGAGTTTCCTGAAAGTGGATCTCTTGGCAAATAGTTTTAATTTTTAGTGATTTTTGTTAATCCGCTGCATATGGTTATTCCGCTATTATTTACTGGTGACGGTTTGATTTGTTGTTGGATTGTCACACTAAGTATATCTACTATCTCTTAATTGCACTAAGTATCATCTTTATGTAAAGATAACAAACAGGGGTTATCATATAATGTGAAACATCGTGTATAACCCTAAACAAATATGATACACATATGTATTACATCTTTTTATTACCCCCTGGGGAATTTGAATTGTAAGGACCCTGACCTTCGTTTAGGGTTTACCCTGTTTGCTTTGCTTAACCTTGTTCTTTGTTGCTTGCTAATCACCTTTGGTGGTGATTAGGGTTTGTTTGAGCTTTGTCAAGAGTTGGAGGGGCTACTTGCAAATAACCCAAGTCTAGGGTTTGTGGGCAAGTTTGCCACCTTGTGAGGTGTTCCTCTCTCTCTTTGCTTCCTCTAGTGTAGAGAGGAAGGTTTGGGTTCGTGTCTTGGAGTTCCTTTGGGCCTAGTTGAGCTTGTTTGGGCTTTGTTGAGTGTTGCCTTTGCTCCTTTGAGCCTTGTGTCGGGCAAGGACATGGGTGTGTCGCCCAGGCTGTATCGCCCAGGGCTGTGTCGCCCATGGTGAGGGTGTGTCGCCCAGTTGTGTCACCCATGATCTTTGACCTAGCTTTGACCTCGTTTGTGTCACTACTAGTGGACACTTGGTGCATGATGCTTGCATATGGCAATGACCTTGGACATGTGTTAAGGGCTTGCTAGAGTGGTGGATCGTGCACTAGGACAAGTGTCCCTAGGTAGGCAACACCTTGCTTGGATTTACCTTGTTTTCTCCTCCCTTTCCTTCTATATATGTGTTTCCCTTTCTTTTCAAAGGATCCCTTTAGCTCTTTAGTCTCCCTCTCCTTGGTGTGCACGACACACCCTTCTTCTTTGCTTGTTGGTGGCCGATACCCCCCTTGGAGGAGCAAGCTTGGTGGCCGATATCTTAGGAGTCTCCTTCTTCCTTGCTTGGTGGTGCTTGGAGCTAGGAGCTTGGAGCTTGCTTAAGGTGGGTGACATAACTCCTAACCCTAACTACTTTACCTTCCCTTATGTTCTTGTTTCTTAGAATCGGTTATAAATGTTAGTGGCTTAGTTTATTGTTTAGTATCCATGTTGGCCGATCCTTATGATTTAGGGTTTCTTGGTGAGAAATACTCCTTTCTCTCCTTGGTCTAGAGCAGTGAGTTTAAGCTTCTAGTATCATGA
This sequence comes from Alisma plantago-aquatica, assembly GCA_963693085.1. NCBI lineage: Eukaryota > Viridiplantae > Streptophyta > Magnoliopsida > Alismatales > Alismataceae > Alisma > Alisma plantago-aquatica. The sequence continues at coordinate 1,136,172,555 of OY856410.1, read as the reverse complement.
GCAACACCCCTCTTTCTCTTAGTCTATTGAGGTGAGCTTGTGATCTAGTTGCTTGAGAAACACTCTCCTCTCACCATGGACTTGAAGGGTGAGCTTGGTTGTTGTGAGCCTTGTTTAGGGTTTGTTCATGTGTTGCCCTATGGGTGATAGTTGATGTGCAAGACCCCTCTTTCTTAGTCGATTGAGGTGCTTGACCCTTCTAGGGTTTTGGGGTTTCTTTGAGCTTGAGGAGGAAGTCGATCTTGTGAGTTAACACCTTGGTCGTTTTGAGTGTGGAGAGGTGCTGCCCGACAACCCTCTTGACCTAGCCTTGCACGATACAAGTGAGGGAGTGCTGGACGATAGGCCTGTTGTGACGGGCGTCACATCTTCACCTTATCCTGTGACAGCCATTAGGCTATGGTTCAGTTGGTTGCACGATAGGATGGGTGAGTTACTCCCTTGAATGATATCTCCTGTGGCATGACCTTGGCCGATAGTCACCTTGTGATGGGCGTTGCTGAGCAGCCTGTGACGGGCGTCACCTTGGCTTGTGTCGGCCGATAGCATGTCTTGTGACAGGCGTTGCCCGATAGGGCTGAGTGCCCGATACCCCCCCCCCCCTTGTGCGCGACACCGACGCAATGTTGCTCTGCTGCACGCTTGGTTGCCTGAGTGGTAGCGCAGCGTTGCTGACTGCCTTTGTGTCAGTCATTGTGTGATGAGCATGGGTGAGGGTAGGTTGCCCGATACAACCTCTAGTGAGGGTTCGTAGTGCTTGTAGTGAGGGTTTTATGTATCATGGAAAGCAGATTAGTTGTATATGTCCTTGCTTATCAAGACGGTGACTCCTTGTTTACTTAATGGTAATGGTAATGGTAACACTTGTCCTTTATATCTAACATGACTATATGCATGAACTTGATCATCAGGATTATCTGTATGATGCTAAGGAAAATGATAAGCATGTAAGAAGGTTTGCTTAATGATGTAGCCTATGACCATGATCATAAGTTGATGCATGATTAAGAAAGTATATCTAATCTTTGATGTCACCTTGTATTGATAGCAGGGTCTCTCTGTTAAACCTTTGATTATTTAAGTACACTAACCATGCAGGTGATGCATAGTCAAATAAAAGGACTATGAGGTATATGTATATGTTGAGTAACTCTGTTGTGATTATTACTCTGGATGTTGAAATAATCTTATAATGAACATGATTGCTATCCCATTATGATGATGATGTAAGCCTTGAGAGGCAGTGGCACTATGTGATAAGGGATTGAGATCCCATGGCATGTGATGACCCTTGAGATGGATCTGGATGATTGGCAAGAGGTCAAGTGATAACATGTGATGTGGGATCCTTGTGATGGATCAGTATGATGTGAATTGTAGTATGAGCAATGTTGAGTTTTATATTGTTTACTTTTGTTATAATTGCATGTTATACAACTTGGTTGAATCTTGCAATCCATATAAAAGATACTAATTAATCACAGTGAAATATATCATGTAGTTGCCCTGGCCATAGATCCATCATCGTCAGGAATTGGTGATGGTGAAATGGGTTCTCCTGCGGGTTAACCTGGAGTGCATATTGTTGAGTATGCGAGGTTTCTCCTAGCCTAAAGTGAGGAGGTAAGAATGCAACTTCGGTTGTAGACTCCAGGGTGCGGATTCAGGCCCATAGCCCAATTGTGATAAGAGCATGGTGAACAGGCCCATGGCTCAGGATATGTGATATGAAGAGCATGAACACATTCATGGCTCAGAGCACGGTGAATAGGCCCGTGGCTTAGTTTCACTAGCGCCGAGACCTGTACCAAGGCAGGCTAGGCAGAGGGTAGCCTGACCCTGTGGCTAAGACCACTTCAGCATGAGACTGCAGTCCTACTTATGTTGTACTCGTGCACTGACCACGAGGTGGGAGGTCGTGGAGTCCGGCTCTTCCATTGACCTTGTATGACACCGGCTCTGAGTTTCGCAGCCATCGGTCGGATTTGAATGGTACGGTTCACTTCCTCAGGGCATAATAATAATACGTAATCCAGCCGAATAGTAATTACTGCTTAAGTCAAACACGAAATATTGGTTGAGGCCTTGCTTGCATAGTTGATCTTGTTATATCCTGCATCTAATTATATGTTCATCATGTTATGTGGCATTATATCTTATCTTGTTAATCCTGCCCCATAAAGAGATAAGTGGTGATATGCCTTGTGTACAGCCTGGTAAACATGATGGTACGAATAGCCTTGCTATATGGACTATTACTATTCTACGTTTTACTTGTTATCTACTGTTGTTGCTTTATCTTCCTGGTTTTATAGTTTCGGCGGGGAGTTATGTTTCTCACTGGGACAATGTTCGATTGTCTCACCCCACTAGTTTTCAGGTGCTCGTGCTAGGCGTGGTGGTGGCCGCGGAGTTGCGGCCGAGCAGCAAGACAAGCAGTAGAAGGCAAGAGATGGATATGCTGCTGTTTTGGATGTTTTGTAGTAGAGTCTTAGAGTCATCCCTGTACTCTCATGTCCTTAGAGGTATTTTACGATGTTTCACGATGTCTAGCCGTCGATGTTTTGTATATCCTGCTGCTGGTCGGATGTGGGCCCTTATGTATGCAAAAATAGGTGATGAAGTCATGTGGTGACAAGACAGTTGTTGCTCTAAGCTGTGGATAAGTTTTGTATATGTTTATATATCTTGTTTTCTTGCAGGAGGTGGACTGGAATGTAATAGTTTCTCAGTTTATCAGTTTTCCGTAATCGGTTTTAATTAACCCGTGTTTTGGTAATTTGTGGTTATGGTAATTTCTGCACGTTTTCACGTAACAGCTGTCTGTGTGATAGTGGGATGTGTTGCCACATGAATAATACCATTCAAAGTCTAACCGACCCCTACGAAGGGCTATTCGGTTTTGTACAAGATCTAGGAGTGTCGGTATCCTAAGATCTCTTCCCCTCGGTTAGTACGAGTAAAAAGGTAGTGACATATCAGTCAAAGCTGCCACTACAACGACATATAGTCCTATAACTAGCCCACCTTGGTACAGGTCACAATGCTAGCATCTAGGGTATTCAAATCCAATCACTGAGGTACAACCACAGTTGTCCTCTAATCACATCATGTTATAATCACCAAGACACGGCCACAGCCGTTCTCAATCACATCAGATGTATGAGGCACGACCACAACCAACCTTCACAATCTGCATTGTGGATGACAAGGATATATCCTCAACCTGCCACCCCCACATACTCAATAGTATGTGCTCTGAGTTTCCCTTAGGAATACTCATTTCACTATCCAGCAAGTTTTGACACTAAAGATGGTTCTACGAAACAGGGCACTACATGATTAGAGATGCACTTGATTAGTTATGCCAATTGGGTGAATTAAGGTTGCATCAAACAAGTGGACATACAAACCCTAATTCACTTCTAGAAAGCATATAAATATCACAACTTTTAAAAGATATAAAATGTGTGAAACATAATTTCTCATCTCATCATCACATGGTACTATTCACTTGCCATTCATGAGACCACACTAGTCATCATATTATAACAAGATATAAATCATTTCACAATATCACAGGGTATCAACCCTGGTCAACTTAAGAGGATTACACCTCATACATGGCTCAACCATGCCCAAAGGTCATTCAGACCGTCATACTATCATAGGATATAAATCCTTTTCACAATATCACAGTGTATCAACCCTTATCAACACAAGAGGATTACACCTCATTCATGGCTCAACCATGCCCAAAGGTCATTAAGATCATCATACTATTCCATGCAAGATCATCATTATCTTTGCATGCCTTATAACAAGGCTCAACAACATCACTTACATATAATACACCAGATCAGCATAATATTGCATTAATAAGCTAGGAGATATTCATAAACAATCATACCAGGGTTATATTAACATTAAGAACATTCTTTTATTACATCAATATGCAAGGAATCTAGATATGATTAACACTCATCATATTCATAATGCACATGTTTAGCATAAGAAAGTATCAACCATGTGGCTATGATAACCACCGATTAACACATTAAGGTTATGATCATGTTAAGGAGGTTATTCCACCATCATTTCATCATATAAGAATGTTAAACATGAATACTCATCTTTATATATTTGCATTAGAGTTAGGTTCAACATGATAAATTATATCAATGTTACTAATAAGCACTTATACCCAAGCCCTAACTCATGACATCCCCATTGGATCATGGATGAATAAGGTGAAGCATCACCATCACATTCCATACTATTCTAAATTATGAACCCACACATAAATCAAGGTGTAACCATCGGGTTATAGCATACTAGGGTTTCAACAAGCAGTAACATAGTACTCCGTTATTGTATTAGTCATTCAAGGACTATTCATACCCAATTACCATCATTTAGTTATATTAAAGCTAGGTATAACAAGCTATACCTCATTAGGATTACATATCAACACAACATACTTATCATCCCTTCTATTCATATGAGTGAATAGGTAAGACTACCTTGTTAAGGGTAACCCTCCATTTGTTTAATCATCATTCAACCCACATCACCCTACCACAATGTCACCCAGAACCATTGGATGTTTTAAAGGTAAGACCATTAGTTGTTTACATAAGTAAACACCTTGGATAAACCACCTATGAAGTCTTTGATTTGTTCTCTAGAAAGAGTCACCATTTAACCCTAGACATCCCTTGATTAACAACACAAAAAGTTCCATTGAGAGTAATGTAAAACCCACAATCGACTGTTCATTTAAAACAAGCCATCCATTGTCAACAAGTAAGCTCCTTAAGTTGATCATATAAAGGAAACCATCTAAATCACATTATTAGGACCAATGTATTACATTAGCCATCATTCCACTTTATTAGAGGAATAAAAATTAGATCTTGACCATTGGGTCAAGTTCATATGTTAAAACCATCAATTACAGTATATGTCCGACCCAAGAAACCATTGGTCTAAGGCTTAATTGATGCTATAACTATATGATTAACTCACCATAGGTTTTGGAGACCTGATCCACTATCATTAGTGATCATTAAGTCATTATAGGTTGTTAGATCAACATTATATTCATTAATTATCATCAAATATTAAGCTAATGTCATCATTGATTGATAACATCAGTAGGGTACTTAATGGTTGATCATTAAACTTCTAATTGATCCAAAACCTGACCTAAGGGGGTGACCATAGGTTGTCACCATCATCTAAAACTTTTGATCCTGGCCATTAGTTGTCATGAAGACAACACCATAGGGTTGTTGCAATGGTACCATCATCGGGTCATGTGTTTATAGAAGAAATCGACTTTAAACCCTAAAATTGACCATTGGTTGATAGGTGCTTAGCACCATAAGTTGCCAAAACAACCTGATCTAAGTCATATTATACCTTAGGAATAACGTAAACATGATCACAGGTTCATATAGAACTGAAATTAGAACATAGAACATTATAAAAATCAAAATCCAAGTCAAGCATAGCTTTTTAGTGCATGAATCATCATTTTCAAGAAAGAACATGAGCTAGCAAGCTTATGGTAAGCAATAAACGTGGAGCAAGTTATAAAACTTGCCTCTAATTAGAAGATAAACTCCCAAACAAAAGAAAACACGAGCAGGTAGGGTAGGAAATCTAAGCATAAGTTGTGAACTCGTCCATCTAGCACCTTTCTTCATCAAATGAGCAAACCCTAAGCATAAGGAGCAAGAAATGTAGGGTTTTAGAGCTTTAGAGTAGTTTCTACCATGGGAAAATAAGGTTCCAACCTGGAGAAAGGTAGGAGGAAGGATAAAAAAGAAATAAATGGAGGAAATAAGGGGATTCTTACTCTTTTAGGTCAAGATCACTAGAAGGAAGCCTTTTAAACCCAAAAAGGAAGTCAATTGCAACCCTAGATTCTTTTTCCAAGAAGATCCCCTCTTTCATTTTCCTTGGATAGGAAATTCACAGAAGCACAGAGGGAGAACAAGGTTGGGAGAAGGAGGGAAGTGGTGGAGAGAAAATAGCTCGTTTTGGTGCTTGGGGACAAGTATATTAAACTTTAAGATAAAGAAAAAGAAAAAGTTGAAGTTCTAGTATCTATCCAAGTGTCCATGGCCTTAATTTATTAAGAATATACAAGAACACACACAAGCAGCTCCCCCACCATTTGTATAGACCTTCTTAGCTTTCCTTTTTTGAATTTCCCAGCCAATCAAATAATTCATTAGTTGATAGCTACTAAAGGTAGCTCATCCATGAAGGGGTAAATCCTAAAATACCCTTGGAGAAAACACCTTCAAACCAAGGTTTAAATAGGTGTTTCATGTCTCAACAAGCTCAATAATGATGTTAGAATATCTAAGGAACATAATAAAAGTGATAAATTTCAAAGAAAACCTCTCAATTGGGTAAATTGCATAAAAGTCTAAAATGTGCATAAAATTGCATAACTTGCTCAACCAGTGTCCAAATTGGACCAAATTTGAAACTTAAGCTTGTCTTATGATTTCAAAGCATATCACAAGGTTAGATTAGGGTTTTAAGCATTCAATTATGGTAATTAAGCTTATTTAACTCATTAAGCAAGTTTAGGGGCCTCACATATACTATATATGAAAGTCCACAGAGGGGGTTGGATGCGATTTCTTCATGATTTTTTGAAATTGCATATGGGTTGGGTGAAATTTTCTCCATTATTTTTTGAAATTATATATTTGTCCCTACACTTGTACACTACACTTTTGTCTTTGATTTTTTAAATTATATATTATATTAGGAGTCTCATCTATACTATATAAGAAAGCTTGCATATGGGGTTGAATGCAATTTTCTCTATTTTTTAAATTACATATTGGCCCCTTTGTGTGTAGACCACATTTTTTTGTTAATTTCTTAAATTATATATTATATTAAGAGGCTCATCTATGCTATATAAAAAAGCCTGTGGAGGTGTTGGATCCAAATTTCTCCATTATTTTTTGAAATTACATATTGATCCATGTGTGTGTACAACACACTTTTGTCTTTAATTTTTTAAATTATATATTATATTAGGAGACTCATATATATTATTAAGAAAACCCATAGAAAAAGTTAAATGCAATTTTTTCCATTATTTTTTGAAATTATGTATTAGTCCTTGTGTGTATGAGAAGACATATTAAGATATACTCATTACAATCTGCTAAGGCACTCGTGCGTGGTTTATGCCTAGTCTATATCCCTATAACACAAGGCGGAGTCCTCCAGCCTGTATCCCTGCTCATCAGCCTGCTTGCTTGGGCATCTTTTTGTAATTATCTCATTGCTATTAGTTTTAGACGCTGATAACTGTGCGTTGGCAATATATACCAGATATGGAAGGTCTCAAACAAAAAATTATTATTATATTTTGTTCATCGGCATATCAATTTGCTTGCTTCCCCAAGTGATGTTTTGCTTTTATCATTTTTTATTTTTCAGCTAATGATGAGTCTCCGACACAGCTAATGATGGGTCTCTGGTAAAGGGGGTGCATGGGTCTTATGTGCGTACTTAGTATGTTTACAAGCTTTAATAGTCTATTTTAACAACATGCAAATTTGTCGTGTTTCTCCAATTGACTTTTGCTTTTATTTTTTGTTTTTTTGGCCAATGACAAATTAGTAAAATATAGTACGTTTCAGTCGATTCAATAATCTATTTATATACCTCAATACATGTCATAGGCTCAATTATTTAATTTGTTTATGTACTTATTTGCTTGCCACTTTTTAGTGAGGTAATTTTGCTAGCACTCTATAAGTTGAGAATTGAGTGATCTCTTTTAGCAGGTGTGGATATACTGTCGTGATACTATTTACATAGTAGATGTTGACAAGCACATGTCCAATAAAGAAAAATAAGTAGTTTTAATAATAAATGCTAGATGTTGTAAGGAGTCGGTTGTTAGTCAATTGAATTGTTTTCTCCTAGCAATTTGTATACAAATCATTTTGAGTATAAATTATAAGTTAGACGCCAAGAAATGTACATCTAAACAGAACTAGCAAAACTTTACGGCTATGTGATTTCATACGGTTTTATGCTTGTCGCTTTTGTCCTTTTTTTAATTTTTCTCTGAGTTTATAAAAGATGGAAATGCCATATAGATGTTAGATTTTAAGTATGTATTTTCATCAGACCAGTCCATGTGTGTTTAACAATTTGATTGTATATTTATCATTTCAATCCGTCTATGCGTTCTAATAGTTTGTGTGTGTACTAATCAATCTAGTCTAATTATGTGTTTGACATCATCAATTTCTTTAAAGGGAGTTCCACTATATTATCTATACTCATTAATCCAATCTTTTTGTGTTCAATCAGTTTATGTTAGTACTAATTTGCTCACTCTGTATGTGTGTTGAAACATTTGGTCTGAGTACTAATTAGTCCAATCTATCTGTGTGCTTATAGATTTGAGAGAGTTAGTTGGCTTTTAATCAAGTATTTTTCTTAGTATGGTTAATATAGATTAGTGCGTGTTAATATAGTGGTCATCATGAGTTTTAACGGAAAAAAATAAAATTTCTTCAAAATTTAATAATGACGTGCTACAAGTTAGAATTGGTCAACTGATAGAATGCATTTTCTCTCATTGATCTTATTCATTGTTTGTGTAATAACAACATGCAAGTGTGTTAATCAATCCATCATGTCTATATGATAATCAATTCAATATGTTTGTATGCTTACAATGAGTCAACTTGATCTTAGTCGAATTTCTCCCTCTAAATGGGTTAGCTATTCTTTTCATAATTCATAACTTTTTTTGCTTTTTAATTTTTAAGTTTTTGTTGTGCGTATTAGATGGATTCAGCTGGATGTAAATCGAGTTATTCTCTTCTAACAAATTATATGTAATTACTAATTATGAACTGAATTAAAAGACTAATTTTTGGATTAAATTTGAATAATCATCAAGTCATATACAATAATATACTGTAGAAGTTTTATTATACTCATTCAACTGAATATAACGTGCTTAGCACGTGCTCTCTTGCTAGTATATTATACAAGAGAAAGTAACTTGTCCCGCAAACCAGTCTTGCTCACGGCAACCTCCTCAACATCAACTTCATATACGATCCGTCTCAACTTCCTTCTATTCTCGTTAGCACGGCTAGTTGCTGCTTTGCTCATTGTTCGTCTCCGTCTATCAAACGTTAGATAAGGCGCACCCGTCTGTTGCTGGCGTCGCCACCGAAGGAATCACCGGCGGACTCGAAGCTGGATCCTTCTGGCTGCAAAACACTTGGTGTCGGCTTCTCCTTTCCGTCGCTCTTCGTGAACGTGATAGCAGAAGGTGCTGCTTTACCTACTGGCGCCGGGAGGTCCAGAATAGAAGTCACTTATTAGCTTCATTAAGGTAATCCTTTCAGAACCATCTTGCTCTGCTGGTCCTCCATTTCTTTGTCTTGTTATGAGCCACCACCCTCCTTCGTTCACTGGGGATGAAAGACCGAAAAATAGCTCGTTTGAAGAAATATCGACCTCTGCTAATGGATTCTAAATCCTAGTTCCACTTTAGAAAAAGGTTCACATGTAGAGGCTGCGATGCGTTAACATCTTCCTTCTATGGAAATTTATGTTGTATAAAGATTCTTGTTTAATCATTTCCATTTACATATTTCTCGGTACACTGATCATTTTTTCTTTTGAAATTTCAGTGCAGACGTCGAAAACGTAATATCTATTCATGTCCTTTTAAAATCCGTGGGAGTATGTTTTATTTTATACAATTTGATTATTTAAAGATTAGATACAAGGAATATTTTGAAAGATGTAAACAATTTTTTCTAGTTTAAACAAATAAACTTCAGATATAACCGATTGATCAGCTGATAACTAATCACAAAGCAACGTTTCCTCTGATTGGCTTCAGCAATTCTTAGCTAACGACTAATGGCTAAGAATGGGTCCTTTAACTGCCTGCGGACTCCCAATAATCTGAGCCTTATATGATATTAGAAAACACCAATAAAAGTAATTTTCAAATTGGCTTGATTTCATTTCAGTGAGGTTTAAGGCTGTTGGTACATGGGGGAACCATGGGGGAGGGGAAAAGTGAGGAAAGTGTTAATGTTGTTTGGTTAGCAAGTTGACAAGGAAGGAGAAAGTTTCTAAGAGGAATTTATGGGGATATCTAGCCTGATTTTGTCTTCATCGATAAAGATGTGGAATGATGGGAAAAAAAACTTTTAAAAAACCCATTTTTTACTAATTTTTTGTCATAATGAGATTTTTTTTTCATTTAACATAATTGTTTAATGCTCATAATAACATTTCTCTCCCAAGATTTCATTGACAAGAACTATTATTACTCACCAAATATGTATATGATTTCTCAAGTATATATTTCTCTTTTGTTCTTTTCTATTAGTATTATACTCCCAAGTAAAATATCCTATCTGGATTTTGTTTCCCTCCTACGAAAATGTTTCTAGCTAAAAAATTTAGTTCCAGTCTAGACTCTAGACTTTGTTTCAATACAAGTAAATGGTTTTCATCTAATAAATTGTTTCCCTCCAGGTTTAGAAGCTTATAGTCAAAAATATTTTCCTCCAAATACTTTTCCTTCAAAACTTTGACTATGTTGCATACATCTTATACAAATGTAGCAACACCTGAGCCTGGATGAAGGGGGAGGGTTGGTCGTAGGTTGATAGTCAGCCGTAAACTCCTTCATCCTCACAATTACTTCTCCTTCAAGCATTAGTAGCATACGATTATACAATTTTTCTTCATATAAAAGTCCGTCATAAAAAGATAATCTCATCCCAAGTAAAATATTCATAATAAACAAATGGGTACTTCCAATAAATAACCCCTCATTGCCAATATATTTCCTTGCAAAAATGTTTTCCACTAAATTGTTCCCCCCTAAGTGGTGTCATCTCTCTATACTCAAATCTTGTGTTACGAACTGAATATATATTGCTATCTTTTTAATACTAAAGCTATTAGAAAAGGAAATGCAATAAATACAACAAGTATTCCACAACAAAGGTCTAAAACTGATTGTTTCATGCTTTCAATGCCACAAGGATTGAAAGTCATATCCCTACTAATGGCTATTTAGATGTTAGTTGGCCATCCCAACATGATGGGAGTTTTTTTGTTGTTGTTCACAATATAAGTATCATTAAGTCATAAATAGTACCATCGAGACAGATTGGTCATGTTGCGCATATATATACAAATAACTATGAACGACAAAAAAAATTTGTTTGCTAATTTTTTCTTCAATTTTTTTTTGTTTTCAACATATAGTTAAAAAACAAGACTATTCGAAAGTTATCTCCATATCTTTTTGTGATTTCAAATATTTTGATTGTGCCATAATATGTGGCATTTGTCTTGTGGTTCTTGATGAATAAGAATTTTGATTGAGTCTACGTTCTTAATCAAGTAAAAGTTACACATTAAATAGGCTCACTATATTTCCTTCTCCTTATTCTCTTGCTATGTATCAAATAAGTTTTAATGATCCCATCTTGTCCCTTTTCCCTAAGAAATAATAATTACATGACACTTTTTAATAATTTTTCTTTCCCCTTCTCTTTCTTCTCCCTTTCTCTTTTCCCCTTATTCTATTTTTCTCTACAAAAAAGCAATACCTGATTTGGGAAGCCTTAGAGCTTAGTTAGCACTTGCATGAGCCTAAATTTGTACAAAAAATGTACATTTACGTCGAGCTTTTAGCAGATACAACTAATGTTAAATCTGTCTTATGATTCAATATATTTCAATTATCATGCATGATGACAATGGTGTGGGCAAGGAAGAAAATGTTCGATTTTGACGCCGTTTCGGTGTCTACATAAACAAAAATTTTGACAAATTTCGATGGAAATTTTGACAAATGCATTCCTGGCGTTTCGACGACCAAATGATCGAATTTTTTAATGAAAATTTACCAAAACGATCTACTAGTGTAGTTCTACTCAAATATGCAATAATATTTCGTATTACATATGTAGAGGGGTGAGGCTCCTCATGTGTGAGAGAAGGAAGCTGAACTGTTTCGATGGAGATTTTGATGGGGATTTTGAGCCCAAATTTAATGGAAAGATGAATGAATTAAGTCATTATAGTTTGCAAGAACAATACATACACTTAAAGACACAAATTTATGGAAACACAACATGATCTAGGATGGTAGGGCCTCTAGGTAGGATCATAGTGACAAATTCGGGATTCGACAACTTTTTCGGCTGGCCGGAAAAAAATGGAATTCGGAAAAATCGGAAAAAGTCGTGAAAAAATCGATATATTTCGGTCAAAGTTCGGTCAACCATTCGGAAATAATCGAGAATAAGTCGGCTATATATACATATATACACATACATATATATATATATATGTATATATATACATATATATGCGTATATAGATATATATGTATGTATATATATACATACATATTAGATTCAAATGTAACTATTAAGGTCACTAGACATACAATCTTATTGAGTTAAAAAAGTAGTAAAAGAATTAAAGAATAGTTGAATAATAACAATGGATTGTCAGGAGAGTTGGGGTTGCAAGTTTAGTGTATAATAGTTCTCTGTACATGGTTTGATAAAAAATGAGTAAACGACTTAAAAGGGAAAAATCGTGAAAAAATGAGAAAAGTCATGAAGAATCGTGAAAAATTGTATAAATTGCAAAAAAGCGGGACGTGAAAAGTCACGAAAAATCGGCGACTGACGTATTAATCGTGATGAAAATTCGGGAGCCTATAAAATTGTGAAAAATCACCGATTTTTCGTATTGTTCGGAGACTTTTGTTACTATGGGTAGGATGACATACGAAGTACATAAACGGTGTTGTAGTGTTATGTGAGTGAGTATTGAGGAAGCATGAGACAATTATGGTTTATGTATCTAGTTGAACCGTGATACATCCTCCTTGTTGATTATACTTATCAAAATATTGGCTCTACTTTATTTTATTTTATACAAGCATAGATGTGTCTCAACTCAATGTTAATCTCTACATGCCTACTAGTGATAAAATGCACACTCATGGATTAACTCAAGCTTTGTTCTTGGTCTTGTGCTTTTATAGCAAGAGCCTATAGGAGGCAACCATGTAGTTAAAGGTGTGATTGATAGCGGCATGCATACAAAATATACTGGTGGTCATGCTAATTTTGCGCACTATCAAAAACAAATCATGTGACCTCAGAAATAAAAGCTAGCGGGTCATCATTGCCATAGATATCACTCCTACACCTATTTCTAAATATTTCCTTTATAGACCTTTATAGAAGTGGGATAAATAGGACAGAGAGGTAGAATTAGGATAGAAAGAGAAGAAACATAACTTAGATTGCCCCTAACAAGCCCAAGGAATTATATAGTAAAATCTGTAGACATAGTACCCCATTTCTCAAAATAATACCTGTATTTCTCGAAATTTTGTCAAAATGCGGATGAAATGGGCCCTTTTTCATCGAAATTTACCTAATTTCGTCAAAATTCGAAAAAATTGTCAAAATAATTTTTTACAAGGCCTCCATTTTTATTGCGAACAACCCCACTTTTCATGAGGACGAAACATATTGAGGTCGACTGCCACTTTGTTCGAGAAACAATCCTTTCTGGCCGGATTTGCACTCCATATCTCAGCACTGAAAAACAAGTTGCGGACATCTTCACCAAGATACTTCCTAAAGCTCGTTTTTAGACTCTAGTTGACAAGCTGGGCATGTTCGACATCTACGCTCCAGCTTGAGGGGGAGTATAGAGATATGTTGTGTTATGTTGAGTGTCATGTACATAGCATGTGCCTCACTTATGCTTTCACTTATGTAGTTTAGTCCCATATTGCTCATCTCTGCTTTAGTCTCTATTTCCTTCTATTATATAAGAGACTGTACTGTACACTGTTTTATTCATTCAATAAGTAATTCCCAGTTTCTCTATAATTATCTTCAAAGAGATGAAATAGATATTGTCTAGATAGAAATCCAGAATAAATCACAATGGATTTAGTCACCAAAACAAGAGGCATGTTAACCAACGATACTAAATTGAAGCCTTTCATAGAATATGGAGGACATCAACACACATAAAAATTGCATCTTAGCAGGGAAAGCATCCGCAAGTACCATGTATAGGTGAATGAATTGGTTTGCAATAAAGAACAAACAAAAATCCAGATTACATATAGAAGCTCTTTAAAAAGTGAAATCCCAAAAAATAGAGGAGGTACAGTCAATAAAGAGAAGAAGGAAGATTGGCATTTAGCAAGAGGAATGATGACTAACCTTGAAATACTTCAAGGAAGCAACTGTGACAATCTTGCTGCAAGCTACTACTTAGCAGAGTGGGTTGAGACAGGAGCTGGTGTCAAACGCTAATCAAGCAATGTCATGCCCAGAATTTTTTTCTAGTTTTTATCGACTGGATACGACCTGGATACGACATGGATACAGATTAGGAGTATCCGATACGTATCCAGGAGTATTCACGGAGTATTGGTATCAGATACGGGTGCAACACCTGTTTTGGAGTACTAGTGCTTCATAGCATATATGTGATTGGAAGATCCCTCTCAGATTAAAAAAAAGTTTTATAGAACAACTATAAGACCAGCCATGCTCTATTCGAGTAAATGTTGGGTGGTGAAGAAACGAGGTCACATCAAGATGAACGTTGCTGAAATGCGTATGCTGAGATGGATGTGTGGGAAGACAAGAAAAGATCGCTTGACATACATGATTATATCGGGAATAAAGTGGGAGTGGCGAGCATTGAGGACAAGTTGTGCGGGGGCTGACTCAGATGGTATGGACATTTGTAACACAGACCGACTAATGTGCCTATACGAAGCAATGCTATTGAGTTGAGCACAATTAATAGAAAAAGAGGAAGGCCGAAAATAAAATTGGAAGAGCTTATAAAGAGAAATTTTGAATCTTCTCATCTCGATCAAAATATGGCCCATGATAGCGCTTATTGGAAACGAAGGATCCATGTAGTCGACCGACATGGTTAGGACTAAGGCTTAGATGATGATGACGATATGCATATTTATGTGTATGCAATACAAATGTGCATATATATATGTGTGTGTACCAATTGTTTAAAAAGTGTAAAGCGATAAGCATGCAGACAACAATTTGTAACTGCTCAAGTGCTAAGCGGATGCTTGAGGGGGCAATTTTTGAAAAAGAAGGTTTCAGTTCCCTAGAAACTTTTATTCAAAATTACATACATATTTATAAATTTTTCATACATGTCTAAACACTATAAAAAATATAAAATACCCAATAGTATATAACACAGCTATAAAACAATGATTATAGATATATGATAAACTAAACAATATATTGTCAGAGATAAAGCACCCTACGCAACTATAAAATAATAAGTTCGTATACATGATACAACAACAATTTTGCATCACATGTTTACATATAAGACTTGTCATAGACCTTACAAACATATTGTTACATTTGCATATCATCAATTAGTACATACAATAGTACATACAATCAAAGTATGCATTCTAAATTAGATAGTAGTTATATATATTAACTTGGATACATTACAACAATACCCTATTATTACGGCTTACATACAAAATATGCATCCTAAATTAGAACTAGGGCTTATCATAGAACATCTAATGTATATAAGTTTGATATATTATATTTAATAATACTTGGACCATATAATTTAATAAATGTCACTGGCTTATTGCGATATTTTTAAAAAAAGGTGGGCAAAAGTAGAAATAAGCGGGAAAAAAGTGGGTGAATTGGGCAAAAAACAATTGATTTTCTTCAATCCTCTTAATTGGCTCTTAGGGCCTGATTTAAGTTACTGAGGGATTGGCTTGAACAACCGTTTAAAAGGATTTTATATACATTGTTGTGTACAATATATGTGTATGCACACACACATACATATATATATATATATATATACACGTATGCATGCATGTATGTATACCCTCTGATTTTCCCAATTTTTTTCCGAATTGTTGGCCGTACTTTCATAGTACATCGACCACTTTATACCCAAATCTCTCGCATAATTCTTGAATTTCGATTTTTTCAGCTCGGTCGAATGTATCCCAAATACTGAATTCGTAATTATGCTACTTGTCCATGAGTAAAGTCATATAACAAAATAGAGCAATGAGCAGATGAGTTTATGATACAAGTTAAGGAAATGCCCAAAAAATAAATAGAGGAAGAGAGGAAGCCTAGATGTCTTTTGGAAGTCCAAGGTCGTCCTTCAAGCAACTCAAGCCACCCTAAGGCGTTTACTTCAAATCTGGGAGGAAAGGAGGAACTCCTCACTGGAGTAAGCAGCTGTACACCGGGTGGTGGAGAGGAATCACTCTTGATCTTCTCCCACCTTTAGACCTTCGAAATTTCCCTTGGGTTACTCTCTGGTCGTCTACACTTGAGAAATGTCGTAGAGTGTCGAATGTGTCCCTTCTTAGATGGTTGGCCACACTATCTTCTATAAATTGGACACAAAATACATTTTAGAACTGCCCAATTGATTACAACATGATGTGTAGGGGATCCACACATTGTGCAATTGTCGAAAGTTGCTTTGTTAATGTGAACAATCAGCACGACACAAATCGTGTAGTGAGAAGACACAGAGTGTGGTCTTCTTGCTTGGGATAAAAAATAGAAGTGCACGACTGTCCAAGGGGCACATTGTGTGCTAGGAAGCACAAACACTTCCCAGGAGCAACCGTGGCCGTCCTGGACATGTGTCGGATACGGACATGGCGTGGACACGACTTCGAAGTGTCCACTTTTTTTTAAGGCATGGACACGGCATGGACAACTTGGACACGACTTGGACACCCTGTGGACACGACATGCCCAAACTAATTCCCTCTATAAAAGAAATATAAATGATATATCTTCTCTCCCTCCTCTTATTCCAACATACTACCATATGTCTCCTCCCCATCCTTTTCCTAATGATTATTATATATTTATCTATTATACATAATACTTATAGATATAATTTATCATTATATAACGAGTGTTCTAGGAACTTGACATACAAATTCATCATATTCATCGTTCTTCATTCATACTTGATTTCATATTGTAAATGTATTCTAGGTTAATCTGTATTGATTATTTATTATTTCATAATGGAAACATACTAGTGCTTTCTTATATAGTCTGGAATCATATCGTAAGTGGATTTTGGGTTTAATTTGCATTTCTTTTAAGTTTATTTCTTTAAATCTCATGTTATCGGTTGCTTTACAGATTTGGATAGATGGGTGTTACATGTATAAACTCCATGTTATGTGTATATATATATATATATATATATATATATATATATATATATATTTGTATAAATGTATATGTATACGTATTTACAATGTTCTAAAAACGTTAGGCGGTAAGCGTCCGGACAACACCTTGTAACTGGTTTAGCGGTAAGCGGGCGATTTTTTAAAAAACGGATTTTAGTTTCCTATATAATTTAATACAAAATTACACATATATGTATATAAATACTATACTCTTTGGAACTTTTATATATATCTAAACACTCTACCCAATAATACAAAACACCCAAATAGTGTATAAGATAGCTATGAGACAATAATTATAGCCATAATATAGTAAACAATAAACTTGACATGGATAAAACACCCTACATACATGATACAATTTTTTTTAGACTTGACATGGATAAAACACCCTACATACATGATACAATTTTTTTTGCATCACATGGTTACATAACTAAGCAATAAACAATGGACTAATTATTGGATACCTTACTAACTTATTATTATATGTGCATATCATCAATTAGTCATACATTACAACCATACTTTTGATTTAAGTATGCAATCTAAATTAGATAATAGTTACATGTAATTTACTTGTATAAATTACACTTTACAACAGTACCCTATTATCCCGACTTACATACAAAGTATGCATTCTATATTAGAACTAGGGCTTATCATAGGATATTTAATGTATATAAGTTTAATATATTATAGTCAATAATACTTAGGACCATATAGTTTACGTAATGTTACATGTGTACATCAGTATTATTTAAAAAATGGACAAAAAGCGACCAAAAAGTGGGGAAAAAGGGCAAAAAGCGGGAAAAATGGGTGATTAATTTCAAAATGATTAATCGGCAATTTTGGCCAAATTTAAACGGCCTGGGTGCTGGGCCGATTAATCGGCCGCCTAGTCCATTTTTCAATTCACTGCGTATATATGTGTCTATATATACAACTATATTTATACTTATACATATATGTATTTATGTATATATATTATATATCAGGATTCTTGGTATATATCGGTAATCTTGGTAAGTATATATCTATATATATTATATATGTATGTATATATATGTATATGTGTGTATGCCGTGTTCAACGCCGTGTCCGTGCCCTATATTTTTGAAAATTGCCGCGTCTCGTGTCCATGCCGTATCCCGTATCTGTGTCCTTGCTTCCTCGACTGTGTGGCTATCAATTGCCAAATTAGTTAGTAAAAAATGTGCATAGCGTTTATGTGAAACACACACTGTGCGGGCCTTTTAAGATTCTGTACTAGTGCTGTCACTTGTATATGTGTCATGTAACTAAACAACATGTGAAGTCCCGTTGAGCAAATCGCTCTGTTTGTCGTGAAATTTGACGTGTCTTGCCCAAACTGAGTCCGGTGATCTCCAGATTAGTGTTTGTCATCTAATCAACGTACCTCAATCAAATCATGGGATGAATAAGCGAAACGTAAGACAACATAATTTGGCATGAATAAAGGTTGAACAACGATGAATCAAGCAATAAGTTGACAAATGAGTCGGAAAAAGATGACACATAATGGGCTTCTCAGTAAGAACTGTAGAAGGAAATAAATATGGGTGATATACTAACAATGTGTTCGGTACCAGAGAACCCCTCTCCTTTATATAGGATGTGGACATGACTCTAGAAACTTCTAGACCCGACTATACTCTAAATGGGCATATGGAATCCAACCATTATATCATGTGATATTACTTCTAACACTCCCGCGCGAGCTGAAGCATAGGAGAATCACATGTCCAACTTAGATGACAGACGAAAACAAGACAGAAAAAAGTAGTGACTAAAACATGATAGCCCCTGACTTAGCATGACATGGACTTTGACATCTTTGACTTTGAAGCTTCCCCTTAGATTGATAAGCACCGGATCTTGAAGACCTTTAGAGCTTTGATTAAGTTGGAGCTTGTATCTTAGAGTATGATGAAGGAGCATGTAAAGGCCGTCGAGTCACCAAGTCAATTGCCACTATTGTTGTAGTAGTTTCCAAAAAGAAGATCACCATCTGGTAGCCTTTAGGGATGAGCATTGGGTTAGGTCACCTCGGGTTTTGGCAAGCCCACACCCAATGGGTTGCAGTCCGGATTTAGGCCCGTGTAATATTTGAAAAACTTGGCCCATACCCTACCCACATAATATAGAGATGGGCTTCTGGTCGGGTTTGGGCCGACCCAGATAAAATATTTTTATGAAGATATTTTCAACATATACATAAAGACATATTCTTAAATAGTCTTGGAAATGTGTATCAACAAGTACTTATAAATTAGTATGTGTCGTTCGTAAAACTAACACATTTACTACTTGTTACATAAGTCTTATGGATGAAAAGAATATCGTCTATATTAGACATGTTAAAAAATCACAATCGTATCCCACTTATTAATGAGATATAGTTATAAATCATCCATCAATTAATGGTATTTTTGCAATTAACATTGATGAGAAAATACACATTCATATTTTAATGAATGGTCTACCAGTATCACAATTTAGAAGATTTGAGGAACATATCTAATATAAGTAGTTTACATCCAATCAATAAGCTTATATTATATTGTAAATTATTGCAAACACATTCAATGTTAAATGGGTGTAGAAATCTGGGATTTATTCTAGTGGATTGCTCTTTTAGTCTTATTTATATATCCAACTAAACAGTTTTAGATGATGTAGTTTTGAAAGTTTGTTGTCAAATGTATTGTTGGGATATGGTGGTGATGAGAGACCCAAGCAACAAGGCCCAACGAGCTTATTGCGGAGACGCGGAAGCGTGAGATCGAGCAATCCAAACCGAATACATACGAAGAAGATCAACAATGAAAAAGTAAGCAACCACGAAGACGAGATTTATAATGGTTCGACACACTCCCAATGTGGGGGCCTACATCCACTGGCGGAGATGATATTATTGATAGAGAGATTATAGAGATGATGATTATAGAAGAGAGAAGAAGTACCCAATCCCCTTTTACACCCAAAATACAACCGTGGAAGAAGACGGTTGCTTGGAGAGGAGCTCTTGGAGGTGTGAAACCCTAAGGAAAGCCCTAGATCCGTCCGTGGCTTTAGGTCTTCAAAAAAATGACATCTCTTGATGTCTCTTCGTTGCTCTTCATGCTTAGGACGAGTTGGGGAAGTCTATTTATAAGAATATAACCCATATCCAAAGTCCTGAAGTCACTAGGTTGTTTTCCGATCGCGTTTACGGTCCGGCAAGGACTATATACGGTCCGTAACATGGACTGTATTTCCAAATCAGCAACATTTACAGTCCGACGCTGGATTGTATATGGTCCGACTGGACCGTAAATGCAAATACAGTCTAGGCAGGCCATATATGGTCTGAAATAATGACCGTAAATACACCTGTAGGTGCCCAAAACGCATCCTGAAGATGCCGAGGCTTGGTGTATACGTCCTGTTCATCAAGGAAGCTTTTCTAGAGAGTTTAAGACACTCTGTCAACAAACTCCACCTTGTCTTCAACTCAAAAATGATGGAAGTAGAAAAGTACTTGCAATCTTCTCCAATATCAGAAATTGATTAAGAATACCATCTCCTCCACACCTGCATGGGCACAACTCAGGTAGAAAGAATACCAACTAATTTTGAGCAAAGCTCAAACTTAGCTAATGGATGAGTCTTCGTCATCATGTCGGTTGGATTCTCAGACGTACTAATCTTCTTTATTTGAATTTTGCCTTCAGCTGTGACCAATGTTCAAAATTTCGTCGAATTTGGCAAAATTTTGCTAATCATTTCGATGCCGCCAACGATCAGAATAGAAATGGCCTTACATGTCTGTACGTAGGGAATTTCGCCAGTAAAAAATTAAATTTCAACAATTATTTCAAATTTCGACGATATTAGGTAAATTTCAATGAAAAAAGGCCCATTTCGTTCGCATTTCGATGAAATTTTAAGAAACACATCTATTATTTCGAGAAATGGGGTACGATGTCTGCAGATTTTACTATGTGATTCCTTGGGCTTGTTAGGGGCAATCTAAGTTATGTTTCTTCTCTTCCTAGCCTAATTCTACCTCTCTCTCCTATTTCTCTCACTTGTATAAAGATCTATAAAGGAAATACTTAAAAATGTGTGTGGGAGTGATATCTATGACTATGATGACCCACTTTCATTTTTGAGGTCACATGATGTATGTTATAGTGCGCAAAATTAGCTTGACTATCGAGATATTTTGTATGTATGGCATTATCAATCACACCTCTAACTACATGGTTGCCTCCTATAGGCTCTCGCTACAAATACACACGAAGAACAAAAAAGCTTGAGTTAATCCATTAGTATGCATTTTATCACTTGTAAGCATATGGAGATTAATAGTGAGACACATCTATGCTTGTATAAAACAAAATAAACGTGAGCCAATATGTTGATAGGTATAATCAACAAGGAGGATGACAACCATCATGGTTCAACTAGATGCATAAACCATAGTTGTATCATGCTTCCTCAGTACTCACTCACATACCACTGCAACATTGTTTATGTACTACGTCTTGTTATCCTATTGAGAGGTCCTACCATCCTAGATCATGCTATGTTTCCATAAATTTTTGTCTTTAAGTCTATATATTGTGCTTGCAAACTATGATGACTTAATTCATTCATTTTGCCATTCAATTGACCTCAAAATCTTCATCGAAATGCCCATCAAAATTGTTCAACTAACTTCACTCACACATGAGGAGCCCCATCCCTCACATATCTAATATGAAATATTATTGCATATTTGAGTAGATCTACACTAGTAGATTGTTCTGGTAAAATTTCGCTAAATAATTCGATCATTTGGTCGTCAAAACGCCAGGAATGCATCTGTCGAAATTTCCGTCAAAATTTGTCGAAATTTCTGTTTCTGTGGCTACCTAAACTACGTCGAAATCAGACATTTTCTTCCTTGGCTGTGACCTCTCTAATGAAGTGGTACTTAATATTAATGTGCTTCATTCTCTCGTGGAACATTTGATCTTTGCTAAGATGTATAACACTTTTACTGTCACAGTGAACAATAACTTGTTCTTGAACCATGCCCAACTGATTCGTCAAGCCCTTGTGCCATAAAGCCTCCTTCACGGCTTCCGTTGCCGCCAAGTACTCTGCTTCAGTAATCAGTAGTAGATAAAGCAACAGTACTTTGTAGAGTGGCTTTCCAACTAACAGCTGTAGATCCCATTGTGAACATGTAACCTGTGAGAGATCTCCTCTTGTCGAGGCCGCCTGCATAATCTGAATCCACATATCCTGTTGTGATGACTTGAGCTCCATGAAAGACTAAACAAGTATTTGAAGTGCCCTTCAAATACCTCAGAATCCACTTAACTGCTTGCCAATGTGCCTTGCCAGGATGAGCCATGTAACGATTAACAACACTGACTGCATAAACGATGTCTGGTCTAGTGCAAACCATAGCATACATGATGCTACCAATGGCACTAGAGTAAGGTACATGCGCCATCTCTCTCTTCTTTGTCAGACTGTGGAGACTGCAAAGCCGATAACCTGAAGTGAGCGACCAATGGAGTTGAAACAGTCTTCGCATCTAACATGTGGAACCTGTGAAGAACCTTCTTGATGTACTTCTCCAGTGTTAGGATAAGCCTTCGATCTTTACGGTCCCTTTGAATCTCCATGCCAAGAATCTTCTTAGCTTCACCTAGGTCTTTCATATCAAATTCTCCACCTAGAAGAGATTTCACCTTGGCAATCTCAGATGCGTGTCTAGAAGCAATCAACATGTCATCAACATATAGCAGTAGGTAAACAAAGGAATTGTCATCCCGCCCTTTGTAGTAGACATATGCGTCATAGCTACTCCTGGAAAATCCATTGTGCGTTATGAAAGAGTCAAATCTCCTATACCATTGTCTAGAAGATTGCTTCAGCCCATAGAGTGACCTCTTGAGCAAGCACACATGGTTCTCTTTGTCTTCAAAACCCTCTGGCTGTTGCATGTAGATCTTTTCTTCTAGTTCACCATGCAGAAAAGCTGTCTTTACATCTAGGTGCTGCAACTCTAGGTCTTCAATGACTACCAAAGAAAGAAGCACACGTATGGAACTATGCTTGACGACAGGTGAGAAGACTTCATTATAATCAATGCCTTCAATTTGACTGTAGCCTTTTGCAACAAGGCGTGCCTTGTATCTATCACCTTCTTTCTTCTTCTAGACCCACTTGCAGCCCATTACTTTCTTGCCTTTGGGAGGTACCACCAATTCCCAAGTTTGATTCTTGTGGAGAGATTCCATCACTTCCTTCATTGCAGCAATCCACTGCGGAGCATCATGACCTGCGACTGAATCACGGAAATTGGTGGGCTCATCACCAATATCCATATCAACGACAGTGGAAAGGACATAAGCTACCATGGAGTCACCAAAGCCATAACATTGGAGTGGTTTGACGTTCCGTTTGCCTTTGCGTTTGGCTACACTGTAAGAACTCTCTAGAATCTCCTCTTTATCTTCAACAGGCACTGAATCATCTAGCGTAGAAGAGGGATTTTGTTCATCAACCTGTGAGCCGACATCTTATTTGGTCTCCACCTGTTGTGAGACGCCTTGTAGAGAACCTGTAGAAGAGCTATTTCTGTCTTGCATAGTAGATACCATGGCAGATTCGTTAAAAGTAACGTTGCGCTCTACCAAGAAGCGTGGTGAAGAAGGATTCTTGCACCAAAGGCGGTATCCTTTCACCCCAGAAGCATAACCAAGGAATATGCATTTGATAGCTCTAGGTTCAAATTTGCCAGTATCAGAATGTGCATAAGCAGGGCAACTGAACATTCACAGATTCGAATAATTAACAGGTTTACCAGATCAAGATTCTTCAGGAGTCTTCAAAATTAATAGAGGATGATGGAGAACGTTTCACCAAATAGCATGAGGTTGATATAGCTTCAGCCCAGAAAGATCTATCCAAACCCGCATTGAGAAGCATGCATCGGGCCTTTTCTAACAACATTTTGTTCATTCTTTCTGCTACACCGTTCTGTTGGGGAGTGTGACGCACTATACGATGTCTTTTGATCCCATGATCACTGCAAAAATTATTGAACTCCTTAGAACATAACTCTAAGCCGTTATCAGTCCGACAAGTCTTTATGCTCTTATCGGTTTGATTCTCAACAAGAGCCTTCCATTGCTTGAAAGTCGAGAACACCTCGTCCTTGCTCTTTAGAAAATAAACTCAAACCTTGCTAGTGCAATCATAAATGATGGTCATCATTTATTTAGCACCACCTTTGGAAGGAACACGAGAAGGGCCTCATAGATCAAAGTGAACATAATCTAGAGCATCCTTGGAAGAATGAATTGCCGTGTCGAAGCTATTGTGTTTGGCCTTCCCCATAACACAATGCTTGCAGAAATCTAACTTTCCAATGCTTTCGCCACACAACAACCCTCTCTTACTCAGAAGCATCATCCCTTTCTCAGACATGTGTCCCAAACACATATGCCAGAGCCTTATGGTGTCTGTAGATGAAGTTGTAACTGCTGCGGAGCTTGAGATAGTGGAAGCTTGCAAGATGTACAATTTGTGTGAATTTCTCACTGCCTTCACGAGGACCCGTTCAGCTTTAAGAACATCAAGAACTCCGTTTTCACCGTAGAACTTGCAACCCTTGTCTTCAAGTATGCTCAATGAGATGAGATTCTTCTTCAACCCGACAACATGTCGGACGTTCGTCAATGTTCTGACTTCACCATCAAACATCTTGATCTTTACCGTGCCAACACCAATCGTCTTGCAAGGACGATCATCACCCATAAGGATATCTCCACCTTGATGTGACTCATAGGTTTGGAAATAATCCTTACGCCCGGTCATGTGGTACGTGCATGCTGAATCAAGAACCCAATCCTTCTTGTAGTCATAGGACGGCGATGAAGCAAGAACGTAGCCGTCATCTTCAGAACCTCCACGAGCCACCTTTGCATGAGCTGCAACATCATTTGATTTCTCATGCTTTTGCTTGTTTTGCAATTTGTAGCATTCATCCCGGGTATGCCCTGTCTTCTTGCGATAGTTGCACCTCTTTGATTGACGTGACTTTGACTTGTTCTTCTTTTGCTTTGAACTTTCAGGGTCTTTGTCACGTGGACGCTCCCTTCCTCTAGCGGCCAAAGCTTCACCCGCTACTTTTGATGAAGTAAGATCCTTCTCTAAATTCTCTTTAGACGTCAAGGCCGTTTTGACTTCATGGAATGAGATAGTCTTTGACTCACGGAACATCATCATATCTCGGAGATTCTTGTAGGACGGTGGAAGGGTACATAGCAACAAAATTGCTTGATCCTTGTCCTCTATCTTCACATCGATCTGCCCGAGGTCGTGGATGATTTTATTGAACTCATCGAGAAGAGCCGTCAAGGAACCACCTTCTTCCATGCAAAGCATGAAAAGGCGCTTCTTTAGTGCAAGCTCGTTGGTGATGTACTTCTTCATGTAGAGTGCTTCAAGTTCATCCCAAACGTCTTTGGCGGTCTTCAGATGGACGACCTCACGAAGGACTTCATCCTCCAAACAGAGAAAGATGCCTGTACGTGCCTTCTGATCAATCTCCTCCCACCGGTCATCCATCATGGATTCCGGTTTCTTCTCCTTTCAGAGAAGAGCTTTGTGGAATCCTTACGTGAGGCAAGATTCACACTTAACTTGCCAGAGAGAGAAGCTCTTCAGGCGATCGAACTTCTCGATGTTGTACTTCGACGTCATGGTAGAGATCCGGAGGTAGAACTTGCTCTGATACCACTTGTTGGGATATGGTGGTGATGAGAGACTGACACGATTTTACCGTGCGTATAACGCAAGTGCACGCGTCAGAGTAATATAGGCCTTTGTGAGGCTCGAGTCGAACACAGGGACACTGAAATGTCGGTAGACTACTTACTACTCGCGATCAGCTAGACCAATTAAGAGGTTTTGAGAGTTGATTGAAAAAGAAAATAAAAATAAAAGAAAACAACAATCGATTAAATGTTTAGTTTAATCAATTTAGATGGGAATCTTTAGGATTGCGGTTTCACCGCAGGTTCTCGTTGTATTCATTCCTACATAATTAATCAAATCCATCTCTCATTCCGGGTAGTGGCCTGTATTCAGAATTGTTCACTGTCGTGATACAATTCACTACCTAAATCTAGGTCGGTTCCACGGTAGTAGTAACCTATACCCTAAACTAGGTGCATGAAGACCTTACTCTGGGTTTCCACCATTAACCGTACATCACCTTGTTCAAAGGATTTATTAGTTAATGTGAATTTCGTCTCTTTTCAACCGTTAATTCTTCTTTCAAAGTAATTAAAGGCATTAGATTATCATTAGGGTGATCAATCATAATGATATAATGGAGAAAACGAAATCATACCACGGATTTAAGAGACAAATTATAAAATACTATGGTAAAAATGTCATACAACGATCACCCGGGCTACTCCCAGTCCTAAAGACAAAGGGGATTAGCGCCGCATGTTCATCTCATTGAAAGACATGATGAGAGAAAGGGAAAACATGGAGAAAACGTGAATAAAAGTGATGTAAACCCCTGGACGGAGGAGATCCGGGCGTTCCTTGACGTAGAGTGCGCGATCTACAACCTTCTGGCGGTGGAAAACGTCTTCTGCGGCTCTTGGAACGATCGAGATGTGATTCTGGGCTCCGTTCTTCTCTCCACCTCTCCTCGAGACTTGTGCAATGACTAATGACATGATGCCTTACTTAGGGCCGCCGAAATTAGGTATATGGACCACTTTAGGTCGCCAAAAGATCACCACCGTCCGATTAGAATCGATCTGAAACAAAACCTATCTTGTCGGCGTCGATACCATCGACGCGGGTCGATGGTATCGACCCGTCATAATATCAACAAGTTGTCTTTTTCTCTGACGTTCTCACTGATGCAGACTCGATACCATCGACTTTAGTGTCGATGGTATCGACACTTTTAGGCGTCGGTTCTATCACCAATCCGACGCTGAAGCTGGCAATGTCGATAGTATCGACGGGTTGATTGCTGGCTTGCTGTAGGTATCTCGCTACCATCGACTTCCCAGTCGATGGTATCGACTCATCTTGGCTCCTTGCGGCTGTCTCACTGTGATCGTGTCGATACTATCGACGGATGTCGATGGTATCGACAGCTGTGTATATCCGTTCTTCCTGAAATTTTAAGATAAAGCCAAATCAGCTATGCCAAAACGTATCAATATGATCATTTATAATCAAAAAGATAAAATATGAGAGATTTGATACAAAATGAGATTATAGACTAAAGCGAATGAATCGTGCGATACTAACCACAAAAGTGACTAATAAACACATAAAACGCATGTAAAACAAGTCTATATAAGCGACTCAAAATCCTCGCATCAAACTCCCCTAAGCTTAAACATTGCTCGTCCTCGAGCAGCAAAGCTATAGAATAAAATTGCGAGGGTCAACTAAAGAACATATTGTCACAACAGACCTTGCCATATGATCCCCGCCAGACATTCACATACCGGCCCTCACTAACCACAAAATGATAATTACCCTCTAGGCGACAATGATCATCCATAAGAGATATCCACCCCAAGATTGGTGAGCACTATCAAATAAGGCAGTTAATATAATAAAATCCTCCGGTTCAGGCTTGGTGCATCTTTGTGATCTCCTATCTACGTTGCTCGTTTCCTAACTACCATCTAAATGGAAGCAGATCTCCTGATATTAATGAATGAGGAGATAATCACGGGTGGCCTACCAATTAGAGCAACGGGTGGATGGAATAGGTGGTTGTGGAAGAAATGGAAGCACATAACAATCAATCATGCAACGCAAAAATTAATGACCTATCATGATGCAAAATGCACGTAAAAATGTCCTAATGCTACATTTTAGGTGGAATGATGCATGCACTATCATTCTATCCCAACGAGAGACAGAATATCTACAAAACTACACATGTGCTTGTTCTTCTTATTATGCATGTGAACAAGTTCCTTCCTCTTCTTGATTTTCACTTATTATTTTTTTCTTCTTTCTCTTTTTTTTTCAGCCCTCACTTTTCTTCATGAACTAAGATGAAATTCACACATCTTTGTCTTGGGCTTATTTTCATAACTACTATATATATATATATTATATATCTTCAGAAAGTATGAAACAAGTTCCTTATTTTCCGAAGAAGCAAGGCACATCATGTAAAAAATGATTGAAATTATGCAAAATGCAACTAAAATGACATTGACATGCATTCTAAAATTGTGCATGCCTGATTATAATACAACATTTTTTTGTTTCTTTTTTTCTTTTTTCAAAGTAACAAATGTAAACACTAACTACAATGCAGTCCTATCTACATGATATGCAATAAAGAGATGACAAACTATATAGTGCTCCCAATTCTTATGGTGGAGTGTAGATGAGATGAAGTGGATAGATCACAAGATTAATTGACAGAACCATTGGAAGATATTATATGTCCCTCCTTACTGACATGTGTAAAATCAAGGGGTTTCTCTTTCTTATTTCAGATTAAAGTCTCATTACCATTTGGTCAGTTTAGGCTCAACATCTAATTCCGTCCACTTTTCTTGAATCATAGGCATGTACAATTGTGGTCTTATGTTTTAAAGTTGACAAACCCAATTATTTTCATAAGTCATATGCTCAAGTTCAAACAAAGCAAGCTTGCAATTTCATTAAAATTTTTCAAATTGACCCATGACTCCCATGTGACAAACAAAGAGATGACACATTAAATTAGACATCCACGGATACACTAGATAACATGTGGAACCTAAAAACAAAGAAAATTGCTAGAATACAAGAAAAGGCGATAAAAACTAAAAATAAAAGATAGAAAAAGATAGAAACTGTTCCATCTCCCCCCCAAGCTTGAATTCGACTATGGCCTCATAGTCAAAAACAATCTTAACAGGTGGAACAGTGATACCATTCATTGTTCAGGTGGTGGGTACTGCGGGGCGGTGGGATCCCATGATGGATATTGCCCCTGGAAATTTGGATCATATGGAGGCATCGGTGGAGGTTGAGGATATCCCCCAAAGTAATTCTGGCTCCAGTAATGATCATAAAACGGTTGCTGCTGCTGGTCGATCCTCCCCAGCCGATCATAGACCTGCTGTTGATTGGCGAACAACTGACGTTCGTTCTCAAAGATAGCTTGTTGATTAACATACAACCGATTTGTAGTCTCCTGGATATCAGCGAAGGTGGCAGTGTGCTGCTGCTGGGTCTGCTGAATATCCTGCAGCATTGTGTACATACCCTGCATAGAATAGACATCCTCTCCTTGTTGAGAGGGCTGGGGTGGCGGAGGCTGTGAAGATGATGATGCACTCGGGTGGAAGCGTGGACACTTCCGCGGTGCCACTCGTGCACGAAGAGGAGTGAAAGCCTCCTCTTCCTCCTCATGCTCGTCGCCTTTGTCATTGTCGTTGTCATCACCGTCTTCTTCTTCGTCGGAGTCGTCGATGGCAATTATGGGCCACCGAAAGTGCTGAACTTCCTGGATGTGTAAGACGGGATCTGGAAGCGTACACTCCTGGTTGACATGGCAATGTGCATAGACCCTGCCATCACGGAGCGTAAGAAGATTGGAGCGATGTAGATGATGCAAATTGACTTTATTCTTGTTGGCCAGCGGTGTGAGTTGGGAAAAATCCAGCCCAAGATAGAGAGCGAGCGGTGTGATAAGTCCCCCAAAGTGGATAGGAGCTCGTCTAGTACTCCTCCGCATGTCCAGCACACGCGTTAAGAAAAACGCGCCCCAGTCGAGCTCTTCTCTTTTCAACAACTTATAAAGAAAGAACAAGTCCGTCTCCTGAAACTTACTCAGCGAAAGGTCGCCTCGAGCAAATAGAGTAGTGCACAACATGCGATGCAGAATCCGCACAAATGGATGCTCGAAATCAGCGACGACTGCGTTATGATAGCTGACGGACTTGCCTGGAGGCGCGGTCACCAGCTGGGCAAAGATTTCATCATAATCCGTCCAGTTGTCCGGCCTCCTGTGCTGATTCGGAGAATGATACCAGTTATAGATTGAATTGAACTGTTGGAGGGTGAGGGTGTAGTTGTTGTAGAGCCGGAAAGAAACTCGCCCTTTTATCCACTCCCTATCGGTGGCGATAAGGTCGTTAGGCACGACGCATATGTCAAGCGATGCCATAAACTCCGCCACCAGTTCTTTGTACGTCAGCCACTCGCCGAAAAAGGGGTGGCCTTCAGCGTGGTACTGGACCTCGTCAGACCGCCTGCCCGTATGCCTCGCTTGCCCTTGAAGGACATAAGCGAGGTTGGCCTCAAACCCGAGGTCACGGATCATGGCCCGATCAACATATCGGGTCGGTTCAATCTTTCGCTTGAGCAGCTCCTCGTAGATCTTCTTTACTTCCACCGAGGGATGAACGATCCTCGGACGAGGAATGGAGCCGGGTGGTGGAGGAACGAACGTCTCAATCTCCATCGGGATTGCCCGCAAAAAAGAAGCTCCTGCCGTTCTCACCATCGTGAACAGAGAGGAAGGGGGAATAAGAAATAGAGCTCGATGAAGGTCGGAGAAGAAGATCTCCGCTCAGTGCAAAGCTCGGGGAAGATATCTCGATCCTTTGACGCTCGATGAAGGCCTCCGGTCGCTCAGCAATGCTCAATGCACAAGTTGAGGGGATTCACTCTGAAGGTGTGAGTAGAATTGAGAAACAACCCTTCCTTTTATAACTGACCCCGTCGCTTCTGTTGCTCCGTCGATACCATCGACGGGGTGTCGATGGTATCGACACCTGTAGCGCAATCCGGGTCTTCGCTACTATCGACGGTTGTCGATTGCTTGATGTGGGGGCCCAGATCGATGACGCGTCGATACTATCGATAAGAGTCGATGATATCGACACATCCCACAGATCGACTTCCGAAATTGGCGGGCTCCGTTGATTTCTTCTCGCGGATCGGTGACGTGTCGCGTCGATACTATCGACAAGAGTCGATGGTATCGACTCTTCATGGTTCGAGTACCCTCGCGAGGCCCGACTGCCGCTTCCTTACTGTTGCCATGTCGATACCATCGACAAGGCCGTTGATGGTATCGACTTCACTGAGACGAATTCTTCTGTAAATCTTCAGGGATCTCGTGAGTATCGACTTCCCGGTCGATACTATCGACCTGGAGCTATTGTTTTCTTCGACATCGCTGATGGTAGGTCGATACCATCGACAAGGCCGTCGATGGTATCGACTCAGAAAATTTTCTGCAGCTGCTTCCCTGTACCCACGTCGCTACCATCGACACTGTAGTCGATGGTATCGACTCTGACTCAGTACTGCACACTGAACAAAACGATTAAGGTATCATTTTTACACGCAAAAATGAAATTACACAAAACTAACTTGTAAATGCGAAAGAAAATGAAAGAACTGCAAATTAAAACTACCGATGGTTGGGTTGCCTCCCAACAAGCACCCTTGTTTATTGTCTTAGGCTAGACGCAATCAAGCTTGTCAACCTGGGGCATCGGGCAGTGTTCCTGAGGAATCACTCGGCAATTTGAACTCAACTCGTTCCTTGCCGATCCCTAATGTCAAGGTACCTCTCCCGATAGCAGCGATCACATGAGCCGTAGCTTGAAACGGCCTCCCTAGTAGCATCTCACAACCATTTAGCTGCGGCATATCCATGACTATGAAATCTACGGGGAAGATAAATCTGTCGACTTTGACAAGTACATCCTCACATACTCCGTATGGCTTCACAACAGATCCATCCGCGAACTCAATAGACACGGCAGATTTCTTTGGTGTCTTCAATCCCAGCTTTTGAAACGTGGCCAACGACATAAGGTTTATGCTAGCGCCCGAATCGCACTGTGCGTGCGGAAAGTGTTGGCCGCCAATTGAGCACGGTATGTAGAATCTCCCTGGATCTGTCCTCTTCTTTGGTAAACTCCCATGGATAAGTGAGCTCACCGTCTCATTCACCAAGCAAACGTCTGTGTCTTTTATCCGCCTTTTCTTGGTGATGATATCCTTGATAAACCTTCCATATGCTGGAATCCGCTCTAGCGCCTCTACTAGCGGAATGTTAATATGAAGCTTCCTAAACATCTCCAAGAACTTCTTGTAATGTCTATGCTCTTTCTTCGGCCTCAGACTATCCGACAAAGACACAATTGGCTCCTTTAGACGCTTGTGCGGTGGCACATATGGGCTATTTGGGGTCTCCTCCCCTAAGCCTGCTTCAATGTCACCCTCTGGCGCAGGCTTTGGCACGACATTCACGTTTGGTGTGGCTCGTTGCTGCCCATCCTTCTCGGTGGTAGTGGCTTCACTACGTAATATCACTTTTACCTGCTCCTCTTGCCTAGATGTGGGCACGGCTGTGATGGGTTCTTTGTGAGATTTCCTGAATGGGAAATATCCGCCTGGTAGTCCATATAAGCTACGGGGGTATGGCACCCTGGGCTTAGCCTCCGTTTCAAAATGCATTTTTCTCTTTTCATGGACCTCCACCACCAGGGGTTCTGGTTCCTTAATCACAGATATATACTTCACTTGATGATGTGTTTGAGCAGACTCTGCATTACCAGCCGGTCTTTGTTGATTTGTATGCTTCATGGCCGCCACTTCATTGGCGATTTGAGTCACAATCGTCTCTAGTGCCCTCATTTGCGCTCCATGACTTTGCAATGTCTGCCCAAATTTATTCAAAATCTCGCCCTGAGACATTAACTGCTTGGCGAACGTACTCATTATCTCTTGATTTTGTTGTACCACTTGACTAAGCAACTCGGTGCTTTTATCCTCCGCTTTTGATTGTGGTTTTGAGTCTGGATCTTGCAGGAAGTTGTTTGGATCCTTCCATGAGAATTTTCTATCCTTCCTCCAGGCGTAATCATTGTTCCTATAACCCTGTTGTTGAAGGAATTTAACTTGGGCCTCCTCTTCGGACTCTTCTTCTCTCTCTACAAGTTTCTTGGCTATGAGATCTAATTTGTCATTCAATTCCTTGATAGCTTTTGACTCACCTACAACTCGAACCTGTTCTGGAGTGTCTCTGTCGCCCCATGATTGCTTTCTGGCCATATTCTTCAGGATTTCCCAACACCTAGTACCCGTGTTGTTCAAGAAGAAACCGGAACCTGCTGAGTCTAGATTACTCCTGTCGTGCTCATTTAAAGCAAAGTAGAAGATCTTCACTTGTTTTTCTTTATCTAGCCCATGATGTGGACACTTCCGCAGCATTATCTGAAAACGCTCCCATGTCTCAGAATGTCTCCCCAGCCCTTTGACAGAAATTGTGGATTTTTCGTACTAGGTCATTGGTTTTCTCCGGTGGAAAGAATCTCTCGAAGAAAACCTCGATCATTTGATCCCAAGTCTCGACGGTCTCATCATCAAGGTTATGCAACCATTCTCGTGCATTACTTGCAAGAGAGCTGGGGAACAGCTTCAAATACAGTGTCTCTAATGGAAACCTATCTATCTTGATCATATCGCAATTTTCCACGAAAGTGCTGATGTGGGCAACATGGTCTTCATTCTTCAGCCCGTGAAATGCTTGAGACTTGACCAAGTTGATCAGAGCCGGATCAATCTTATATGTTGGAATGTTAACTGCTTGTCTTTTGATTGGCCCCTTTGATGCTGATGAGGAAGAAGCCTCTATCTTCTCCCATATTGTCTGCTCCTCAGCCATGGCTTCCGGTTCAGAGTCCAAATCTATATCCTCAGGTTGATCATGAATGTTGTTCTCCTCGTCGTCTGATCCCAACGGTGGAACATCTGGTGATGGCAGTGTGTAGTCTGTGCTACGCGTCTTCACCATGCACTGATACCTGCCAGGTAATAAATTTGATTCAGTACAGTGCTAGGCGATTGCTAAATATGACAGATAAACGATGAATTTCAAAAATAATAATAAAATAAAATGTGGCCTAGAGTGGCCACTTGCAACACTCGTAGTGCCGACAGTTGCCGTGTCCCCGACAATGACGCCAAAAACTTGACACGATTTTACCGTGCGTATAACACAAGTGCACGCGTTAGAGTAATATAGGCCTTTGTGAGGCTCGAGTCGAACACAGGGACACTGAAATGTCGGTAGACTACTTACTAACTACTCGCGATCAGCTAGACCAATTAAAAGGTTTTGAGAGTTGATTGAAAAAATAAATAAAAATAAAAGAAAACAAAGCAATCGATTAAATGTTTAGTTTAATCAATTTAGATGGGAATCTTTAGGATTGCGGTTTTACCGCAGGTTCTCGTTGTATTCATTCCTACATAATTAATCAAATCCATCTCTCATTCCGGGTAGTGGCCTGTATTCAGAATTGTTCACTGCCGTGATACAATTCACTACCTACATTTAGGTCGGTTCCACAGTAGTAGTAACCTATACCCTAAACTAGGTGCATGAAAACCTTACTCTGGGTTTCCACCATTAACCGTACATCACCTTGTTCAAAGGATTTATTAGTTAATGTGAATTTCGTCTCTTTTCAACTGTTAATTCTTCTTTCAAAGTAATTAAAGGCATTAGATTATCATTAGGGTGATCAATCATAATGATATAATGGAGAAAACGAAATCATACCACGGATTTAAGAGATAAATTATAAAATACTATGGTAAAAATGTCATACAACGATCACCCGGGCTACTCCTGGTCCTAAAGACAAAGGGGATTAGCCCCGCATGTTCATCTCATTGAAAGACATGATGAGAGAAAGGGAAAACATGGAGAAAACGTGAATAAAAGTGATGTAAACCCCTGGACGGAGGAGATCCGGGCGTTCCTTGACGTAGAGTGCGCGATCTACAGCCTTCCGGCGGTGGAAAACGTCTTCTGCGGCTCTTGGAACGATCGGGGCGTGATTCTGGGCTCTGTTCTTCTCTCCACCTCTCCTCGAGACTTGTGCAATGACTAATGACGTGATGCCCTGCTTAGGGCCGCCGGAATTAGGTATATGGACCACTTTAGGTCGCCAAAAGATCACCATCGTCCGATTAGAATCGATCTGAAACAAAACCTATCCCGACGGCGTCGATACCATCGACGCGGGTCGATGGTATCGACCCGTCATAATATCGACAAGTTGTCTTTTTCGCTGACGTTCCCACTGATGCAGACTCGATACCATCGACTTTAGTGTCGACGGTATCGACACTTTTAGGCGTCGATTCTATCACCAATCCGACGCTGAAGCTAGCAATGTCGATAGTATCGACTTTGTTGTCGATGGTATCGACCCGTCATAATATCGACAAGTTGTCTTTTTCTCTGACGTTCCCACTGATGCAGACTCGATACCATCGGCTTTAGTGTCGATGGTATCGACACTTTTAGGTGTCGGTTCTATCACCAATCCGACGCTGAAGCTGGCAATGTCGATAGTATCGACTCAAAATCCTCGCATCAGAGACCCGAACAACAAGGTGCAACGAGCTTGTTGCGGAGATGTGGAAGCGTGAGATCGAACAATCCAAACCGAATACGTACGAAGAAGATCAACAATGAACAAGCAAGCAACCACAAAGACGAGATTTATAGTGGTTCGACAAATTCCCAATGTGGGAGCCTACATCCACTGGTGGAGATGATATTATTGATAGAGAGATTACATGAGACGATGATTACGGAAGAGAGAAGAAGTACCCAATCCCCTTTTACACCCAAAAGCCAACCGTGCAAGTAGACGGTTGCTTGGAGAGGAGCTCTTGGAGGCGTGCTGAGGAAAGCCCTAGGTCCGTCCGTGGCTTTAGGTCTTCGGAAAACGACGTCTCTTGATGTCTCTTCGTTGCTCTTCATGCTTGAGACGAGTTGGGGAAGTCTATTTTTAAGAATGGAACCCATATCCAAAGTCCCAAAGTCACTAGGTTGTTTTCCGGCCGCGTTTACGGTCCGTAATACTGACTGTATTTCCAAACCAGCAACATTTACAGTCCGGTTGGACCGTAAATGCAAATACAGTCCAGGCAGACCATATATGGTCTGAAGTAATGACCGTAAATACAGTTGTAGGTGCCCAAAACGCATCCCGAAGATGCCGATGCTTGGTGTATACATCCCGTTCATCAAGGAAGCTTTTCTAAAGAGTTTAAGACACTCTCTCAACATGTATTATACAAAATTTACATATTATATACAATCATATGGTTATGCATGCATTCATATGCAATCAATCTGGATATGTGGCTTTTCGAGTTTGGGTTTACCTTGGCCTTAACCCGAGCCATATATAAATATGGGACAAAATTTTAGGCCAGACCCATCCATGTAAATTGTATGGACCGGGCTTGGGTCAGGTTATGCGGGTCGGGACATGGGTTAGGGTGGGTCGGCCCGGTCTGATGCTCATCCCGGTAGCCTTGGCAGGATCTGTCACAGGAAAACTATGATGTAGTAGACGGTCAATGTGCTTGACAAGGCATGTACGAAGGAGGAGGAAATATTGTTGAAGTAGTGGGCCGAATGATCTTCCACAAAAGACAGGTGTGTCGGCCGACACACAACCAAATATGCGAATAATCTAAGCTGCTCTAATGCTAGAAGAATGATGTAGAGCACCATATATATGGCCGATGAAGAGACATATTTGCCTGTTGTAGAGTGTCGATGACCTCCAATTGACTCCATGAATCATCTTCTTCAATTGATGATGGTTGAGAAGACGAATTCTGAATAACAGATCAAGCTTTGGCAACTCTAACGCCGAGGCCCACTACCTAAGGTTATAGTAGAGTTTCAAGAATGATGACTGGGCCCACAGACCACCACTAGCCTTGGTTGCGTGCTTTGTCTTTACTCACACACGACCTGGGATCAACTTCCGGATAAGTCACCCATCCTACATCTATTCTGGGTTGAACACGCTTAGCCATAGAGTTCTTAGTGATGGACTCCCTAAAAAGAAGATGCACCTTGGTGATAATGGGTAGTCTAATCATTCTTTTTAGGTCATTTTATCCGAGACCTCAAATCTTGGGAAGTTACAAACTCTCCCACTTAAACTCTTGACGTCCTTATCAACGCTCAACTATATGGCCTCATGATATATTTCCATTTCAATGCAGACCCAGAATGACCCATGGACACCCACCTCCCAATCACACTACC
Organism: Alisma plantago-aquatica; assembly: GCA_963693085.1. Classification (NCBI taxonomy): domain Eukaryota; kingdom Viridiplantae; phylum Streptophyta; class Magnoliopsida; order Alismatales; family Alismataceae; genus Alisma; species Alisma plantago-aquatica. The sequence goes on along the minus strand of OY856410.1, from coordinate 1,136,135,020 downwards.
AGTGTAAGGGTGGCTATATCGCCATAATAGCCCTTTTCAACATGTCTGGACCGCACAACTGAAGGCTGGCATGCCGCTTGTCCATGTTGCCCCACCTAGGCTTTGATACCATTTATAATGCCTAGGGGCCTACTACCCAAGGTTCTAGTAGAGTTTTAGGAATGGCGACTAGCCCCATCGATCACCACTAGCCTTGGCTGCGTGCTTTGTCCTCACGAATAGCTCGGGATCAACTTCTCGACTGGTCACCTATTCTAAACTACTCTGGGCTGAGCACACTCAACCGCATAGTCTTCGTGATGGGCTCCCTGAAAAGGAGATGCACCTTGGTGATATGGGTAGTCTAATCATTCCTTTTAAGATCATTTTATCCGAGGTCTTAAATCTTGGGATGTTACAACAACTCTTGATCTGAATGGCGAGGATGGATATTCACCTTGAACTCGACAATCACATCTGGACAAACGTTGCATAAGGTAGAGATGGGAGATATAGACATATCTCTTCTTCATCCTCTCTTCTGAGCTCTCAACTCTGCACCTCATCTTTCCTCCTCGTCCTCTTCTTATCTCCTCTACTCTCTTTCGGTACGCCAACAACGAACAAACTATGAAAGTGGTTGGGGTGGATGATGTCAATGGCAAACTCCATTGAAGAGATTGCAATCAAAGTAGGGGGGTGGAGATGGAAGAAACAAGAAGAGGAAGGTTTGACATGACTTGGAGAAGTTGTGTGTTGGTCTGCGCAACAAGCTTGGGAGAACTCAAACCCACACTTAAGAAAGCTTGACATTGTGCTTGTAAGAGATGAATCCTCACACATGAGAGGGTTGATCTTGTGCCTGAGAGTATACTGGATCTCACATGTGAGTATAGGACTTCATGTTGGCACATTAGAAAGGTTGACTTGGCGAGGATGTTACAACCGAGGAACTTTTAAGCATATTCTATGTCGTATGGGATCCAGTTACATGATTCGAAGAAGAAAATGAACATATCTTTGTGCAACCCAAAAAAGTTTAGGGGTTGCAAGGCGGAGCCTCTGCGGTATGGAGTCTATGGACTAGGTCGAATAAGCAATCCAATCAAAGATTTGATAAAGATTTCTTTCTTTTTGGATTGGATACATCGTGTGGGATGGATGACATGCCGTGTGAAGACTTACTGGGGAGCTTTTGACCTTTGAAACGCCGTGTTGACGGTTAGAGATGATGCATTTGAAGATGCCTGGAGAAATGATTAAGGACACAATGCTTTTTGACATATGACACGCCGTTTCAAATTTTGAAACCCTAGCAGCGACACGTTGTTTTGAAAGGATGACACGCCGTGCACTGCTGCCAAGAGAATTGAAACTGTAATGGTGACACGTCGTGTTGGACACCTACACAGGGTGTTGACTATTGAACATGATGAACTCCACTGCGAATGAAGTTAAACTGCGTGTAGGTGACTTACATGGCTTGCAATCTTCTTGCTAGATGAAAAACCACCGCTTTGAACAACAACACATACCATGTTGATCTTGTTACACAACGTGTGACGTGCTGCTAGCATAGATTTGACCTGTAGATCCTGGAAACGAAAGATCTTTGGATTTATGCATGGCGGAGTTGATAGAGATGAATGTAAGATTGTGGAGATGACTGCCACCATGGAAAAGATTATCGTGGGGTTGTTGATGTTGGAGAGAACTTTCACCTGTCAGTGTGGCTGGACCTTGATTATTGACGACGATGTAAGAAGGGTGACAGTTGGATGGTTACATCTGAACTTTGTGCTTGGGGAAGACGAACCCACGGAAGATGAATATAGGGAAGATGAGCTAGGGAACAATGACTACATGGGGGATGCTAGATGACGCAGAAGACAGTGAGACAGTGAATACAATTTGGAACTTGACGATGGAGATGGCAAAGACCCTTTGGAGAGAGAGAGTGACAAAAGTGGTCGTGCGGGCATCCATCTTGGATTGATTGGCCGCCAAAAGGCGGAAGCACTGCTCTCTTTCTCTCTAGGGTGTCATTCCCTGTTGCTCTGATACCATGTAGAAAGAAAATAATATGGATGATATATTAATCGTGTGTTTGATACAATAGAACCCCTCTCCTTTATATAGGAGAAGGTGGACAAGATTCTAGAGACTTCCATACCTAGCTAGACTCTAAATGGGCCTACAGACTTTGGCCCATATTTCATATGATATGATATTTTTACTTTTAGCAATAGCAGTTGACCTTAACATTTTAAACTTAGAGATCTGCATCGTGGAACCATGAAATATTGATTTGAACAAACTTCTATTATATATCTTGATAGTTTGGGAGCAACATGTATAAAAGATCTCAGTCTAGTATACATTCTTAATTTTGGGAAGAGGTCATGGTCCTTGCTACACTGACCAACTACACACTACTAATGTCCTTGACATGTTCATTGGAACCCTAGATGCATCTAGACATTGGTGAAAGTTTAAGCCATTTGTATCCTTGGATGGTCATACTCTATAGAGCTTGAGGGTGACCTCTTAGTACTATGGTTAGGTTATGGTGTTGGCGTCTTGGTACTATCAACACTATCAATGCCTTGGTCATGTTGGCTACTATTGATTTTTTTTCCTTGTATCTTTTCATAGATCCTGGGGTCTATTTTACATATCAATGTATACTTTAAGAGTTCAAGCATTTGAATCCATAATGGCTTTCCATTTTATTTGTTTAATACCCTTATCGAATGACCTAATGCCTTTGTCGGCTGGCCACAGCTTGGATTGTGGTTTGGGTGAGACCTTTTTATGGTGTGAAAGATCCTAATATCTATATTAAAGACCCTTTGTCTAGAACAAGTACCTCAAAGCCACATCAACCTTAAAAATGTATAAAAAATATATGTGTAAGGCAACTTGTTGAGAAATGTTTGGTATGAAAACAAGGAATATGGGGCAAATTAAGGAAGCATGCATAGAATTGCTTTACTAGCTGATAATAAACTGAATGGAAAAGGGGAACACCAAGAATAGAGGAAAAAACATGCCAGGTTATAGGTTCTTACAAAAGATAACAGTGGATTCATTTGTCCATGTTACACTAGGCAAGGACTTCAATGGTATAAAAGCAGAAATGTGGACAGTTTAACCTGCCATTTGTACTTAGTGGGAAACTAGTCAAATATCTGTGATGGGGACAACAACTTGACGACCGAAAGATAAACAATTGACAAAACGTCAAAACCTCTCATAGCCATTGAAATTGATGGTGGAGATGTTCACAGAGAAGTCTAGTATTGCAGAAACTTTTTATACTCTTCCTCAAAGAGTATCACTGGTCTTCTCATAGTTGGCATATTGCAATTCGTATCATATTTGCAACAATGATAATATTGTGATAGTTATTCAATATGGAACACACTTCTTACTTACTGTAATGGGTGCATTTTTTTCCTTTCTCCCACTTGGTTAAATCTTCCTCACTCTTTTAATATATCATCTTTCATGTCCATGACTACAGTTAGATGACTCATCTTGACAATACACAGAATGACGGAGTAGGTCTGACTTGTCAGATTACTATTTCTTAGGATGTTTTCGAATCACCACTTTCAGCACAGAGAACTCTATAAAAGGCCTTCACAAATCCAGGAAAACCAGCACCACTCTTCTGATGGGCTCAAACCCAAACTTTAGTCAAACAAGAACGTTAAGGAAAACCATTGTTTCCCTTTTGAGTTTGCATCTTTTGGACAATGCTCTGGAGTATCATCAGAGACGTCTCATCTCTCTAGAGTATCCCGTAACATATCTATATCCGTGTTGTTTGTAGATTCTGGTTATTTATTAACTATCGTATCAGAGCCGCAGGTGATCCCCTTTTTTTGACTGTATTAAACTGAATAAGTTCGACAACTTGAGGTTTCATGCTATCTCATAGCAAGGAAATCATCTGGCCGTCTTCACACACTAATGAAGTTTGCTAACTTTAGAATCATCACTACAGGAATTGCCTTCTTTTCCCAGTGACTATAATACATTGCACCTTTGGGTTTGCGACTAATAATAGGCTAATGTTGGTGGCCATTGATGTCAAATATTTCTGCTTCTGATTCCTGCAGCCATAAGAATTAATATAATCTGAGCAAACATCATTAAAATCAATTTGTGACAGAGGTAATCACTAACAGGGTTGTAGAGCTCAGTGCAATGCTCAGGGAGTCAGGGGCGACCACTTAAGAGACACAGGCCTATTGTCCTTAACTCTTTAGTGATGGGAGATGGCCTATTATGCAGCTGTTGACAACTTTGAAGCATTACCAGTAACTTAGTTGATACATTGCAGCAGGACTGCTGACCTTATAGCAGGGAAATTCAGCCTCTAGGAAGGCTTAATGACCCAATAGCAGTATTAGCAGCCTAAGTGTTGATATGAGCTGTAGTTGCCAGTGGGAAACCTGAGTATTGATCCAGATGGGCTTGTAGCAGCAAAGCGGCCCTATTGCAGGGGTGGTTGACATGGGAAAAACTAGGGGTAGCCCGTTAAACTGAGATTTGAGCAGGAGGATCCAAGCATGTTCTTGCTATACCTTCCCATAGGGCGTCAGGCCCAACTTGCTCTGCTACTATGTGAATATGCTAGGACAAACAACAATACAAAAATTGGGATTGGGCTGTGCTGTGTTTATAATTGTTTATGTTGTTGTATATTTGTGAGGGTAAGATTACAAATGAGTCTGTGGAAACTCTATGTAACAAGTTGACCAATGATATATATAGAAACACATGATTTCGAATTGGAGCATTATACCACATGTTACATTTAAAGATGTCATGCTCATTATCTAAGGGCATGATTTGCAATTTTTTTTTCTTCAAAGATTACATTCTTGTTTTCTAAAAGGCTTGTTTTACAAAATTTCCACAGTTTGATTCTCTACCGAAGGTTCATTGCTATCAAATTCAGTTTGTGGGATAACACCAAACAAATGGTAAGTCGGTTGAATTGTTTCTTTTGTTATATGATTATTTCCGAATACTTGACCAAACTTTGACTGAAATTTATTGATTTTTTTCACCAATTTCCCCAGTTTTTTTCTGAATTCCGAATTTTCCGGCTAGCCAAAAATCGCCAATCTCAAATTTGTCATTGTAAACATATTGTGACAAAGTCAGGGTTTTCAGAAAGCTCAGGGTTGCACAATGTGTGCACCCTCATATATATAATACTGAAAGAATTACAGAGAGGTCCATATATAAAAGAGAAATAACAAAACAAATAACAGGCTATGTAAAACAGGAAATATATAATGTAACACTCCCCCTCAAGTTGGAGCATAGATGTCAATCATGCCCAACTTGTCCATCAGTGTGCAGAACTGTTTCTTCGCCAGAAGCTTGGTGAAGATATCAACAACTTGATCTTCTGATCTCGTGCATGGAGTGCATATCTTGCCAGCAAGAATAGATTCTCTGATGAAGTGGCAGTCAACTTCAATGTGTTTGGTGCGCTCATGATAGAAAGGATTATTTACAATGAAGATGGCAGCTCTGTTATCACAGTGCATAGGAATGGCCGAAGAAGATTCAATCCCAAACTCTTTCAGAAGAGAACGCACCCACAATAACTCACTGGCAGTATGGGCCATGGCCCTGTACTCAGCTTCAACACTAGATCTGGCAACGACATTCTGTTTCTTGCTCCTCCAGGTAACAAGATTGCCTCTTACAAACGTACAGTAACCGGAGGTAGATTTTCTATCAACTTTGCTGCCTGCATAATCAGAATCAGAATACCCTTCAAGAACACAGTGCCCATTCTTTTTATAATGAAGTCCCTTGCCAGGCGACTTTTTTAAGTATCTCAGAACTTGACATACAACATCCCAGTGACACTGTTTGGGTTTGTCAAGGTACCTACTAAGAAGACCAACTACAGTAGCAATATCAGGACGAGTAACAGTCAAATAAATCAATTTACCAATCAACCTCCTGAATTTTTTATGATCAACAAAGACAGAAGAGAAATCATCATCCCAATTCACATTGGGATCAAGAGGAGTATCCGCAGGTCTTGCTCCAAGCATACCAGTCTCCTGCAGAATATCAAGAACATACTTTCTCTGAGAAAGCACCAGGGCATTAGAGTTTCTAGAGACCTCTATGCCAAGAAAATACCAAAGTCTGCCCAAATCTTTGGTAGCAAAGTGCTTGCCCAGATGATCTTTGGTAGCCTGAATACCAAAAGAGTCGCTGCCAGAAATAATAATGTCATCAACATATACAATCAGAACAGTAATACCTGCTGCAGTCTTTTTTGTTAACACAGAGTGGTCAACCTGTGACCTCAGAAAACCAAAATCAATCATGATCCTGCTCAACTTATCAAACCAGGCACGACGACTCTGCTTGAGCCCATAGATAGACTTCTTAAGCCTGCATACTTTGTGAGACTCCCCCTGAGCAACAAACCCAGAAGGTTGCTCCATATACACCTCTTCCTGCAAGTCACCCTACAGAAAATCATTTTTCACATCAAGCTGCAGAAGAGACCAGTTCAGATTTACAACAACAGATAGGAGAATCCTGACAGACACCTCTTCCTGCAAGTCACCATACAGAAAATCATTTTTCACATTAAGCTGCAGAAGAGACCAGTTCAGATTTACAACAACAGATAGGAGAATCCTGACAGAGTTAAGGCGAGCAACAGGAGAAAAAGTCTCAAAGTAATCAATGCCATATGTCTGAGTATAGCCCTTTGCAACTAACCGTGCTTTCAACCTCTCAACCGTACCATCAGGTTGATATTTTACGGCATATACCCACCTGCAGCCCACATGCTTACACTGAGGAGGTGGATCCACCAGCTCCCAAGTGTCTCTGTCAGTAAGAGCAATCATTTCTTCTTTCATAGCAGATGTCCAAGCAGTACTTTTCAATGCATCCTGAACATTCTTAGGTACAACCACAACAGATAAAGCATGTACAAAATTGCTAGATTGAGTATTCAGATGAACAGTAGATACAAACTGAGCAATGCTATGAGAAGTGCAGGAACGAGTACCCTTTATGAGTGCAATAGGTATGTCAAGGTCAGAGTGTACTTCAAGTGCAGCAGAACCTTCTGGAGGAGAAGATTGGTTGTCTTGGGGGGGTACTTGTGTAGAAGGTGCTCTATTCCTGCGCTGATAAACAATAAGTGGAGGATCTTTATTTTCAGCAGTCACAGTGTCAGTAAGGTTAGGCACACAGTCAGAAATAACAGACAAAGGATGTCTGTCGGAAAGAATGTCTGTCTGCAAACTATCTCCTGCTGAAGAATAATACGGTGTATCTTCAAAAAAGACAACATCACTACTAGTAAGCCATTTCCTGGTACTGGGATTATAACACCGGTAACCCTTTTGAGTTCTAGAATAGCCCAGAAAAATACATTTAGCAGCTCGAGGAGACAACTTATCAGAAGTGGGTCCAAGTAATCTGACAAAGCAGGTACACCCAAAAATTCTAGGAGGCACAGCAAACAAAGAAGTTTCAGGTTGTAGAACCTGTATAGGAATCTTATTTCCAATAACAGACGATGGCATCCTATTAATCAGAAAACACGCAGTCAGAAGAGCCTCAGGCCAATAGGAGCGGGGCACATGAGAATGCATCATGATAGTCCTGGTGACTTCTAATAAGTGTCTATTTTTCCGCTCAGCGACACCATTTTGTTGTGGGGTATAGGCACATGAAGTCTGGTGGAGCGTACCAACAGATTTACAGAAAACCGCCACTTCTTGCTTAACAAATTCTAAAGCATTATCGGTGCGGAAAACTTTAACAGGCAAACCAAACTGCGTTTTTATTTCAGCAAAAAAATACTTGATAGTAGACAACACTTCAGACATACTTTTTAATAGAAACAACCAAGTAGTTCTAGAAAAGTCATCAATAAATAGAATGAAATACTTGTACCCAGACAAACTCGGTACATGGCATGGTCCCCATACATCAGAGTGAACTAAATCAAAAATGTTTTTACTGCTCACAGTACTACGTCTAGGATACACAGTACGAGTTTGTTTTCCCAGCTGACACGATTCACACTGAAAATTACAACTGCCAATATCCGAAACTAAATGACGCAGCTTCTCTGACGATGGATGTCCCAGCATGTAGTGCCACTGCAGTGCAGAAACAGAAGCCGATAAAGCAGATACCACAACAACTTTCTCTGATCTCGGTAATTGGTCCAAGTAATATAGTCCATCAGTACCTTCATACCCCCCACCAATCTTCGTCCACGTGCGAAGGTCCTAAAAAACACATGACCTAGGAACAGATGTCAGGCTACAGTTCAAACTTCGTAAAATTTTGCTGACAGATAATAAGTTCAGAGGAAATCTAGGCACATATAAGGCATACTTGAGCCAAAACGGAGAAACAATATCACCGACTCTAAAGACCGAAGACTTTGATCCATCAGCAAGCATAACTAAAGAGTTACGGGCATGTTTAGATAGAGTTTTAAACAGAGATCTATTGCCAGATATATGTGTAGAGGCACCAAAATCTATCACCCATTTAGTATTACTAGAAGTAGAAGGTGAGGAGGAACTCAGGAATGCAGTATCATAACCAGAGTATGCAGCATGTGCTCCACTAGTAGAAGCAGCAGTAGAAGAGCCAGCACGCTCAAGAAGGAGGCGTTCCACCTCAGCACGAATGTAGTCTGCGGTCGCTCTCGCAGTCTCTGGCTCAGGCGTCGGAGTAACACCCTCAGAAGCAGTAGACGATGAATCTGCAGCAGCATTGGCCCAAGCCGGTTTACCATACTTTTCCCAACACTTTTCTTCAATATGGTTAGACCGGCCACAGAAGGTACACACGCGCTGTCCTTGCTGAGGACGCGCAACAGCAGAAGATGGGGCAGCCGAAGGGGCTCCTCGTCCAGCAACAGGTCCACGTCCCCGTCCTGTACCCAGGGGAGGACGGCCATCAGTGGAACGGCCACGGCCACGCCCGACCCAAGCAGCCAGGGCAGTCGAATCTCCAGTCTTAGTATGAGGAGGCGGTGTCGAAGAAGAAAGGCACTGGAGATGCTGGTAGGCACCCTACAGAGTAGGGAGCGGATCACTCGCTAAGATCTGATCCACAACACCAATATAGGACTCTGGCAAGCCACTCAGAAACTGTATCAGCTGTAGTTCCGCCCGCTGTTTCTACATAGTCGCCAGATCAGTAGACAACGGGTGATAAGTCTCCAACTCACCCCACAGGCCAGTGAAGGTGGAGTAGTCTGAGATGTCAGATCCCGTGAATTGGAGTCGCCCCAGTTGCTTGGTTATGTCGAAAACCTTCTTGGGATTCTGACTGTGAGAGTAGGTACCAGCGAGCTGATCCCACATCTGCTTCGCCGTAGGCAGCCGAAGTAAAGTGACACTGATCTTCTCAACTGCGCTGTTGAGAATCAATGTCATCACAGTCGAGTCCTCACGGACCCAATCATCAAAACCTTGGACGTCCTTGGCATCCGCATGCTCTGCAGGCTGAGGCGGACCAGTGCGAATCAGATGAGAGTACTTCCCTTGTGATTTGGCATATATCACAAAAGAGCACACCCAAAGCTGGTAGTTGCGCCCGTCAAGTTTAATAGTGGTAACTTGACGGCCCGAGTCTCGCTAGAGGTCATCTCCAGAAGACGCCATGAGGACAGGCAGGAAGGCAGGCACAGGCAGGCAGGTACAGGCAGGAGACAGACTAAGCCGTCAAACAGGCAGACGCAGGCACAAAATTACCACGGACCTCTCACATACAAACTACGTCGAAGCGTAGTAGGAAACCCGGAGGTCGAAGCCTACACGGGCGGGCAGGCACCGACAAACACGAACTAAAAGCTGTCCCTCCGACGAACAACTCGTCGATCTCCCCCCGAAGACGAAGCTAGTCCAGATCTACATGCGACTCAGTGGTCCCGTAGAAGACGGCCACCCGACAGTGCACCTGCTGTGCGAACAACGACCAAAAAAATGGTGATGTTGCTCAAGCACTAGCGGCACACCAAGCCAGGAGGCTAGACGGAACCACGAGCGGCGAACGAGCGGCGGGCGGCCCCTACGTGGGCGGCGGCGACGACGGCCAGCAGTGCAGCTGGCGGCTGCTGCTGCGCCGCACGCACGTGCGCGGGGCGGCGGGAGGGAGGGGCTGCGGCACGACGGCGGGGGGGGGGAGGAAGGAGAGAGAGAGGGGAGGGAGGGAGGGAGAGACGGTTAGGTTTCGACCTGCTCTGATACCATGTAACAAAGTCAGGGTTTTCAGAAAGCTCAGGGTTGCACAATGTGTGCACCCTCATATATATAATGCTGAAAGAATTACAGAGGTCCATATATAAAAGAGAAATAACAAAACAAATAACAGGCTATGTAAAACAGGAAATATATAATGTAACACATATCATGTGTAAAAGGGAAATATATGTGTAATGGATGTGCCTCTGGGTTTGATTGCTTGTATAATTAGATGTGTTCACTTCCTTTGGGTGAGGCATTGTGGCCATCTTTGGTCATCATTGGGGTCAACCATATTTGTTCTTTTGATGTTGCTAGCCTTTTGGAAGATATATGATCTATTTGCAATAAAAAGGCTCACAAAAGCAATCGATTTGCCAAAATGCTTTTCTTTACAAGTGGAGATCCCCTTTAGACAAGGAAATTAATCAAAATTTATGTGATCATGATGGTAGTGAGGCTTGGATAAATTTTGAGGAAGTAGAGTTGTACAATCTTCCAAATTTTAATTGTGGACTCATTGAATTAGTAATACAAATGTATAAATCATCATGGTAAAATCATCAACACCAAAACCATGATTGTTAAGGCGTCCACCTAGTCGATCAGGCACCCAAGGTGTCAGACGACTTCTGGGCCTGAATAGGTGGCCGTCTAGGGCGCTTGGGCGGCTAGGTAGGTGCCACCCACATGGGCCACCCACTTTTTTTGTTGGGCTAGCCCAAGTAAGGGCCAATATAACCACGACTAACCTAAAACAAAATAAAATTTGTAGGCCCCGAGTAAGAGCAAATATCATTTTGGCATGTACATTTACCAGTTACGATTGGGAATTGGGAGAATACAAAACTATAGATTTGGGCTTTATGTATAGAGATGGAAATGTGAAAATGAATTAGACTATTTACCTATCATGTCATGTCTTTCTAATTATTTATAGTGGGATTTGAGAATGCACATCTGGATTTCTTACAATTTGTATGGTCTATTTATATTTATTTATTAATTTAGTAATTCAGTTAGAGAAGTTCAATGATTATTGGAGTTATAGGTATGTATTATAGTATGAATTTTCATTCTTAAATTCTTTTTTGTCTCTAATTTAATGTTAACTAATCTAGTTACATCTATTTGAATTTATTGTGAGGGGCTTGGATCTATACTATACCATTTTGGCTGTAATACTTACATATACTTATATATACATGATTTTATTATAAAAAAATTCGTCGCATGGTCGCCCAAGGCGCTTAGCTAAGAAAAGCCACCACTACTTAGACATTTTGAAAACTATGCACTAAACAAATTTTTTCCAAGAATGTTGTCTTACTAGCATAATTACTAACAAGCGCTTAATTGAATTGAAAAAGTCAGAATTTGGGAATCATGCGGGATGGTAGGAAAAGTATGGTGGAAGTGTAGTCGCTAAACTGGAAAAGTTATACATATGCATCTAGTTTATGTATTTATGTGAAGGTTTGTGTTGACCACCTACTAGCATACCTTTATTTGGTTGGTTATTGTAATGCAATAAATTAGAATCAAGAAGTCTAACCTATTGAACCGAGAGCATATAAAAGATATTATTTTAATATAAATGCATTAAATAAAAACATGAAATTGAGTGGAAATTAAAGATGACTACAAGTACTATTACATGCAATAAATCAAATCCAAAAGTGTAACGTGTATCTATATACCATTGTAGATAAAAAACTAGATATGATGGTGAAAACAATAAAAGGTACCATGAAAAACACGCCACAAAATGTGAATAAAATGTTAAATACACATTTTATTTGTGGAAAACATGGTAACATTCATATCATTTGGGAAGGGCCGTGTGATTAGAATAAGACTCTATTAATGAGATAAAGAGTACAAGCATAGACCCCCTCCTTATATAGGACAAGAGTTAGTAAACACAAAGTTCACAAATATGGGACAAAAGACCAGACACTCCCCCTCAAGCTAGAGCATGGATATCATGCATGCCCAACTTGTTCACAATAGAATGGAATCTTGTCTTTGGCAGTGATTTTGTAAAGATGTCAACAAGCTGATCCTCAACTTGATGTATGGAGTAGCTATGCGCCTGGATAAATTAGACTCTCATACGAAGTCAGTCTACCTCAATATGTTTGGTATGCTCATGGAATGTGGCACTACTTGCAATGAAGGCAGCTGCATTATTATCACAGTACATAGGAATGGGGTTAGAATCAAAGATTCAAAACTCCTCTAATAGGCCTTGAAACCACATCAACTCACAAGTGGTAGGTTTCATGACCCGATACTCAACTTCGACACTGGATCTAGCCACAATTGCTTGCTTTATGCTTCTCAAGTGACAAGGTTACCACATAAAAAGGTGCAATAACCAGAAATAGATTTACGATCAACCCTGCTGCCATTATAGTCTTGAGTTAGAGAAACTAAAAATCTTGTAGTTCCGCTCTGGTTCTACATTTGTTCGAATAAAATGTTTAGCGCATGCACTTGTCCAGTACCGGGCCTTCGCTTGCGCGCGAGGGACGAATCGACCTACAGGGAGAGGTACAAATCGAGCGAAGCGAGAGGTCTCAGAGCGACCCCTTTGATTGATTTTTGCCGCCCCTTCTTTGGTTTGGTGGCAGAAAGACAGAGCGATGATTGATGCCCGGCGGGGCTCGAGAGAAGGATCATGGCGCCCCAGAACCATGACATCCAGCAACATCTCCTTGCTGCCTGCGTGCAAGAGACTGAGATTTGGAAATGGAAAGGCCGACCACAGCTTAGCCGGTTCTGTGTTGAAAAAAGCGGCAGCCCCGCCTCCCCCACCCGACACCCCCAACCCCTTGAGCACATTTTTGTAAAGAAATACCACATCAAACTTTTTGGTGGAATATTCACATTATGTAGAATATCCTGACTTTCGATAGTTACATCCAGGTCAATAGAACATAGAAAAGCGGGATGTCCGTGACGAGTACGTGTGGGATGAACCAAACCCTCATTGAATTTTATTTTTCCATTGTAAGGGGCTCGTACATGCTCAGCAGTACCACCCGTAAATACTCCACCAGTATGAAAAGTTTTTAATGTTAGTTGAGTACATGGTTCTCTAATGGATTGACCCGCAATAATACCTACGACTTCTCCCACTTCGACCAGGTCGCCATGGGTGGGACTCCGTCCATAACATAATTGACAGATCCAAGATGTACTTCTAGAAGTAAAAAGAGTTCGAATATATATTGATTGTGTTCGAAAGGCCCATTCTTCCTATATAGAAGACCCTTTTCAGGTGAGGCTTTGAAGTATTTGAGAATATGCACCATCCCAGTGACATTGTTGAGGTTTATAAAGATAACTACTGAAAAGTCCTACAGTTGAAGTGAAATCTGCTTGTGTAACCGTCAGATAAATGAATTTACCCATAAGTCTTCTATATTGCTTGCATCAGAGTAAGAAGGAGAAGAATCATCATCTCGATTAGCATTGAGATCTAAAGGTGTGCTAATTGGCTTGGCGTCCAACATGCCGGTCTCCTATAGTAGATCAAGGACATACTTGCGTTGAGATAGACATACTCCAGACGAAGAATGAGTATCAATCCCCAAAACAACACAATTTTCTTAGATCTTTAGTAATGAAGTGTTTTCTTATAATTTCCTTGGTATACTGAATACCCTGATGGTTAGTCCCAGAAAGGATGATGTCATCCACATACACGATAAGAATAACAAATCCCAAAATAATTTTTTTACAAACACAATGATTAGAATGCCAACATCAAAAGTTAAATTTAGCAAGGATTTGACTTAATTTATCAAGCCACGCTCTTTAGACTATTTAATCCATAAATGGTTTTCTTGAGACGACATACTTTTGAACACTCCCCCTGAGCAACAAATTTGTTGCTCCATATACACCTGCTCATGCATATCACCATTTAAGAAAACATTTTTGCCGTCAAGTTGAGAAAGAGGCCAACTTTTATTGACAACAACACAAATAAGACTTCAGACAGAGTTAAGTCAAGCAACTTGCGAGGAAGTCTCAAAGTAATCTATGTCACAAGTTTGTGTAGCCCTTAGCAACTATATGAGCCTTAGGATGTTCAACCGTGCCATCCGTTTGATACTTCACAGTAAATATCCAGCGACAACCTACATGTGAAACATGAGCGGGAGCATCCACTGATTCCCATGTCTGTTGTGTATGTAAACCCTTCATTTCCACTTGCATGGCACGACGCCAGGCAGGATGTGTTAGGGCCTCAATCGTAGTTTTAGGAACACAAATAGTGGAAAGAGTAGCGGTAAAATTTGTAAAACTTAAAGCAAGGTGAGCATCAAAATAGAAATTGCCGATAGGATGTAAAGTACAAGAGCGCACCTCTTTTCTTACGCTATTTAGAGTATTCAAATTCGAGTATACTTGATTGGTGTCGTGATATGCCAACGAAGATGAGGGATTGGCGGAGGGAGGGCCCATAAAGGGAGTTGTAGTTTTGCGGCACCTTTGATAAACTTTGAAAGGGACATAAGGAATATCAGATTCTGGATAGTTCGACTCAATGAGGATAGGAGAGGAGTGTCAACGAGCAGATTCATAGACAGAATCGAACCCATGTAGAAAAATATGAAGTATCCTCAAAGAAAACGACATCCACACTCATAAACCATTTCTTAGTTACTCGGATCATAACATATGTACCCCTTTTGAATTCTGGAGTACCCTAAGAAAATGCACTTCATAGATCTTGTATCTAGTTTACTCAAGCCAGTCTGAAGATTCCGTACAAAACAAGTATTGCCAAAAATTTAAGGTGGCACAGAAAATAGGGGATCTCTAGGGTATAAAACACTATAACGAACTTGGTTGTTTAAGATCAATGAGGGCATTCTATTGATAAAAAAACAAGTGGTGGAGACAACATCAACCCAAAAAGACTTAGGGACATGATTGTGAAACATAAAAGTTCTGGCAACTTCAAGGAGACAACGATTCTTACACTCGGAAACACCATTTTGCTTAGGAGTGTAAGAATAGGAGGTTTGATGAATGGTGCTAAGGTTTTTACAAAATGGCTAATAGTCTGTTTCATGAACTTAAGGGCACATCCTGTCCAAAATTTTTGATGGGTCTATTAAATTGAGTTTCAATTTTAGCAAAAAAAGCAGTAATAGTGTCTAGAAAATGTGTTAGGTCAATTAGTCTAGAGAAGTCATCGATAAAGGTCATGGAATACTGAAATCCATTTATACTTGTGACAGAACACGGTCCCCATATATCAACATGAACAATATAAAAAACAAATTTTGAAGACGATCATTTTTCTAGGGAACACCCATCGGCTTTGCTTTTCTAACCGACAAGCTTCACGCTTAAACAAAGTTTCAGATACATAAGGAAGCAAATGCTTGAGCTTGGAAGCTGATGGATGTCCCAATCTGGTGCTACTAAAGTCCCAAAAAGAGTCGAGGAGAGAAGCACAACAGTCTATGGAACATCAATATAGTATAATCTGTCTGGTCCCTCATGGCCCAAACCAATCCTCATCCTTGTGAGGAGATCCAAAAAGACACATCCATCAGGGTCAAACGTAATAGAACACTGAAGTTGCTTGATAGTTTTACTAATTGAAAGAGGAAAGTGAGGAACATGTAAAGCATATCTGAGCAAGAAGTTTTGTAGTTCAAATATTACATGTTAACTAGTGTTCTATTTAAGCTCTTTATATTCTCTTGTTATTTTTCTATTCTACAAGGACCTCTATGTAATTGTTCTCTTTATAAATATACGGGGTACACACATTGTGTACCCTAACCCTTACAGTCAATTCAAGATGGTACCAGAGCAGGTTCTCTAGCCGCCACCCTCCCCGTAGCCACCCCCTCCCTCTCCGCCGGCGACGCCCCCCCAGCCCGCCCGTGCCTGCCCCGCGTCGCCTGCCCCGGCTGGCCGTAGCTTGCAGCCGCCGGGCCGCTAGCCCGCCGTCGGGTGGCCGTGCGTCCCTGCTGCCGCTGCCGGAGGTCCCCCGTGTGAGGGGCTGACCTGCTAGTGCAGTCCACACGCTCGTCGTTCGCCTCCGGCTGTTCGTGTTGAAGGTCTTCGGAGACCTACCCCTTCTATCTGCCCGCGTTGGCCTTTGAGCCGCCGGGCTCTCTGCTGCGCCTCAACGTAGTCTACATGTAAGCTGGTCCTTCCAGTTGTTCTATCTGCCTGCTGCCACCTAGTCGGAGGTTCTAGGCGGTTCTAACTCCTGCTGCTGTTCTCTGCTGTTTGTGGACTCGGCCACCCTCATGGCTTCCTCTCATGAGGACTTTCGTCGTCAGGTGACTACTGTGAAGCTAGATGGGTGCAACTACCAACACTGGGTTTGCTCCATGGAGATCTTTGTGAAGTCACAAGGCAAGCATTCCCATCTGACTGAGGCTCCGCCTACTACTGCCGAGTCCAAGGAAAAAAAGATCTATGATGACTGGGTCTAGGATGACTCGACTGTGATGACGTGGATTCTGTACAACAGCGAAACTCGCATCAACGTCACTCTACTTCGTCTCTCGACTGCCAAGGAGATGTGGGATCAACTGGCCAACACCTACTCTCATAGTAAAAATCCGAAGGTGTTTGATTTGAACAAATAACTGTCCCGTTTGCACTTCACTGGACCTGATATTGCTGACTACTTTTCAACCTTTAAGGGTGTTTGGGCTGAGCTTGAGAATCTTCATCCCTTATCTACTGACTTAGCCACGATGCAACGACAACGACAACGACATGAACTCCAGGTTGTCCAGTTCCTCTGCGGCCTTCCTGACTCGTTGGGGTGGTTGACCAGATTCTCGCCAGCGATCCTCTACCTACATTGGAGAGTGCCTTTCAACGTCTCCAACGCCTGTCGACTTCCTCGTCAGATCTGCCTTCTGACACGGCTGATGCTACTGCTCTTGCTGCTATGTCTGGCCATGGTCGTGGTCGACCTCCGGAAAATTGTTCTACTGCTCCTGGACGGGGACGGGGACGTGGGTCACTTGGCCGTGGCTCCCTTAGTCGTGGCTCATCTGCTGATGCTTCTGGAGGTGCCGCTGCTCAACGGTACTGTGACTTCTGTGGCCGCAACAACCATACTGAAGACAAATGTTGGAAGAAACTTGGCACACCTGCGTGGGCCAATGCTGCGTCTGAAGGTGCTTCTCAAACGCCTTCTGCCGCTCCCTCGACTACGTCCACTGCTGAGTTCATCCGCTCTGAGGTGGAACGTCTTCTGCTTGAGAGGACTGGTGCTTCCTCCTCATCTGCGATTGAATCTGGAGCTCACGCGGCCACTTACTCTGGTTGTGATTCTGCCTTCTTGAGTGCTCATTCTAGTGCTGGTAATGCCAAATGGGTGATTGACTCTGGAGTCTCTTCTTATATATCTGGCAACCGTTCTCTTTTTCATAAATTGTCTAAACCTTGTTCCAAATCTACTGTTATGCTTGCTGATGGTTCTAAATCTGCTCTATCTAGGATTGGAGATATCTTTGCTCAAGTCCTTCTGCGTTCTGCTTTATATGTGCCAAATTTTCCACTGAACCTACTATCTATCAGTAAAATTGTCCACAATCTTAACTGCAGTCTGACCTTTGCACCGGCTACTTGTGTTTTTCAGGACCTTCACACGAGGGTGAAGATTGGTGGGGGGGCATGAAAGACCTAATGGACTCTACTACTTGAGTGAGTTGAAACGAATTGGCACTACAACTCTGGCTTCAGTTCTATCATCTTCTGTTTCTGCATTATAGTGGCCTTTCAGACTTGGGCATCCGTTAGCTGAGAAATTAAAACTTGTTATTTCTGGTGTAGGCTTGCATAGTTTTCAGTGCGACATGTCAGTTAGGCAAACAATCTAGAACTGTATTTCCCAAAAAAACTCAGATTGGTAGCAAAAATATTTTTGATGTGGTGCATGTTGATGTATGGGGTCCCTGTCATATTCCAAGTTTATCTGGCAATAAATATTTTATTTTGTTCATTGATGATTACTCCCGTGCTACCTGGCATGGAACAGAGTTTCGATCGAAATTTCATTTTTTTTCAATAGGACATCGAAACGTCAGTTTGCACTCCTATTTCGCGAAATAGTGTTCCATCAACTGGGTTTGTTGGGACTTTGATCTTTTAGCAGTTTTTTTTTGTGATATCTTGCTCTCGAAGGCCGCTTTACTTGATTCTAAGGTATGTAAACCCCCCTCCCTAGCCCATCTACTACTACTTTTTTTACTCCCTATTAGACATATCTTAATAAATACTCCAAAAATCTTAAATTTCTAAGTGACATTTCTCTTAAAATTCTCAAGATCTTGAAGTGAGCTTGTAAATCTAAGAAACAATAGTGTGAAATACGTATATCTATACTTATTTTGAGAATCTAATCAATATATATTTCATATTTATACACAAAATGGCTACAAAAGCTTTTTTAATGGAAGTTCTTATATTTTTGTATTTTTCACTTATGTAACCATATATATATTATAATAGTAGCCTTATACAAAATGATGTGTAAGTTGTAACTTGTAACCCTAATTTTTTTAATTATTCACTTATGTAACCCTAAATATATTATAATAGTAGACTTATACAATAAATATACTGACCTACAATATTGTAACTTGTAAGTTATAACTCTAAGTTATGAAGTCTATTACTCTAGTTGTTTTAACTTGAAGTTTGCAAGTTTGTAACAGTCTAACTGTCTAACATACTTGACATTTCTGTTCATTTGTGCACTCACTCATCAAGACATGGATCCCACCCTAACCTCTAAACATATACATTTATTATACAATCTAGTGTGTCTATGTTCAAACATTGTGTTTGCAAAATTCCATAACTTAATTCCTTCATTTCGTCATCGAAATTGCCATTGAAATTCTGTCGAAATTGTTCAGCTTCCTTCACTTACAAATGTGGGAGATCCCCCACATATCCAATTTGAAATATTATTGCATATATGAGTAGATCTTGGCGATTAGATTGTCCTGGTAAATTTTCATGATTTAATTCGCTTATTTGGTCGTCGAAATCGTTAGGGTTGTAAATATCAAAATTTCAGTCGAAATTTTGAAATTTTTTGTTTTTAGGCCATCAGACACTACATCGAAATCAGCCATTTAATTCTATGCTACCTGGTTATGTTTGTTGAAAGATAGTTCCCAAGTTTTGCCCACTATTAAATTCTTCTTTGCTAATATTAAAACTCAGTATTCTATGTCTATTAAAATCCTGCGTACTTATAATGCATTGGAATTCGTTCAAAAAAATGTTGAGGTTTTTTGCCGTTCCGTGGGGACAATTCATCAGACGTCTTGTCCTTATACACCTCAACAAAATGGTGTAGCTAAAAGGAAAAATAGGCATTTACTTGAAGTTACTAGAAGTATAATGCTGCATTCTAATGTTACTGCCTGTTTTCTGATAAATTGTATGCCTTCTTCTGTTATTGTGAATAAAATTCCTGTACAAGTACTACAACCCAATCTTCCTTTATTTTCTGTTCCTCCGAGATTTTTTGGGTCGACTGGTTTTGTTCGCTTGCTTGGACCTACTCAAGACAAGTTGTCCCCTTGAGCTGAAAAATGTATTTTTTCTGGGATACTCAAGGACTCAGAAAGGATACCGCTGCTATAGCCCTATTAATAAAAAGTGGTTCACGAGTAGTGATGTCGTTTTCTTTGAGGATACTCCATACTACTCTACTAAGGGGAATATGTTGAGTTCAGATTTGATTGCAACACCTCTGCCTATTATTGGTGATTCTACCTTTACTGTGCAACCTGATTAGACTACGTCTCCTACTCTCATTGTTTATCAACGCAGAAATTGGCCACCGCAACCTACTGCTCAAGACCCCCTCACTGACAACCAATCTTCTCCTTCAGAAGGTCCTGCCCCTATCGAGGTAACTTCTGATCTAGATTTACCTATTGCTCTCAGGAAAGGTACTAGATCATGTACATCTCATAATATTGCTAACTATGTTTCTATTGCTCATCTAAGTGTTCATGTTAGTAATTTTGTTGCTGCTCTATCTGCCGTTTCTGTACCCAACAATGTGCATGACGCATTACATAGTAAGGCTTGGACACAAGCCATGACTGAGGAGATGGTTGCTCTCACTGACAGGGGTACCTGGGATCTGGTTCATCCTCCTTCTGATTGCAAACCTGTTGGATGTCGTTCGGTTTACACTGTTAAGTATCATCCTGATGGAACAGTTGAACGCCTGAAGGCCCGCCTTGTGGAGAAAGGATACACTCAGACCTATGGTATTGATTATTTTGAAACTTTTTCTCTTGTTGCCAGGCTAAATTCTGTGCGGGTTCTATTCTCTGTGGCAATCAATCTAGATTGACCCCTTATCCAGCTGGACATGAAAAATGCCTTTCTTTATGGTGATCTCCAAGAGGAGGTCTATATGGAGCAACCACCTGGGTTTGTTGCTCAGGGGGAGTCACATAAAGTCTGCCGCCTCAAAAAGTCTATTTATGGACTCAAACAGAGTCCGCGTGCCTGGTTCGACAAATTGATCAAGATTCTGTCTACTTATGGCTTTCTCAGATCTCATGTTGATCATTCTGTCTTTATTAAAAAGACGTCCACTGGTATTGTGGTTCTTATTGTGTACGTTGACGACATTATTTTATCTAGCAGTGATCTCTCTGAAATTAATGCTACTAAAGCCTACTTATGCAAACATTTTGTCACTAAAGATCTGGGTAAACTGAGATATTTTTTGGGGATTGAAGTTTCTAGGACTGCTAATGCTCTTGTTCTATCACAACGAAAGTATGTTCTTGATCTTCTACATGAGACTGGCATGCTCGGAGCTCGACCTATTGATACACCTCTAGATCCTAATGTGAATTGGGATGATGATGAATCTCCTCTGTATCCTGACATTAAAAGATATAGAAGACTGGTTGGCAAACTGATCTATTTGACTGTCACTAGAGCTGATATTTCTACTGTTGTTGGTCTTGTTAGCAGGTATCTTGACAAGCCTAGATAGTGTCATTGGGAAGCACTGTGTCATATCTTGAGATATCTGAAGAAATCTCCTGGTAAAGGCCTATTTTATAGAAAACATGGTCATTGCTCTCTTGAAGGTTATTCTGATTCTGACCAAGCTGGAAGCAAGATAGACAGAAAATCTACCTCTGGTTATTGCACCTTTGTTGGTGGAAATCTGGTTACCTGGCAGAGCAAAAAGCAAAATGTTATTGCCAGATCTAGTGCTGAGGCTGAGTACCGTGCTATGGCTCATACTGCATGCGAGCTTCTGTGGGTGCAATCTCTTCTAAAAGAACTTGATGTGGGATCTTTTGCTCCTACTCCTATGCATTGTGATAATAAAGCAACTATTTTTATTGCAAATAATCCTGTCTTTCATGAGCGGACCAAGCACATTGAAGTTGACTGCCACTTCATCAGAGAATCTATTATGACTGGTCGTATCTGCACTCCTTTTACTCGCTCTGAAGACCAAGTTGCTGATATCTTCACCAAGCTGCTGGCCAAGAAGCATTTCTGTTCTCTTGTGGACAAGTTGGGCATGATTGATATCTATGGTTCAACTTCAGGGGAGTGTTAACTAGTGTTTTATTTAAGCTTTTTATATTCTCTTGTTATTTTTCTATTCTATAAGGACCTCTATGTAATTGTTCTCTTTATAAATATACGGGGTGCACATAGTGTACCCTAATCCTTACAGTCAATTCAAGATTACCAACTCCGTGAATTGGGGCTTGAGTGCTATCAACAACAGTGGAATAAGACGAAGGAGTCATACTCGAAATATTTTTAGAATTTCTAGAAATACGAATAGAATCACCAGAGTCAATGGCCCTTTTGTTTTTACCATAAGGAGCCAAGGAAGATAGAAAGGCATCATTACCATCCAGGCGCGGAGTGGATGCCGTCTGCTGGAGTCGTTCTTGATTTTTTTCCATCAAATTCAGCTAGGACCCAATCTGTAGAAGTGGAGGTTTGGGCCGATTCATCCTCGATGTAGTCAGTAGAAGCTGGATTGGCCATGTGTTGAGGGTAGCCATGTTTCACCCAGAACCGATCCTCATTGTGGTTATTGCACCCACATAAGTTACAATGACGAAGTCCACAAGGAGGGGCGTTGCTAGGTCTAGTAGAGGGATGACCACGTCTCGGTCCAATAGGTGGTTGGTCACGCCCAGGTCATGATGGGCTAAAATGATCACGTTCTCTACCGCGGGCACAATCTCTGCCACGACCAAAATTGCTAGATTGAACTGCAAGAGCTGACGCCTCAATAGAACCTATAGGAGAAGAAGAGAGACGGTAGGCGCTGGACCCGTTTTAAGGTATCACGTAGTTTAGGTGTAGTGGATCACTACATAAGATTTGATCCACAACTCATGTAAAAGAGGCGGGTAATCCAACAAGAAATTGTACCAGAGGTGGTTCCTTCCGCTATCTTTGAATTTCAGTGATATCAAGTCATGGGATGGCACACTTCAAATTCATCCCACAAACTGCAACATTGATTAAAAATTTATAATAGTCCTCAACAGAGGTATCATAAGAGACTTCTTTTTCAGGTCGATTATATAGATTTCAAATACATTTTTAGTTTGTTGGTGTAGGGTTTTGTTGGTGTGAGTAAACATGTGATAACTGATCCCACTTGGTCTTTGCCGTTCTAAGTCATCCTTGACCCACAACTCATAGGATTGTTTCGTATTTTCATCAGCATTATTGACAGGAATAGCAGATGCTTTAGTAATAAGGTGAGAGTATCTACCTTAGGCATTGACGTAAAACTCAAAGAAAGAAGATTATATATGGTTGTGAGAACCATCCATGTGTGAGTAAACATGTGATAACTGATCCCACATGGCCTTTGCCGTTCTAAGTCATCCTTGACCCACAAGTCATAGGATTGTTTCGTATTTTCATCAACATTATTGACAGGAATAGCAGATGCTTTACTAATAAGGTGAGAGTATCGACCTTAGGCATTGACGTAAAACTCAAAGAAAGAAGATTATATATGGTTGTTCAAACCATCCAATTTTACTATGGTCACAAAGAGAGTTCCTAAGTTATCATTAGGGGCCATGATGGAAAGTAGTTCTTGGATCAACCCACACAAGTAATCAGGTTAGAAGGGCGTGAAGCATTATGCAAGGCACCAACAATAGATTTTAGAACCCAATAGAATGAGCATTAAGAATTTTAATTAATAGACTAATGCCACATCGTCAATATAGACCAACATGTGACTAAGGTTGGTGGGAGGGAGCAAGTCCATCTCGAAGAATTGAGTTGGACCGGGAAGCAGTTGTTTTATACCAGGATTAGCCGGTGGTGTTACTGCCAAACCAAGGAGGGGAAGAAGAGGGTAGAGATATGGGATTAGATCATTGGAGAAAGGGGTGCTAGGGAGAGGGGCAGCGACTAGTGGATTATGTGGTTGGGGTGGATGTCATCGGCATGTGATGGAGGGCTGGTGGGTGGGTCACAGGTGTGATGGAGAGGTGGAAGGTTGATTCAGTGGTAGGGAGGGAGATGGTTGGCAGTTTTGGAAGCAACAACTGGTGGGTTTGATGGCGGGATTAGGAAGGAAGACAGGTGGAGGGGTGATTGCGATGGGTGTGGCTATAGGCGGCGGGAGCAAGAGTTGGATGTAGGTGGGGTCTGACGGAGCAGTTGGTGGCGGGATCTAGAGAAGAGAAGGGGTGGCAGGGGGTGGAGAAGGAAGGAATGGGTGGCGCCTTCTAGGGGGAATATGAAGGAAGCATTAGGGTTGAGAGGTTTGGGGGGTCGAACTGCTTTGATACCATGTGATTAGAATAAGATTCTATTAGCGAGATAAAAATTACATGCATCGACCTCCTCCTTATACGACAAGAGTCAGTAAACACAAAGTTCACCAATATGGGACAAAAGACAAGACACTAAGACAACACAAAATAAATAAATATTTAAATATATTAACAAGCCACATATATGGCAAGGGGAAATTTGCATTTAACACTTGATTTTCCATAAAGCCGCCAAATGTACTGGCATTATTTCATGGTGGGTGTCAAATTGCTCCAATTTTCAGATTCTCCCCTTGCTGCCTAGTATAAATTTTCATGTTAATAAAGTCATATTGACTTACGGATAATTACATCATATCGTTGAAAGCCGTTGAGAAACTTTAAATATGGTAGCTTTAAGGAGTGGTTCTTACGGTTGTTCGGTAGGGATATCTCCAGCTATATGTGCTCAAATTTGATGATTTCTTTTCCATTGAAACTAATGTTGTATCGTAAAGGACTCGGAAGGCTAAACACTCCTAGGCAAGCTCTCTTCAGCTTCCGGGACGGGGATGGGCTGGTTTCCACGGCTACCTAGTGAAAAAATATCCTCTTGCTTTTACGTATTAACATCATTGGTTTTTGAAAATTCCATTAAAGTTTGATTCCTCACTCTCAATGTCTTAGCAGACCTTCATTTCCACATTTTCGGAAGCCGACTTGAAGTTAAATCTTGTACCCTAAATAGTAGGTTCACATGTTGGAAATGAAAAGAACTATGCCTAACCAATGTTACCTGAACTATGCCACATATTGGTCTTTGTCCATAGATTGATGGGCCATATACCTGTCAAACGGGTGGGTGGATTTAGTTTGGGTTGGGCCATTGCGGGTTTGAGTCTCGCGGGTGTTGGTAAAAAAGATGCAATGCTAAGCAGATCGAGCAAAGACAACTCCAAACCCGACCCAACGGGTTGCGGGTCACCCACAGGTACCCATATAATCTCTATTCAATAAAAAATATTTTGCAAATTTGATACTCAAACGGTAAAAGAAGATGATTCTATGGTGTTTTTACATAAAATATAGTACAAAAACAACCAACCAATATACATTGTGGTTATCAAACAGAAAAGTATGTTGTTCAATTTTTACAACCATTCAACCACATACATTAACATTTTTTAGGCAAATTCTCTAAAGTATGATTAAAATTCTCTAATGTATGATTATGGTCGACAAACTACAACTCCATATTAAGCTTGATAGAGCAATTAGATAATGTAATAGACGTGAATTTATTTTCCTCCAATATCTCTTTCTGATATCAGATTTTGTTGGAAAAATTGGAGTTTGGATTGGATCTCTTTAACTATTAATGGGTAGTAGAAAAGCATCTTATTTATTTTACCTAGTAGTCGATCATTATATTAAACTTTATGTAGTTTATTTAATTAAGCGAGTCACTCGCTAAACCTGCTATCTAAACGGGTGGGTATATGTTTGGGAATTTTTACCGGGTGGCAAATTTCATCACCCAAACCCGCCTTAAACAAGTCGATCCATGTGTGCCTGCGGATTTTGATCCAATTTGACAAAGGCCTAACGGACCAATAAATATGTTAAATTTGCAACCCCAGAAGTTGTACAATTAAATTACTGATGTTTATGAAATGCATGTTTACAAATTTTGAAACATATTAACTTTTCGTTGTCAATGGCACTAATGTTATTGTTGTCGGCTTTACTTTCAAGGTCTTCCACATATTTTCTCATGGTCAGTGCTACCTTTTTTGTTTTTTGAAACTTTCCGAAGTTATACTTGATATAAGACATCAAGCTTGAGGAGGTCAATAAGTAGACCGTCTTGTACAAGTCCATGTACCTGAGTCAGGAACTTTATGCGCCTATGCTTAGACACTCCATAGTGCCATGTATCCGAGTTAGGAACTTTATGTGCTATGCTTATCGTAGACAAGCTATATCTAGATGTGGTTCACATCTAAAACTATGGGTGGCATCTATACATGCTTAGCGTGTAAGTTCAGTGTATTGATTTTATATAGTACGCCATCTAATGCATAATGTGAGATCTATCTCAGTTTAATTATGTTGTGGATTTGGATTTGATTTTCAACTCCGGTGTGATTACTATGAAATTAAACTTGACATGCATTGCACAGTTTGATTATTTACTTTTTTTTTTGTAATAACAAAAGGTGGGGGGGGGGGATGATTAACCCTGCTGCCCCAATAACTGCACAAACCCTGATATGCTCGGCAGAGTGGTAAACTAATGATACTTTTCTAGAGTTCAAAGTTCAAACCTGAGTTAGTTCACTGGCGGTTTTCAGCTCGGCCACCCGGCTATCCTTGCCCTGTTGTTATTTGGTATTTCGTTTAAGACTTTTAAGTGCATGTATGATGAAGTATCTGGTACAAGTTTATATATTTGTATCCTATATTTCAAGCTCCCACATCCCATGTATATGCATCCAAATATATGGTCATGCTCCCTAATGTAAACCTTCTTCAGCAAAACATCAATGAATGTGTTCATCCCCACTTCTGTATTATTCTTTACATTTGTTGTTGTTTGCCTTTGTTGGCTTTCAGTTTCATTGGCATTAATAGTTTTCAAGAAGTAATTTATAATGGACTCAAGTTTAATTTGTATCTTTTCATTTTTTATACCTTGCAAATTTATCTCGTGTAATCTTGATTCTTTTATGGACCTATATAATAAATACAAGTATATATATTTATATCCTATATTTCATGCTCCCATGTCCCATGTATATGCATCCAAATACATGGTCATGCTCCCTAATGTAAACCTTTCTTCAGCAGATTCTTAATGAATGTGTTGTATTATTCTTCAATTTTTTAATGTGAACGCCTTTGATGGCCTTCAGTTTCATTAACATCAATGAAATACCAGCAGTGATTTGTAATAGACTCAAGTTTAATTTGCATTTTTCTGTATTTTTATACCTTTGCAAATTCAACTAGTGTGATCTTCAATCATGGATGGACCTACAGGGTCCTATGGTTGCAGGTATTAGTGTGGCTGCAGCTGCTTTAGGAGCCCGGTCTCTTATTCGAGCTTGGCAGGTTCTTAAAGCTCGCCCGGTTGGACCCCGAGCACGTAAATTTTATCCTGGTGGGTTTGATCCAGTGATGACTAGGCGAGAAGCTGCTCTAATTCTAGGTGTGAGGTAAACACCTCTAGTTTACATACCAAGAAGTGTTCCGCATTGAAGTTGGATTTGTATAGCAATTTCTGTTAGGGGACATGATTTGAGCAGTCTTAGGATTTGAAAATGACATGTTTTCTGCAGAGAGCGTGCAATTGAAGAAAAGATAAAGGAGGCTCACAAGAGGGTCATGGTAGCAAACCACCCTGATGCCGGTGGAAGTCATTATCTGGCTTCCAAGATAAACGAAGCTAAAGACATATTAGTTAGACGAAACGGTGACTCCTCGGCCTTCTAACCTAACAACACGATATCTGTATATTTTTGTCATTTTTGCATATCGATTTTGAACTGCACTTTGTTAATTGTGTACCGATGTGCCACGTATGAAATGCGTCTGCATATAGCAAGGTTGTTTATGTCCATAAATGAACAAGGTACGTGCCAGAGGGACAAACGGAACGAGTGGTTCAAGTATTTATTGGAGTTGGTACTTTTTCTGGTTGCGTAAGTTGCTTTAATCTTAACGCGATGGAGAGAGGCCTTTTGTTACTCTTGGCTTCTGGTACAATCGTATCATATTTTGTATTCTCCTGTTACAGGTGGGCCAGTTTGTGGACCTATTCCTTCTATCATTGTTTGACCTTACTCGTCAGTATGTGTTGTTAATATTCACTTAAGTGGAAGTATATACAACTTAGCCAAACAATTTTGACAATCTTAACATGCATGCAGTGGACCGTTACCAACAGATCTTGTTCCAGTCTTCTCAGAGTCGGTAGCTTTTAGTGTGTTTTACTTACAGTTGCATATACTTTCTTTTTCTTTGTTTAGGCCCTGTTTGGTAGGGTGTTGTTAATAAGAGTGGAATTTGATTGTCCAGATTATTAGTTCAGTTTTTGTTTGGTAGGGTGTTGTTGAGTGTAATTGAATGGATTGGAACTGCGTGGTAATGATTGATTGGGGCCGAAATCAAGGAAAATGTACTGCGTCGAATTGCTGTGCGGTCGGGCGTAGTTACTTGGCCACGTCTATTAACTGCCCAGCGCCACTATCATATAACATACCAGCACGCGATCCCTCGCCTTCTCTCTGCAACAACTTATAACAGCCTGTCACTTTGTCTCTCCTTCTGAGGCGCAGCTTGCCAGAATCTCATTTCTTTGTCCGTGTTTCGTTCCAGAGTGATCTATCATACATTCTTTTTACCGGAAGGTCATTAGCAACCAAACACGTAAAGTATGAAAATTTAATCACACCTTACCAAATGCAGTTGCAGCCGTTCTAGACCCGTGGTTTCATTTGATTTATTTTTCAATTCACCAAAACGCATCTGACCGCATCGTATCAAACCTTACGATAGAAACCACCAAGGCCCTGTCAACCGGTCCTGAAATCCCTGGGCAGATTATTAAGTTGGTCGGAAGTTTGGGATTAAGCTGGTCTGACACCACTCAAATGCCTGCAACATTCGAGTTGCATTCGGTTTAAGCTCATGTCACTTAGTAAAGATTTACGATCCGATGCTCTTAATAATTAAGTCGAGGTGAAACTTGAATTAGAGTTTTTAGTCCTGTTTAAAGCAGGGTTAAGTTGATTCCGGCAATGTAACTTCTCCTCAGTTTAACTTTACCAAGAACACATGTTACACATCCGGACCGAATCTCACCTAGACGGTATATACGATGAGCGTTTTCGAATTCAACCCAGTCTCAGTTTACTCCCAGTTTGCGGCTGATATGCTACCCGTGCAGTGAGCTTTTGAGGTTCCAGAAGTCTGAAAAACGAAAAACTTCACAAAACAACGATGATCCACTTTCAAGTCCTTATAATGTCAGATCTGTGGCCTAGGCAAGTATATAAATACCGACTGGAAACCAAGGACAAGTAGTTAGAAGAAAACTTCAGGCACAACCAGATTAACAATTGAACATTCAGTTGGACTACTAGTCTAGATTTACATAGAAGATAATTGAATGTCGGATCTTATCAAGTTTTGGCCTTGATTGGTGCTGATCTTAACAAGATTGAGAATTCAAGTGCCAGAGTTTGGGGAGTAGTACCAATGATAAATCCATGTTTCCATAAAATTGTGATAAATTCAAATCAAATTCACATAAGAACTAGAGATGATAATTTATAAACCTTTTCATTCAAGGAAATTGCATTCTTCATACAAATGAAAATTTATAAAAATAGTGTTACACGTGGGCAATAAATTGAGTTGTAAATCCTTTTTGGATTACAAAGGCTATAGATCTAAAAATAAAATTATAACATAAATTTTTAGTGACATTCAAGTGCTAGTTTTGAGAGAAAAAGATTTTATCAAAGCAGCTACACACGAGTGGTTAAGAGAGTTTATTTGTAAGAGCAAGGTCCCTGGATGAAAACGATGTTATCCACATTGCCTTTCATTGGAAGAAACTGATTTTCATGTTTTGAGCAATATGATGCACTTGAATGGAAATATATCATTTTCATCATAAAAGTGTGTTTTAAGATGCTATAAAGGATAGTCCATTTATGGTGAATTATTTTATCATGTGGAACATATAACATGTGATTCTCAAATGCTACAATGTAAGATATAAAAAAGCATCCATGCAGAAAAAGGGGAGTATATGAATAAGGATTAAAAATTCAAGCAGACATAATATTTGATAAAACAGATTGACAACAATTTTGGTGCTAGGAAAAATGACTCCATAAATACCAAAACTTTAGAGATATATTTAGTTGAAATGATATAGTAAAAAATTATTTGTCTTCTTAAAAAAAAAGAGAAACTATAATTCTAGAGAAAAAATAAAAGATGCCAATAAAAATATTAGAAATTTAGTAGCACGATATATGAGCTATTTCTCTAATGCCACATTTTCAATGAAATTTGTGTAGGTAGGAATTGAGAGAAAAGAAGTAAAGATTTCATGCGCTAATTATTTCAACAGGGTGAATGGGGGTATATGCAGACACCCAATTTTGTGTCTAGTAATCCTTCATACTATAGTCCCTCTTCTTCTTATTTAGAAATTCTGATGAATAAGTAATTATAATAAGAAATCTCAAAGGAAAAAGGAGAATTCAAACTATATCAGCACTAGAATCACATGTATGTCCCTTGTATGTCGTTTGTCCTATGTGTGGATGATCCAGAACTAGAGAAAGTTGTGAAGCAGAAGGTATTGTCAATTTCATCCACTTTCAACTCCCTCCCTAAGATGCTAGTGCATATGGTCCTTCTCTAGATTCCTGTGGTGTCTATCTTGCAACACCTATGTATTAGTCTCCTGACTCATCTGGTGTCCATCTTCAAAGGAAAACCCAACTCCTTTGCTTGTCCCCCAAAGTTGTGATAAAGGTCATGCTAGCTTCGGTCTCTATACAATAGGGGAAGCAAAATGGAGGCTCCGTTGAAAGGGAGATTAGAAATATAGGTTGTCTATTTCCTAATTCATCTATTTGGCAGGTTGATGGAGGGGTGGCTGAAGTGTGCAACAAAAATAGAGACTAGAGAAGTATGAGAAGAAAATTTGGGAAATATCCACATTGCATGGAGAGAAAGGGTATGTAACACCCTATACCTAGCTTAACCCCAATCTTATTTGTTTGTCATAATTAAATGCTTGATTATAAATTGATATAATGGAGTATGAGATAATCCTAATCCAGCCCTTATCACATCATGTTTTCCCCAACTTGATGATTTGTTGCATACATGTGGAATTATTTTGAAATTATATAACAATATAAGATAAGGTTTTATCCCATGCATGTGCTTTATGTAATGAGATATTGATGTGTGCAAACCCTTGGTTCTTTGGTGTTTCACTATTTTTTCTCTGGTTCAACTTAGCTAAGATTTATTAGGATGACTATGATTGATGGCTCATCACCATGATGGCATCACCTTGTCAAAGGTCGATGGTTTTCTAACCTTGAGGGTCAGTGGTTATTCAATCAAGGTCGATGTCTTACATCTAATGAAGTTTGACAACCTTCTGATCTTTGGGGTTGATGGATATCTAATAAATTTCAAAGACTAGCTATATGACAAGGGTTGATGGCTATCAAGATCAAGAGGTGGATGGCTCCCTAACCTTGATGGTCGATGGAATGCCTGAGTGATGTGGTTGATGGCCTCACTAGACAAGTGGTCAGACTTGGTTGACTAGGTAGTTGGTGGGTCGGTAGACCATGAGGATCGATGAGTCTGCAAGTAAAAGAGGTCAATCAATTCACTACTTGCAGGATGTTTTGACACTTCTACTAATACAACCTATAAATTCCCCCACTCTCTGACCCTATGATTCTTTTGCAAACCCTAAGGCTACTAGAGAGTGGTTGGATCTAAGGGAGGTTGAGGGCAATGTTGGATCAGAGGGCTCTAGAGGGGGGTAAATCGAGCTAAAAACACTTTCACAAAACTGGTTAGACCTTCAAGTTACTTCAAATAAACTCAATTGCAAATAGTGAATTTGATGGCAATTCAAACATACATAGAAAAGATGAGAGAGATTGAAACAACCAATTGAACAAGATATTTTAGAGTGCCCCCACTCTCCAAACTAGCAGAGAGTCAGTCCACTACCTAGAGAGGTCAAGCTCTAAGATTTCTTAAGCTTTTCTATTCCTTATATTCACTTATAGGAGTTACAACAAATGACCTTCCTTTTCTAGGACAAGGATACCCGACTTCCCTTTAAGGACAAGGGAGCCAAAAGCCTTATAAACAAGGTCTTACCTATCCAAGAGCTGGTCTTCTACCTCACCAAGGTCTTACCCACTCTTGCAAGCAGCTAGACACCTTCACCAAGGAGATCCTATTCTTGCACTGAGTCTTTTTCCTTGAAGGATTTACCCACTCAGCTCATTGGATCTTCCACCTTGTCCTCCTCCTTCACTCGGAGAAGCTTGAAGCACCTTCTTATACAACTCAACGAAGCATGCACCTCCTCCTTCACTTGGATAAGCCTTCATCAACATGATCTTGAAGAATGGGATTGTGAAGGAGAAGCTTTGAGAGTTTTACAAGTGTAAAATGAGGTAGCTCTCTCATGCAAATCCTATCTCACTCATATGAACAAAATGAAGTGTAATCTAGAGAGAGAAAGGGACTAAAGTGGACTAAAATCACTCAACTATGGTAAGGACCTTGAATAGCATGAATGAGCAAACTTGGAATGGACTACAAGTGTCCTATTTATGGCTGGGGGTGTCCACTGGAGTGGGGAAACACTTGTGAACGTTTTATATCTATTTGGAGGGTTGCAATGGATACCATTTTGAGTTTTGCAACATTCCAAGGTTAGAATCACTTTTTTTGCATTTTCCGTATAGTGCATTCGGTCGAGTTTCAATAAAGATAACTCGACCGATCACACTATGCGACAAAAAAATTTAAACCATCGGTCGAGTTTGTCCTGGTGGAAACTCGATCGATCCACTTAAATCAAATTTGGGTAGAGAGATCATTGGTCGAGTTCTATGGATGAACAACTGGACTGATCAGTATCATTCTCAAAATCCATTAAGGATTGGTCGAGTTTGTAACTTGACCGATGAAGTGCCTGTAATGAATTTTACAAAATGATTTTTAGGTGATCAAACGTTCAAATTAAGTGTCCTTAATTTTTTTTGTCATCTTAGTTACAAGTCATATCATCAATACAAATGATTACAAAAATGATCTAAGGTGATTTGGAGTGTTTTCTGAAATTGCACATTTGTACTTCTTTTGACTTTAACTAAACCAAGCTTGGGTTTGGTCGATTATCATTTTCATGTACCTAATGCCTGAAATCAATCTTAAACAAACATATTATATACATATGAATGAAATGGTTAAGTCATTATCAAAATATGGACAATGTGAACACTTAGGTCAACATTCTCCCCCTTTTTGACAATGAAAAACCATTTCTCAACATATTGAAAAGGATATGAAAATTAAACCTTTTACCTTTGAGAAAGAATGTGAGAGTTAAACTGTTACCTTGTGAATTGCAAGGGGATACATGAAAGAACAATGTGAATTTCTCCCCCTCAGTTCACGCTTACCTAAACCTGCATGGTTAGTCTTTCCACAAATTACCATATCACATATACATACTATATGGTCCTCTAGCAAGTCACATGATATGTAGATAATTGACAAGAAAATGATAATACAACTAATAAAACAATACTGCTGAGGTTATTTCTACCCCTTTTGACATTATAAAAAATGTGGGGGGTAGAAGAGCTAAAAAACACGTCTTCTTGATAGGCACAAGCTAAAGAAATCAACCACATGACACACATCAAACAGAGACGAAGCACAGAGAAACAAACAATCTAATGTAATAATCAAAATATGGGATAACATACCATAAACTCATAAGATATAGGCAACCAAAGAGTTATGGTACATAGGATTAATATTAAAACATTAAACATGTTCTCACAGTATAAGCTACAAACCAATGATAAAATAAAAAGATGATAAAATAGTGAGCCTCATATACAGTGCCCAAATGTCTTAGTACATAAAAGTAAAAAAATATAAATATAATCAGCACCTGAAGACTACAAAACTAAAATAGATAAGCTACATCTATGCTATCTATGTCAACTAGGTTATCATCCACATCATCATTGTTAGCCTCAAGCTTGTAGTCCTCGTCACTATCTGAAGGTGCAACAGAGACAACAACATCTTCACCTTCATCTCTAGAGGAATCGGCAAAGCCGTCACCAGAACCATTAGTAGAGCCATCATCCTCGGTGCCTTCATTATCATCAACCCCATCCTCAGTAGGAAAGTCATGCATCTCCTCATCAACAAGAGGACTGAAATTGTAACCAGGTCATTTGGCGTTCTTCTTAGCCTAAGACATGCCAAGAGCATGTAAATCCTGTGCTTGTGGGAAGGTGGGAGAAAAAGTCCCAAGACTAGCAAGCAGGGTGGTACCAGGACCAGTGGGAAGGGCCAGCAGAGGAAGCACATCAGGGACGAGTCCACCATCAGTAGCACGAGTGGCAGTGGAAGCAACAAGTGGTGGGGCAGGGTAGAAGTGACTGTAAGCATAAGAAGCATAGTCATCGCCTGGGTATGGATGGTAGGTAGGGTAGGGATGGATGCAAGACAAGTTCATGTGTAACATGATTTGGAAGAGGTCCTGGTGAATGAGATCCTAAACCTGAAGGTTGTACACCTGCTGGTGCATCATGTAACCCATGAGGGATTCATTTAACACCGAGAAAGAGGTGCAGTCAGGTCTGGGTGGTGGTGGAGGTGGAGGGGCCTAGGTAGAGGTAGAGGTGGAGGCTCCTAGTGTGGTAGAGGAGGTAGGAAGGAAAGTATTCTTAATGGTGGTTTCACTGATGCAAACTTCTTTCTGACTTGTTTTGTAATTGAGATCATTGAAAAAGAGATTTCTTGGTAGGAAAAGCGAAAGTCCACAAATTAAGGCAGGGTAGGGGTGGGTACCATGGGTGTTCTTCCCGGAGTCAAAGCATGTCATGTGGAGTAAAATGTATCGTGACCACTTGACTCCAACATTCTTCAAAAGATAGTACATGATTACAACAATGTTTTCTGCAATTTCTATTTGATTTTTCTTGGGATGGACATTGCAGTTAACAACTAATGTGATTAGTCAGTTCTTGAGATATAGGGAAGAGTATGACAAGGTTGATTTCTTCCTATATGGTACTTGAGGCTTCTTAAAAAACTTGTGAATATTAGGGAGAGTAAGTTCAAAGTGTTTGTAGAAGGCCTCAGGGTCAAGCATGTAAAAATAGTCAGGATAGTCCTTCCTCCAGGTGTCGGTGACCTTAGTTCCATTGAAAAAGATATTCAAGGAATATTCATAGATAGTGAATTTGGTCTTGGAAATCATGGAAGTGAGGATTGACACTAAAGTGTTGTAGTTCCATGTAAGATTGGCATAAAATTCAAGGACCTACTTAGCACTAGTGATGGAATTTTGAAAGCACCGACATTTTATGCACAAATGACCTAGGTGATGAGAATGGAACAACTCACCAACTTCCATGATAGCCTTCATCATGGTGAGACGAGGCTCAAACAAAGCTGTAAAAGGTTCCTAGGAAGGAGCTCCTTCTAAAGATTGAGAGCTTTAGAGGAAATGAATGAGGTCCTATCAAAGGATATGAGGTGAGGATTATAGGAGGAAGGGTTAGATCCACTAGGAACAACTCTCTTTCTATGATTTGAGGCCATGGGATCAGATTGAGAAGTGGAAGCAACCAAAAGAGAGAGATCCTCACTAGAAGGTCATCTAACCACCTAGATGGGTGTGGGAAGAGGTGAGGAAGGCTCAACTAGGCAAGGGAGAGGGTGTGCAAACCTAGGGTTGAAGGTTAAAGGAGCTGAAGGTGGGTAATTGGTCAAATTTTCTCTAGTTGTGAAGAGAAATTTCGATCGAACCCTTTTTAAGTTTGGTCCAGCTCATCAATCATTCAAGTGATATTAGGAAACTTGACCGATCGACATTTTCATATAACCTTCGACCAAGGGA
This sequence comes from Alisma plantago-aquatica, assembly GCA_963693085.1. Taxonomy (NCBI): domain Eukaryota; kingdom Viridiplantae; phylum Streptophyta; class Magnoliopsida; order Alismatales; family Alismataceae; genus Alisma; species Alisma plantago-aquatica. The sequence continues at coordinate 1,136,099,225 of OY856410.1, read as the reverse complement.
TCGGTCGAGTCGGCAACTAGACCGACATGAGGTCTATCCAAAAACTTGAATTATTAATTCCTAGCCTCTAGGGTGCTAATTAATTATTTCTTTAGCCTATTATACATTTTAGACATATCAACGCACATTTCATTCATCATAGGGTACTATTTTGTGATAAAATAGTCATTTGCAAAAAAGACCCAAAACAAGCAAAATAAGGAAAGAAATAAGACAATTATAGCACATAGAGAACACGAGATGATCAATTTTAAGCAAGAAACATATAAGTAGTATAACAACTAGCTAGAAGGTATGTTAATATCATCAAGAGCAGTTATAAGTAGTTTTGATCTAATAAAGGCAAATTGCTCTCTAGCTAGAGGTTTAGTGAAAATGTCTGCAAGCTGATTTTCCATATCCACATGTGTGATATAAATATCATTTTTGGCAATGTGGTCATGAAGAATGTGATGATGGATCTCTATATGTTTATCTATACTATGCAATATAGGATTGTAAGATAAGTTAATTGCACTAGTATTATCACAATAGATAGGAGAAGCATCAAAACAAATGTTAAAGTCTTGGAGCATTTTCTTCATCCATATGACTTGGGAATAATAACTCCCAACTACAATGTATTTAGATTCGATAGTTGAAAGAGCCATAGTCCTTTGTTTCTAGAGAACCAAGAAACTAAGCATGGTCCTAGGAATAAGCAAGTGCCACTTGTGCACTTTCTATCAATCAAGTAACCTACATAATCAACACCACTATAAGTATTAAGAGTAAAATCCCTTGACTTGGGATACCATAGTCCAAAATTTGGAGTTTCGGTTAGATACCTTAAAATCCTCTTATCCACTATAAGATGTGATTTCCTAGGACTTGATTGAAACCAAGCACACAAGCCAACACTAAACATTATATCAGTTCTAGAGGCAGTTAAATAGATTAAACTTCCAATCATACCTCTTTAGAGCTTCTTATCTATCTTTTCATCTTCTTCATCTCTGTCAAGCTTGGCGGTGTTTGACATGGACGTGTCCATTGGCTTGGTGTTCTCCATCCCAAAGCACTTAAGTAGTTCACTTGTGTAGTTGTCTTGGTTGATGAAGTTCCCATGTTTCGTTTGCTTGATTTAAAAGCTAAGGAAGAAAGTAAGCCCCCCTTCATGCTCATCTTGAACTCACTCGGCATAAGAGAACTAAACTCCTTACAAATATAAAGATGAGTCCTTCCAGAGATAATATCATCGACATAAATTTGAATGATTAAGCACTTGCTAGAAGTGTGTTTTAGAAACAAGGTATAATTGAATTTGCCCATGATATAGCCATTGACTAGTAAAAAGTTCTTTAGTTTCTCATACCAAGCTTGAGGTTCTTGTTTGACACCATAGAGAGATTTTTGTAACAAATAAACATGGTTAAGAAAATTATCATGTTCAAACCCGGGAGATTGAGTAACATATACTTCCTCCTCAATTGTACCATTCAAAAATGCACTTTTAACATCCATTTCATATATTAGAAAATTCTCATGACTAGAAAAAGAAAGCAACATTCTATTTGACTCAACTCTAGCTACATGTACATATGTTTCATCAAAATCTATACCTTCTTGCTGATTGTAGCCCTGAGCAACTAACCTTGCTTTGTTTCTTACCACTTTTATGCTTTCATCAAGTTTGTTATGGTAGACCCACTTGGTGCCAATGATCTTTCTATCACTTGGTCTTGGTATACGAATTCACACTCGGTTCTTCTTGAACTGCTCCAATTCTTCTTTCATGGTGAGGGTCCATTCATCATCTTTAAGAGCTTCTTTTACATCTTTAGGCTCAAGCTAAGAGATGAAGACACTGTCTGCTTGATCTTTGTTATAGGCAGCCCGTGTCTTAACCCTTTCAAATGGATTTCCTATGATGAGCTCTTTAGGATGATGCTTTGCAAAGCAGGGGGTTGGATCCTTCTTTTCTTCTTCTTTCTCTTCTTCATTACCTAACACCTCTTTTCCTTTTTCACCAATGTTGAGTTCTTTCAAGTGATGGATCACCTCATCTGCAATATCATCATCAACAACGTTCTTGGAAATAGAGGGGTTAGTCTCAACAAATCTAACATTGATAGATTCTTCTACTTTACACAGTTCACTGTTAAACACTCTATAAGCCTTGCTAGTAGTGCTATAGCCAAGAAAGAAAGCATTGTAGGACTTCAGATCAAACTTGTTGAGGGAATCCTTGGTGTTAAAAAAAAACAAGGACAACCAAAAACATGAAAGAAATCAATGGAAGGCTTTCTACCATGACATAGTTCATAGGGGGTTTTCTTTAAAGATGTATGAGTAAAAACCCAATTTTGCACAAAACATGAAGTACTAATGACTTCAACCCAAAACTTCTTTGGAGTGTCATACTCTATAAGTATGGTCCTAGTCACCTCCTGTAGTGACCTATTCTTTCTCTCTACAACCTCATTTTGTTGAGGTGCTTGAGGCAAAGAAAAGTTATGTGCATAGCTGAAATCCTCACAAAACCATTCAAACAAATCACTTTCAAACTCCCCCCATGATCACTACTGATAGGATCAATCCGGCAAGAAGCTTCATTTTCAAATCATTTACAAAAAGTTAAAAAAATGTTAAGAGTATCACTTTTTGAAACAAGAAAGAAGGTCCAAGTATATCGAGAAAAAACATTGACAATTACAAGACAATACTTGCTACCACGAAGCGATTGAGTATACATTGGTCCAAATAGATCAATGTGAAGAAACTCTAGAACTCATTTGGTGCTAAGGACTCCATTGGATTTGAAGGAGGACTTATTTTAATTTCCTTGGGTACAAGGTTGGCATTCTTCATCCTTTCCATAATCCAATTTAGGAAGTCCCTTCACGAAATCCTTTTTGCTCAACTTCTTCATTTGATGCATATTTACATGGCCAATCCTACATTGCCATAAAGAAATATCATTCGAATTGGCAACAAGACATCTACCAACAATAGTCTTAGTAGAGTCAAGAACAATAATGTAAAAATTACCATTTCTAGTTCTCTTATATATGACATTGTAGGATAGGGAATCTAGAAGCAATCATTCTAAAGAAGTAAATAGAACAAAGTAACCATTATCACAAAGTTGACTAACACTTATTAAATTGTGATGCAGGCCATACACAAGAAGAACGTTCTTGATACAAAGTGAATCACCTACATCACCCTCACCTATTACCTTACCCTTATTGTTGTTCCCAAATGGCACCGATCCTCCTTTCTTCTTGGTGAATTGATTGAAATGGCTAATTTCACCAGTCACATGTTTTTAACAACCACTATCAATGATCCATTTGCCTCTTCCCTACAAGAAAGGAAGACAATTGATACCCAATTCAAACTTTGGGATATGGGGTTAGCTTGGGGACCCACTTCATCTTTAGGTTGGTCCCCTTCTTCATATAAGGACAATAAGTAGAATAGTGATCATCACTCTGACAATGAGTACACACCATAGGGTTCTTAGGGCCGAAAGACTCTACATGGAAGATTGGAAGTCCCTTGCTCTTCTTCTTACCTTTGCCTTTACTTTTTAAAGCACCCTCATATCCTAAACCACTCTTACCACAATGTTTGGTGGAGCGATCCAAGACTTCATTAAGGGACTTCTTGCCTTTGAGGAATGTTTGCAAAGTAGCTCTCAACTTATGATTGTCATCGGTAAGAGTGATAATGGTATAAGAAAAACTAGAAAAATCATTATTAGCATGCAACAGGTTAGCCTCTAGATAGATGGCTTTATTCAAATATGAATCTTTTTCTAAAGTAATAGAAGCAACATCCTTGCTAGTCAAAATAGATCTAGAAGATAAATCATTTAATTGAGCAAGCAACCTAGAATTTTCAGTTCTAAGCATTTTAAGCTCATCAAGATAAATGTTGTTCTCATCCCTAAAAGCATCACAAGCAAGCTTAAAATTAACATTTTTAGTTTTAAGCTACTCAAGCTCATCAATGCATGTTTTGTTCTCTTCCTTAAGACTTGTGATGTTCTTAAGGTAGATCCCATTCTCAACTTCAAGTTGTATTGGAGCTCAAGATCAAGAAATTGGCCTTGTAAGGAATCGATACTCTCAAGATGCACTTTCTCAATTTGATCAATAATGTCAATTTTAGCAAATAGACTATCAATAATCTTACCCAACCTCTTTCTTAGACATCAATTCAGAATAAGAGGAATGAGTAGAATTAAACATGTCAATAAGAGTTTCTTTGGATAACTCATGCAAGTTTACCTCACTTCACTCACCTATGTATTCACTTGTGGAGGCCATGAGTGCAAGATGGCATTCTCCTCATCAGAGCTTGAGACACTTGAACATGATTCGTCCCATGCTGCATGAGCTGCTTCATTACTTCTTTTCTCCTTCTTATCCTTCCTCTTGTACTTGCCTTCCTTCTTGTGGATTCTCTTGTGGTAGCTCCTCTTAGCCTTGGGGCAATCATTCTTGTAGTGCCCCTTTTGACCACATTCATAGAACCTAGGAGATGAGGATGAGGAAGACTTTTCCCTTGAAGTGCTTGCCCTTAGAGTAGTTTTCTTCATGATCACTAAGGCCATCATCTTCACATGATTAGGTAGGATAGGACCGGAAAGCAGGTTGTTGTTGAAGGATCATTGCCTCCACTTGAGATTTAATGGCATTGTCTTTATTCTTGTTGGAATCCTTTGTTTCTTTCTTTTCATATTCTTATTGCTTGTCTAGCCTTGGCTCATGGTCTTGAAGGTTGTCAATGGGCTCCTAAGTGGTTAAGTCTCCAAGGCTTCTAACTTCTTCAATTCAAGTCACTTTGGGTTCCCATCTCTTGGGAAGGGACCTTAGTATCTTGGAGTTAATTTTCCTTCTATCCAAGGTGTGACCCAAAGTAGCCAACCCGTTGATGATGGTATTGAGCCTTGAGTACATGTCTGCCACTCTTTCCTTCTTTCCCATATTGTAGTTCTCAAGTATCCCATTGATCATGTAGATCTTGGATTCCTTGACTTGCTACATGCCTTCTTAAGTGATGCACAACTTATCTAGATCTCATCAGCTATGTCCCAAGATGAGATCTGACTGAACTCAGAGGGAGTGAGGGCAACACAGATGATGCTTATTGCCTTTGCATTGAGTTTCATCTTCTTGACTGTAGCTTCATCCCAAGTGCTACTTCACGCTTTGAATCCATGTGTGGAAAGATCACCACCTTCCACATGTCGTAGTTGGTCCCTTGAAGGAACAACTGCATGGGCTGCTTCCAATAGAGGAACTTGGTGCCATCAAAGACCAATGGTCTCATAGAGAAGCTTCCCTCTAGGTTGAGAGAGCCGAGTAAGTCTCCCATCCTATCGTCTTGAGGGAGATGTGTCAGAGAAGAACATGGCTCTGATACCACTTATTGGATTAGAGGGCTCTAGAGTAGGGGAGGGGGTGAATAGAGCTAGAAACACTTTCACCAAACTTGTTAGACCTTCAAGTTACTTCAAATAAACTCTATTGCAAATAGTGAAATTGATGTCAATTCAAACATACATAGCAAGGATGATAAAGATTGAAGCAACCAATTGAACAAGCTATTTTAGAGTGGTTCCACTATCCAACTAGGAGAGAGTCAGACCAATACCTAGAGAGGTCAAGCTCTAGGATTTCTTAAGCTTGTATACTCCTTATATTTACTTATAAGAGTTACAACAAATGACCTTCCTATTCAGGGACAAGGATACCCAACTTCCCTTTTAGGCCAATGGAGCCAAAAACCTTGCAAACAAGGTCTTACCTATCCAAGATCTAGTCTTCTACCTCACCAAGATCTTACCCACTCTTGCAAGCAGCTGGATGCCTTCACCAAGGAGATCCCCTTCTTGCACTGAGTCTCTTGCCTTGAAGGATTTACCCACTCATCTCCTTGGATCTCCTGCCTTGTCCTTCTCCTTCACTCGGAGAAGCTTGAAGCACCTTCTTCTACATCTCAAAGAAGCATGCACCTCCTCTTTCACTTGGAGAAGCCTTCATCAATGTGATCTTGAAGAAAGGGATTGAGAAGGAGAAGCTTTGAGAGATTTACAAGTGTACAATGATGTATCTCTCTCACACAAATCCTATCTCACTCATATGAACAAAATAAAGTGTAATCAAGAGAGAGAAAGGGGATCAAGTGGACTAAAAGCACTCAACTATGGCAAGGACCTTGAATAGCATGAATGGGCAAACTTAGAATGAACTACAAGTGTCCTATTTATAGCTGGGGGTATCCACTAGAGTGTAGGAACACTTGTGAACATTTTCTAGCCATTTGGAGGGTTGCAATGGATATTATTTCGAGTTTTGCAACACTTCAATAATTAGAATCACTTTTTATGTGTTTTTCATATAGTGCATTCAATTGAGTTTCAATAAAGATGACTCGACCGATCACACTATGCGAAAAATCTAATTTAAACCATTAGTCAAGTTTATCCTGGTGGAAATTCAACCAATCCACTTAAATTAGTTTTGGATAGAGAGATCATCAGTCGACTTCAGTTGATGGATAACTCGACCAATCGATATCATTCTCAAAATCCATTAAGGATTGGTCGAGTTTGTAACTCGACCAATGAAGTGCCTTAATGAAATTGACAAAATAATTTTTAGGTGATCAAACGTTCAAATTAAGCGTCCCTAATTTTTTTCTCATCTTAGTTACAAGTCATATCATCAATAAAAATGATTACAAAAATTTTCTAAGGTGATTTGGAGTGTTTTCCTGAATGGCACATTTGCATTGCTTTTGACTTGAACTAAACCAAGATAGGGTTTGGTTGATTTGATCCTTTTCATGTACCTAATGCATGAAATCAATCTTAAACAAACATATTAGATACATATGAATGGAATACTTAAGTCATTATTAAAACATGGACAATGTGTAATACTTAGGCCAACATGAAAAACTAATGGGTGTGCTTGAACTGCTTTGGTGGAGACATACCTTGCATTGGAGGATCTAAGTCTATAGATCTATGCTTTGACCATGGATCATGGAAGATGATATTTCATTTTTCTCATTTCTTATTGTTTATCCTCTTTTCTACCTTCTTTGGTCGTAGTTCATGGAAAACCATGACGGGTATAGCTTCTTTTGGCTAAAAATCTCTCCTTTTTACCATCTTTTACCTAGTTGAGGTTAGTTCTTGCTTGGAGGAGTTGTTCATGGGTTGTTTGGCGGGATTTTAAGTTTGATTTCATTCTTTATTACTAAAACTCATAATCTTCATAAGAGGAGAGTGATAGAACAATTGTTTCTTCCTTCCTTTCCCACATAACCTACATACAAACACTAAATACAATAAGAACATGCTACATATGCTTAAAGATTTGATTATTATGGGCTATTTTGGTATTATGGCTGATCTCGGGATACTCACCTTTATTTCACTTAAATTGTGATATATGAGGTAGACATTAAACTTCTTGGTGCCATAAGGATGAAAATTTAAGATATGCATGCTTTTTCCCTAAAATGATGCCCCTATGGGTTGTTGGATTCCATGTTGGGAGACTACAAAATTCCTATCTTTCTTGATGTTTGTATGTTAATATAATATGAAAACATTAGATTTTCCTAACTATAGTGCTGAAATTTCATGGTACATGTGATTTCTTTCTCAAAGGTGACATTTTTATGGATATTATGACTCTTCTTATATCTCCCTCATGTTAAGGATTTTTAAAATGAAACTTTTCATGGTTTTTTAGATTATGTATACTTTAATGCATGATGTGAGGCTTACTAAGTATTCTAGGATTCTTATACTTGATTAATATTGTCGTGTGTATCCTAGTTTCTTTTTAAACGATGACTAAACGGATAAATTAATCAAGTGAAACCTAAATCATGTAATGCCATGTGAATTTAGAACTAGCCTAGTGGTTGGCGGTTGAGTTAGTGAAATGAGTCACCTTGTAGCATTCATGGAATGTTAAAAGGTACTTGGAGTCATATACTATCGAGTATGAAAATAATTGGGTGTTAGTTTCTTCGATACCCAAATGATGGTTATGTGTATGAGTGTGGTAGATGCCACATTTCTAGTTTTATGTGTTAGTAAGAGCGATACATGTGACATCATGAGATTCAAGTCTTTATATTCATGTGAAAGGTGCTATGGCCTGAGTACCCAGTCCAGACCCGATATTGTAGGTTAGTTTCTTTTGAGCCTCTATTAATAGGTTTCTAGTTGAGGTGCCCCTACTTGTTATACTCACACCAATTGAAGCATGGAAGGATCCTATGGAGATCTATTATCCTAAGATCCTAACCAACGAGCCAGGGAACTTCACAGTCACTATATAGTTATTTGAGAAGTACACATCAAACTATCGATGGTCTCAATAATAAAATCAGTAACCAAATAATGTTTCCATATGTGTCTAAGTATTTTGAACATTTACATTGTAACACTTTAGAAATCTTATATACATGCAAGCATTGTTTGTACTACTCTTATTTTGTATATACTATTGCTCATAACATGTGGAAATTACAACTTTTTGTTTTATCTTCCTTTATAATGTTGATAATAGTAAGCTTGTATGCATAGAATACTTCACAATTGATATATCATATTGCTGGGACATCGATATCAGTCTCTTGGTTCTCCATATCTTTTTAAGTGTTCAATTTTGTACCCATGGCTTTAGTGGAGAAGATCCTCCCATGGAAAGTTAATAGTAGCTTGAGGTCCGTGTTAGCCTTATTGTAGATGTCTAGAGTCATCCTTGTACACTTAGGTTCTGACATGGTGGTTTATACAACAATGTACCAATGATTCAATTTTTTACATACATGTCAGGTATATATGATAATTTTCTAAACTTTAGATTACATAGTTTTGTATGCATAGTTGTGACAATGGTCAGGAATGATAACAATGTACATCTACCTATAGATGAATGAATATGATGGCACCTTTTATGTGTATTTTGTGGATATGTGGTTGAAAATTTATCTTTTGATTTTCCTTACCTCCTTGGTTTGTAATGTTTATTAGTTTAGTTCTATGCTTTGTTTTGCATCATCTCACTTTGTGTGTGTGGTGGGTGCCACACTTTGTTGTACTAGAGCCTAGGTTCCTAGAGTTACATGTATGTAGGATGCCATGCTTTTCTTTCAAGTTGTCCATATCTAATCACTTCTTATGGTTATGTAGATATAGTAGAACATTGTGAAGAAAATGCTGAGAGTAGCTTCATTCTACTAGGGGATGAAGATCTCTAGAGGGTAGTAGAGTGGAGAGTACTTGAGGTGGGAAAAATGTAGCCTGCACTACCTCCCCTAAACCTACAACTTTATCTGACCTAACATGCCAAGCTATTTTTAGACAGTTGATGTCAACCATAAAGCACATGGAATATTAGGTACTAATTCCTCCACCCAAGTTTCCATACTCATGTGATTAATCTTCTCAGTGTCCACGGGAAACATTTGAGAGTTTAGAGAGAGTGGGTACCATGGAGGATTGTGGAACATATGATATGACAATGAAGAATCTCTAATTGACAAATCATGGTAAGCCTTTTTAAACCTCAAATATAGAAGAAGAGGACAAGACCAATCATTCTTTCTACCTTCTCAAGGGTAACATTGGCCATTGGTGACTATAGAGGAGGAGAAGAGGCATGGGGAGGTGATTTGTTAAGATGAGGCCTCTTAGGAGTTTGAGTGAAACTACTTTCCATAGTTTTATGTAGAGGAGAATATGAATTATTTTGAGCACCACTAGTACATATACCACCTTTAGTGTCATTTAAAACAATTCTATAATGCTATTTTTTACCCATACCTAAGTGGGTGACACTACAACTAAGGGGCCCCAGTGTCATATTTTTGGGACCGGTCAAACCAACACCATGGCACGAGCATCAGTTGCTATGAAAATAGAATTGATGACTCAACTGATGACTTAGAGTGATAAAGTTTCATTGAATTGCTCTATGTTATCAATTCCTGGCAAGAAAAAACCGACACCAAAGGCTAACAATGACATTTATTTAAAAAAAAATGACACCACAAAGAAACATGACCGTACTGGAAGCATGTCCATGCCAGGAAACATGGTCGTCTTAGAAGTAGGTCATTCCAGGCAGCACAACCACGTTGTGGACTGGGTAGCACTATCATCGATTTTGGTAAAAACAACTGACACATAGGCTAATAGTGTCAATTTTTCTAATAGTGCTAGCAGCACAACCATGTTGTGTCCTAAGTACCTAGTCCAGACCTAACATTGTTGATTAGTTTCTTTTGAGCCCCTATTATTAGGTTTCTAGCTAATGTAACCCTACTTGCTATACTCACACCAACCGCAGCATGGAAGGATCCTATGGAGATCGATGATCCTAAGATCCTATATGATGAGCCAGGGGATTTCACACTCACCAGCTAGTGGTTTGAGAAGTACACATCAAAGTATGATTCATGTTAATAACAAAATAAGTAATCAAATAGTGTTTCCATATGCGTTTGAGTATTTTGAACATTTTCATTGTAGCCTTTTAGAAATCTTATGTACATGCAAGTATTGTTTGTACTACCCTTATTTTGTATATACTATTTCTCATAGCATGTACAAATTACAACTTTTGTTTAATATTCATTTATTATGTTGATAATAGTAAGATTGTATGCATATAATACTTCACAATTGCTATATTATATTGCTGGGAAATGGATATCATTCTCTAGGTTTTCCATATCTTTTTAAGTGTTCATTTTTTTAATCCATGATTATAGTGGAGAGGAGCCCCCCTTGAAAATTTTGTAGCAAGTGGAGGTCGGTGTTAGCCTTATTGAAGATGTCTATAGTCATCCTTGTACACTCTAGTTCCGACATGGTGGTTTATACCACAATGTATCAATGATTTGATTTTTTTTCTTACATGCCATGTATATATGATAATCTTATAAACTTTATATTACATACTTTTGTATGCATAGGTTGTGCCAATGGCCAGGAATGATAACAATGTAAATTTACCTATATATGAATAAATGTGATGGCACCTTTTATGTGTATTTTGTGGATGTGGTTGAAAATTTATATTTTAATTTTCCTTAGCTCCTTATTTATGATGTTGATTAGTTTAGTTTCATGCTTTATTTGGGTCATCACACTTTGTGTGCGGTGGGTTCCACACTTTGTTGTATCAGAGCCTAGGTCCCTACAATTACATGGATATAGGACGCCATGTTTATCCTTTCAAGTTCTTAATATCTAACCACTTCATATGGTTATGTAGATATGGTTGGACATTGTGAAGAGCATGTTGAGAGTAGATTCATTCCACTAGGGGATGGAGAATTGTAGAGGGTAGAAGAGCACAGAGTACCTAAGGTGGGAACAATGTAGCCTACACTGCCTCCCCTAAACCTACAATACTAGTTGACCTAGCATGCCAAGCTATGTTTGGACAATTGATTTCAACCATAAAGCACATGGAATATTGGGTACTGATTCCTCCATCCATGTTTCCATCCTCATGTGATTAATCTTCTTAGGGTCCAGGGAAAACATTTGAGACGTTGAAGATAGTGGGTACTAAGGGGTATTGTGGAACATATGATTTGAAAACTATGAGTCTCTACTAGAAACATCCTAGTAAGCCTTATTAGACCTCGGATTTAGAAGAGGAGGAAAAGATCAAGCATTCTTTCTACCTTCTCAAGGGTAACATTGGACATTGGTGACTATAGAGGAGGAGGAGGCATGGGAAGGTAATTAGCTAGGCTGAGCTCTCTTATGAGTTTGAGGGAAAGTACATTTCATAGTTTTACATATAGGAGAATATGAACTATTTTGAGCACCTACATTAGAGGACATTGTTAACCAATAGTTACGAGGCACAATTTGTGGAGTTATTGATATTTTTTCCTCAGTTAGATGCCATATAGGTGGATATGATTGAATGTTTTGAGAAGGGCCTAAACATGGAGTTAACATAATTGGTGTCGACTTTGGAAAGAAGAGTGAAGTTCTCACCCATAATGGATCCCATTAGGTGGATTTTAGAGGATGATGATGGTTTATCATGATGTAGATTCAAGGAAATGATCAGCTCAATACCACTGTCAACGATTGGGGGTTATAAGAAGCCCAAATATTCAACACCATAATAACAAGAACAACATCATCAGTCACAATAGACACAAGGGATGTCCGAGTGATGAATGAATATTCATCTTATTTTAGTCACACAATTATATTAGTTTTGGATTGCATTTTAATGCATCCTATTATTTATTTTCAACGAAAGTAAGGCTTTATTGCTTCTACTCATTTTATCATATTTTGATGAGATATGCTCGTTCATTGTAGGAAATGCACTACACCATGACCGATTCCCCAAAACTCTCTCCTATTCAAGATCAAAGCCGACTAGATCATCCTTCCCCGTCTCCAAGCTATTAGGAGGTGATCTACTGATTCATGCCCTGCATTCCTACCAATCGATTGGCTCCAATAGACTGATTGGTCTAATACCAAAGGATATCAAAGACAACATTTACAACCGATCAATTGACAAGACCATTCGACTGGTTCACCAAATTGGAGGAGTCTACAATAAGTCTAATGTTTTTGTAGTCAACGTATTTGTCCACCAATCATTTAGTTAGGCATCAACAAGCATAACCTAGATCTAGGGCAATCTATCGATTCACAGACTGAGTCAACCGACCAAGAAGATTTTTGGATTCCTTATCAATCAACCCTAGCAATGAGTCAATTAGTCACAAACTAGCCTTACACAATAGGAATCCTCCCCCACCCAATTAACTAGTCTGTCATCAAGTCAATCGGCTAGGATGCATTCCATATGAGATCAAAAGCCCAGTCATCCAAATGGCCACCCAATTGATTGGTTAGATATTTTCTATGGCACAAAAAATCACCAACAATCACTATATCAAACATTCACATTAGTGGCCTTTTAGAAATTCCCTTGAAAAAAAATAAACGCCACTAAACATGTTTAGTGACATTTTTTGACATTAAAAAAAAGCCTCTAGTACCAATTCCACTAGAAAGATAGTGGCATAATTTGTAAACGTCACTAAATGTTTGGCTTTAGTGGCTTCCAATAAATGCCAAATAAATGCCCCTAAAATATCATTTGACATTTATAAAAATGCCACTATCCATCAATTGGCTTTTATACAAATGTCACTATTTTGTATTGAGTTGTTGTATGAAAATGTTCTTATTGAGTTTAATGGCGTATAAAAAAAAGCCACTAATGACATACTAGTTCTGTATTACTACATTTTCATGCCTTTTAGTCATTCAATTTTCAATTTATTATCAATATTTTTAAATGAATGTCAATTGTAGATGAACTCACTTTTCTAAAAGTATGAATATTTTTTATTTATAATCAAATGAGAATTACATGGGGAGAACATTTTACCTTACCCCGTTATATTGAATAACACAAATGATATACTTTCATACAACATTTCTCTATTCTATATGATAACTTCTACATCATTCGATCAGTCTCTTTCCTAATATGACTATCTACTTTTCAACATACTGACTTTAGAGCTCCTTTAGGAAATAGCTTTACGTTCTGGTGGAATCCCTGAACCACTTCCTAGAATCACTGGATAACAATTGATGCATTGCTGTAGCTGGAGTATTCTGTATTTGCCCTTAAATCTTCCACTATAATAACCCATAAGACAAATAAGAAATTAATTTAACCACACAACTGTAGAGTGCGGATATCAAACAAAAAATACTTATACTCAATATCCGGAAGTCCACTAATAAGCAACTGCATTTCGTTGTCGTTAAATATACAAATCAAATCCTTGGGTACCAGGTCATTTAAGCCCTCCATAAATGCATTGATTTGTCGTCTAATAGCCGTTTTAAGGTGGTGTTCGGCCACTAGATCACCATATTCAGGCTTGTTTGCATCAATTACTATAATATTGCAACCACCGAGAATCAATTCATAGTCGGTTACCTAAGATAATAAAAAAGTAAGTAAAATATGGAGAAATTGAATACAAAATTTAAGCAGATAATACAATCAAGCATTGACAAGAAAACATGATTCTAAATAATGCATGTAAACTCCCTATACCATAGGAGTTACCTTCAATACAGCTATCTCCAACATCATCTAAATCCCTTCGAGCATCAAACTTCAAGTCTGAACCAATAGATATCCACCTAAAGAATCATCCAAGTGCTGTATAACTACATATTTAAGTGTGCATGTGCATGCACACATGTCCTTATGCATGAAAACCTATCAAAAGTATCACATGCCAGGTGAGATTGCAATCTTCTTGAAGACTAGAATCAAGAGAAGATTTGCTCATAAAGTTACAAACCCTTTTCCACCTGGCTGGGGTTTTGAGGATAATATTCAACAAGATGAGGGAATAAGGATTGTAGTGAGCTGGAACAAAGATGCGTGGGATTCCCAATGCATCTATGATTTAGACCAAGTGATGGTTTTCAATTGTATAAAGATGGGTGGATTCCATTGTGCTATTACAACTGTGTATGACCTTGATAGCAAGATATAAAGAAACATCATTTGGGGAACAATCACAAGCATGACTTAGCACAATGTTCCTCAACACAATGTTCCCCAAATTGTCCTGGGAAAATTAATACCTGACACAATCGTGAGTAGGTTAAACACATTGGTGCATGTTTCAAATTTGGTTGAGTTAAGCATGATAGGAGACATCTCGACTTGGAACAACAATAGAACCCCTAGGTTTAGAACCACCAGTAATCTGGACCGTTACCTTATGAACACATGCTGGCTTAATGCCTTCAGTGAAGCCAATGTGGGATTAGGAGGCCATATGAATAGTGATTATGGTTGGATGAATGTCAAGATGTCGGCTACTACTCAAGCTAACAAACCTTTTTGATTCCTTATTTTTTTTGTTAAATTGGCCTAGCTATGAGAAGACTATAAAGGAATCTTGGGAAGTAATGGTGTATGGGAACCCAATCTTATTTGTTGCTAAAATGACTAAACCAGACTAAGATTTCCTTGAAGGCTTGGTCTAGGGATCTCTATGACCTCCCTACTCAACTAAATAATGTGACTGCTAATTTTAGTGAAGTAGCCACTTCCTTGAGATGTGATATGCTCAATGAAGACCTTATGGCTAAAGAAAAAAACATTTGATAGGAGGGTGATTTAGTTTGAGAATTATGAAGAGGTTATCTACTAGAAAATCAGTAGGTTGAGATGTATAAGGGATGGAAATTGTAACACAAAAATACATCACGAGGTTACAAGGAAGAACCATATAAGGGATTGTATTTACATCCTCATCAAGATGACAACTCTACTAGGGAGCCGACTGAAGTGGCACATGAGTCCATGGATTTCTTTAGAAGCCTATTCAATAGGACCAAAGTCTTGTGATTGGTGAGTTACCCCAAGAGAGAGTCAAAACTGAGATGAATCACTTGTTGTGCGGTTTGGTCACTAACGAAGAAATTAGGGAGATATATCAGTAGGACTGTAGGGAAACTACTACATGACTGTAGGGAAAAATAAAATAAAAATGAATATCAACTTTGTAGGTCAAAGATCATGCGTGAACATGTAATAAGAATCATAATGCTGTTATTTAGAGAAAAACTATAGGTTAGCTTATATCTTCAGAGATATATCAGTAACTAAATTTCACAGTATAATGGTAGGAGTCCTACACATTAATTCCTGGTCGATCATAAAGTAGGATGTTCCTCTTTAGGCTTATCCCTAAGAAGATGATTCATGTGTCACTTGCAGACTACCGAACAATTGATTGATGCTTGAATCTCTATTGGTGACTCAAAGGTAGTAGGCCTATACAGATTTAATGGAAAATTCTTCCATGCTAACAAGTCAATCATAAAGTAGGATGTACCTCTTTTGTGCTGTCCACATGTTTCTTGTGGAGGGTGCCGTGGTGAAGAAGGTATACCATGCATTTTAGACTAGGAATCATCTGTCGTAAAGTTAAAAGATCAGGAATATACCTAACACCAAATAAGAAGTGCATCACATACCAATTTAAGAAACAATTGCCCATTTTCACACAAAAAAATACTGTAGGTCTGTAGGAAAAAATAAAATAAAAATGAATATCAACTTTGCAGGTCAAAGATCATGTGTGAATAGGTAATAAGAATCACAATGCTATTATTTAGAGAAAAACTTGTAGGTCAGCTTATATCTTCAGAGATATATTAATAACTGAGAACCATCAGATTCTTCTGCTAGTGGATGATATTAATGAAGCAATGCATTCAATCTACCTTATTCTCTGTTCTAATTAGTGGAGTTCCCAAAGGCCTATTTAGTGCTTCTAATAGGATAAGTCAGGTAGATCCTCCACCCACATCCTATTTACCATTGTAATGGCGGCTATTACCTTTCAGATTAAGAAACTAGAGGAGCGGGGTGAGTTGTAAGTCATTGCTCAACCATTTGCATATGTGTTACCTCTAAACCAACCATATTTTTAGTTAAACTCAACATTCTGCTTATTGTTTATAGATCTGTGCATTGCCAAATAGGAAAGACATAGTGGAAAAACCCTTGTGATGCACCAAGATACAAGTTGGTGGTGGGGTACCTATTTGTATGATTCTTTTATCACTTACTGTCAGTGTCCTCAATGCCCAGTTGAAGAGAAACTCTAGAAACTTTCTCTTTCTTTGGAGGGTCTGAGTGTTTCTCATTCTGATAAAGATTTCCAGACCTGTTGAATGCAATTTGAGTTACAACTGGTATTTAGTTCTGAATAGAGCAAAAAAAGTTAAAAGCAGATGCTCTAGTAGAGACAAAAGTGTGGCATGATTAGTGTGAATCTATTAGCAAATCTACGAAGGATTCTACTATCTTAAAGATCGATAACGATATGTTAATTGAGAAGTTAAATGAATTTCACAACCACGAGCTATGAGAATAAGACATGAAGATTAATAATCTGTAATAGGAATTGCACAACCACGAGTATAACCATAACATACCTGGAAGAGTTGAGACCTAACGAACTGGTATCATCAGCCAACAAAATTCTCCTTGTTCACCTTCACAGTAGAATGCATGGCAGGAGCAGAGTTGGACCACCACACATGAAACCTGACGACATGGTATTGATAGAATTAATATAAGATTATGGATGTGCATTGCATGTAATCATTCTTTCCCACATAGTCTGTAACATCTTCTATGATTCCAAATTGGTGTAGTCATTGAAGAAATTTAAAACTAGAGCATGATCCTAGTAGGCAACATACTAGGTGTGTAGTCACTAACTTCAATTTCCCTGGGTTCCTTGTGAAGGTGCCTATTGGGGGAGGAGAGAAGTTGTAAGTTGAGCCATTTGTGCCTCCATGGATTTGTTGTGATTGTTGTGATTTGAATTTATGTCTTCCACATTAAGAATCATCCTCTCAAGGGATGCCAATGTTTCCTGCATCGAAGAAGATGATCTAACATAAACTTTTTTCTATTGAAACTATGGTCCTTCATGTAAATTTTGAAATTGTTTACCTTGGTTGAATTTCTTCCCTAGTTGTAGTTGTTCTTGTACAATACCTAATTCTTGTTTCCTTGTCTAAAATTCTTCTATGTGTTCTCTTGAAAACCTAGAGGACCTCGAGGATCTGTGTTCTAAACTTCTCAGTGTCTCAAGACCATGCTTCCGAGCTTCAATTAGGTTCCTAGGCTTAGTGCCTATAAGATTTTCCATAAATTCAAAAGAAAACTACCGTGAGTCTTCAACATCATCACAAGAGATCAATGCATCCCCGAATTGTTCACTGTTAACTTCAAGTTGAAATATTAATCTTTCCATGTTGCTGATAGTTAAGACCATCACAAGAGCTTCTAGATTAATTATGATGGTGCTCAATAAATACAAGGCGCCAAACCTTAGACCAACATGCATCATTCCAAACTTCCTACCAAATAGAACCTTCAAAACATTTTAGAATCTTCAAAACATTTTTCTGACTTTGTATCCTCTTAGCTAGAGCATGTAGCTACCATCTAAGTATTAGCTCACATCACAACTGAAAACACCATCCCTAGCATCGCCCATCTTCTTTTACTTTGCCTGATCATCATAGCATCAAGCTAATACTCATCAACTCACAGAAACATAGCTGATAACACCTCAAATGAATCACAACCAAAATCACAATCACATATGTAACTCAATCACATGTGAAACAAAAGATAACATTCAAACCTTTTTATCAACCCAATAGAACATTTGTAATATCATTTGTTATTAATGAAAGACAAAAAAACATACCTCAACATAGGGTCTAAAACTCATGACCCAAGGTATATGAACCCATTTCACAAGAAATATCATACATGACAAAATTACCAAGAAGCTCTTTTTCAACATGTTCAATCACCTGAACATATAAAAAATAAAGTTCCCCATTATGTGCACAAAGCAACCAAGAAATATCACCTTCTTTACATATACCAGCAATGCAAATCATGTGGCTAAGTTGTTTGCTTGTCTTCTTTCTATTTGGATCCCTTGTTTGGTTAAATGATGACTGGAACGTGTATAGGTGATATCACACATAAAGGGAAGGAATCATATATATGCACATTAAGGAAATAGGGATAAACATTACCTTAATTAACTTCAATTCAATAGATCTCTAAAAGAATAAGGCCTCAACACTCAGTAGAAGATCAACATAAGAATAGAGGAAGTGTTGAGATCCTATGGGGACTGGATAGCATAGTCATTTATTAACAACTTAACAATGTTATAATTAGTTCCACTAAAAAAAACATTTCCCGTTGAGTCACAAGAGATTCACATGTATTACCAACTAAGAATATCCATAGAGAACTATTCAAACCTTTATTATCTTCTCGTAGAAAGAACGAATAAGCATATTCTTATTGGATTAGCCTCATTGAGCAAGTCAGGTGAGATTGAGCATGATGGTAACCAAGAAGGCACGTAGTTCCTTCATAGATGCCCATCAATATAAAACATCACTAACTCATGGGTATTTGTACCCCATAGATCAGAAAGGATTCCTCTTCCATTAGTCCACCATGAACTTCTATAATGGTCTTTCACTTCCAAGTCCAATCTACACATTGCAGAACAAACATAAGTATAGTGAAAATGTGAGTATAGCATTTAGATGTTGATCATTCAATATTTTCACAATTATTTAGATGTTTAGTAGAAAATGAAATATATCTATCTTCTTTTTCTTTTTCCCTAAGGTCATATGTACTTTCACTTGGTGATGCGGTTGTGTGGTTAGGGATATACAGAACCAAAATGCGATGATATGGTCAACTCTACTAGTGTGGCCTGGTTTAACCTGAAGTGTAGGTGGCTAAGACAAAAATGAAATCTTCTTGGATATATTCAGTGTCTATGATGGCAAGCATATCTCATATAATATGCATGTGTGACTATTTAAGATCATGAAAACTAACTTTCTGTGCATGTTATAATCCCTGGACCATTTTGCCTCGTTGGCATTTTACTAAGCATACAAAGATTTCTAATAGGTAATTATAAAACTTATTGCTATGAGTATGCTAACCCTAAGAGCTAACATGTTTACTCACTTCACTGCAAATTGTAGTGCCATGATGAGTAAAGGTATTTGTAATTGGGCTAGTAAAAAAATGTTATTGGTGAACAAAGAACTAGCACAAAAAAAATACATGTTAAGGATGCTGCTGGTAATTCTCATATCCTCTGTATGTCCTTGACCAAAAATTTTGTTAGGGTATTGGTTGGGAATAACCATAAAATTCATAACCATGCCCACCATATCCTTGATATGAGTCATCATTAACATCTAGGTATGACTCCCATCATGATAGATCAACTACATTGATCCAATTTTTCAATTCAACTATGTTTTGAGGATGTAATAACTCAGAAATAAAGAAAATATCTAGTGTCACTCAAACACACACGAAAAACATATAGCTACATATATTATGTTCATATATAGTACATTAGTAAGAATCTTGCAAAGCCATAATGGTTAACATTATTGAAACATACCTCAACTGATTTGAAAATGATAAACACCTCATTTCAACAAACATGAAAACTGTGTTTGTATTAGACCATCCATGGATGACACACATGTTCAATCCAACCATAGGCACATGTTCAATCCAACATCGATAAAGCAATTGAATCTAGTTGACAATAATTAGTTAAATGCAACAATAAACACCATTAAAGAGTAGTAGTGATATAATATTAATATTCCTCTGATTTTCATATTGACTCACATGATTCTACTGTATCACATGACCTTGCTTTGCAAGTCTTTGGGAGAATTGACACCTCTTGTGGAATTTGTCAAATCCATCAAGAACTCATTGGACTTGACTGGATCATCCCATAGGTCGCACATATTGAGCAACTTCTCTTTTAACTCTAGGGTAGTCTTTGCCAACACCTATGTTTGGAAAATGACACCCTTAAATTTCTTCTTCTTAAAGGGAATTTAATTTTTGTTGGCATCATGGACTTCTTTCTTTCAAGTCTGCATAGCTAGAAAAACTAGATTCTTGCGTTCAGTGTTTTTCTGGAATTAGGGTCATGTTTGACCAGTTATAAACACCGTAAACCAATAAAAGAGTAAAAATACTTGAGGGTGTTATTGGGTCAAGGTTTTAAGCAATGAATGTGAGCAAGGCAATACTAGAGGAAAATCTCAAGGAAAAAAATCATCATCTTGGGAGTTGGGGGTTGCAGATTGTAGGGGTTTAGATAGTTTGAAAGTTGTAAGAGAATTTAATCTTACTAACAATTGTTCCTCCCCATAAATTGGAGTTGACTACAATTTTTACCTTCATGTTGGAGAATTTTCAAGAAAGTAGGATCATGGACTTCTTTCTTTCAAGTTTAAGCAACATAAATTGGCAGAACAGTGTTTTTGTAAACATCTTAGGATAAATACTTTATCTTACATTAGATTAAAATGATTCATTTATACAAGATACATGGAACAAGAAAGAAATCAATCTGTCAATCATACTTTTCTTGTGATCCAAGATGAAGATTTTCAACATTTCTTAGTTCATTTTCACCATTCATCAGATGCCTTCTATCAGGTTGAAGCCTATAGTAAGCTGGAATTAACCTCACCAAAGCCTAGAGTAAGTCTGAAGCTATTCAACCACTGGAATTCTGAATTGATAATTGCTAAAAACTCTACTTACATAAGGATAAATAGTTCTTACCTATAGGGCCTAAGACCCAATAGTTCATACCAATAGTATCAAAAGAGGTTCACATTGTATGAGTAACATGTCTACTCCTTGTACTCTAACAAGAGAACTACACTCTCATGGAATAATAAATAATATAAATCAATAAGAAGTAAGGTGAATTCATGATCACTACGTAAATGGGAATAAAAATAGCTGGTAAATGGGAAACTTACAGTCAATAAGGCTGCATAATACACATTATGGATTCAATTGAGGCTATTCCGGCCACTTGAAAACCTAAGTCCACTAGCACCAATTTTCATGGTCTTGGTATACTCTGTTATGTCTTGCTGCAAGTATGGAGTTCATGCTAATAAATATGGGTCCAAACACCGAATTTCCTGAAATAAAAAATAATAGAATAACAATGAAAAGTAGCTACTTAGCTAGATTCTACTCATTTCTTTTCTTTCTGACACCAGCTCCACCAAATTGCCCAATCTTTCGACAACTTTGATAGGGTGCAAGGAGATCCACAACCTATTGCCAATATATGAGATATGGAAAGTGTTGTACATCTAAACTTCCATGCTACCATGTACAAGATGACCTATATCTTTAAAGAAACTTAAATCAAGAAGCATAATGTGTATAGAGAACATCCTTATAAAGAAACCATGAGGTCACTAAATTCACATACAGTCCATTCAGTCATTGCTCATATCTAAATCTAAAGCAACTAAAGCTTCTAACAGAGAAGCATAGAATGCGCTGCAAGTTTCAAACTGATGCATCTAACAGAGAAATAACACACTTTCACTCAAACATTGCTCATATGTAAATCTCACAAACAAGAAGCTCAAACATTGCTCATATCTAAAACAAAAAAACATTCATATTGCATGTATTGCCCATAATACTAAGATTCTCCATAACAAAATTAAAAGCAAGTCAAAACAAAACATGATTGTCATTTGTCAACATTGTCTACAGAAATGGACATGAAACAACATTATTTGGATCATCATGTACTAATAAAAAATTAGATTAAAGAAAAACAACTATGTCATCTCTTTAGACAATATCCAAGAATGCAATTATCTTTATACTTCATGTCCTGCAACAAATGGAAATGATTTTAGATACTACTTTTGGTTTCAATTATGTAATATTATAACCAAGAATTTATGCTCACCGTGGCAATATATGTGTTTTCGGCCATGCTATGACGTTGCCAACACCATCATCAATAGATTGATATTGCTCATAAGGTCTCACTAGAGGATTGTTGTCCAACATAGAAACCTCTACAAAAACACCAACAAATGATGAGCCTAATATTGCACCTCCCACACTTTTCATGGGGTCAACCTCAGATACTCGACCAAATGCAATTCTAGCATCTAGATCTGTGAAACTCAGCAGATACACATCCTAGAAACAAAATACAATTTACATAACAAATTTATATAAATGTAAAATGAAGAGAAATTTACACAAATACAAACATACTTGTCCCATCTTAAATGATAATGTCTTACTTGGAGTGGAGTTTGCCTTGAAAAGTTTGTCTACACAATTATTTTATTTTTGACATAAGACCAAAAAAGTCAACATGGAAAATAACTATTATTACACATCTTGTATAAAATGTATTCATACTTGGAAGTGCCAACATGTTGTGCTTGACTATTTCATGCTCTAGTTAAGGGAAGCAACTCCTCTAACTTATGGTTGAATTCATCCTTTTGTTCTTGAAGTTTTGCATCAAATTCCAACCGTTGCTCTTCAAGCTTATCCTGAAAATGCTTCTTTTGCACTTCTTCGGCTTCTCGGGATTTACAATTCTTGCCCCAAATATTAGAAGGTGATGGTCCAAGACCATAACCACGAACATATCCTGGTTTCTCTTTGCCCATAACATGCTTATAAATTTCATCTGAAGTAACATCAGGTTGTTTTCTTCACAGCTCTTCTCCTGCCTCTGAAATTTTATCCTACATACAACAAATCATAGGAGATGAATTTTATACCAAACATATACCTCTTTCCAATTAGTATATGTAACATAACACTATAGGATAGGATTTGTTGTACCAAAATTTTGGCAGATTCAACATCAACTATGCTCCCATCTTTTTTACGATGAGTTTTCTCAAAAAACATTATGGGATCCACTTCTCTACCTATTTCCTTCTCCATCTTTATTAGACAAACAAGGTTATTGTAAACATCAAATAAAAGGATGTCATCAATTTGTCCAAATGGATCACAAAAATTACTAATCTTACATCATATTTTAGACATGCAAATGACTTGGTTTCTGTTGTGTGGCTAAGCTTTTGATTTTTTTGCTTATCTTGTTAGTTATAGACTTCCTCTATGAAAAATATTGTAGTATTGTGCATATTAATTATCTATGAGGTAAATTAAGTATTAATGAATAGAAAAAGAAATATTACCTTTCCTTTATTACTCCTCTAATAATCCACAAGAAATTTCCAATGAGACTTGTCCACACGGGGAACAACTTGTTCAAGATGTTGTTCATACAGACTATCTTCTAGGAAGTAAAGTATCTATAACTCCCACTTGTGGTCCCTCCATTTATTTCCTAGTCTCTTCATTGTCCACTCCTTTAGATCTGAATCCATTGTGAATTTACTCTACCCACATAAAGGATATCAATTAGAAGCTTCATTTAACAATTCAAAAATAAAATTTAATAATGTACCTTCACAAAATTCCATATAGAATATTTTTTGTTTGCTGGAAATGATCTCCAGTCCTCGAAGTTTAGTGGACAAAAATTGGGATCTCTTGCAATAGTTGTCAGAATACTTGATAAGCGACATTGGTTTTCACCTACTGGTTGCCCAAATTGATTTTTCTCAATGGGAATTGGATCGTCGGGCTTTCTTTTCCAGACTTTCAAACATTGTGTTCGTCCACGTGCTCAATATTTTTTACCTAAGCATTCAATCATAAAAGATAAAAAATATATGGAAAATTATATATCATTAATGCAGCACTAGAAATGTAATGATATGAATAAAATGATTACCCAACCCATCAGAAGGTGTTGTTGTAGCATTCAATGACTCAACATGGTGATCATAGATATCATTTTACTCCATGTTATCAGTAAATTCATTTCTATTTTGGTTATTGGCAGCTCTATTTTCTATACTTCTTGACTGAATAGACATAGAAGCATTGACAGTAGACACACGTGATAGTTGTGAATTTCTTGATCTTGTAACTTTATCACCATGTTCTTTGTTGTGCTAATTTTAGAACCTTGTTCCCATCTCCTTTTCATTTGTGCATGTTTGAGAGGATTTGGAACCACCAACCATATTAGAGTCTTCGAGAGACGTGGCTGATTGGGTATTTTTGGCAAAGCTAGCAGCAGTTTTATTGAATTTCTTTTCTCTATCATTTTGAATTTTAGCTGGAAGGGAAGCTAAATTTTTTTTGGAGCGATTTGAGGATGACATGTTCAAAGATGGCCAACAACCATGTCGAGTAATGCTAGGTAAATGAGTCTCTGTACAAGAGTCATTGTTGTTGTTTTTATCATTCCTTGTGGCTATCTTGTCATGGCACCTATCACTGTACTGTTCTCTCATCCTGAGTATATCAAATCACATATATTAAGAGAGATTTAAAAAAATATTGAACAACATATTAATAATTATGTAATCAATATTTAAAAACTAAGCACAATTTTTTGATCAAATATATCTCATATAATAAAAATCACAGATACTAAAGACATAAACACTACATCATTATATACAACAACAGAGACAAGGATAAATTTGATTAAGAAGAATGTCAGACCAACAAAATGCATACACCTAGCTAGAGCACAATGTGAGACAAAAAATTAAAGAGAGACATCGCGCCAAAAATGGCTTGTACAAGTGAAATAATAACAACAAACTAAAAGAAACATCCACTGCTATTTTGTAATCTCCTCAATCAAAACTGTCTTCATAACCACTTTCAAATGCACTTTCATGATCCTACTGAACTTAGGATTGGTCTTTTTCAAATGTTGAACTATCAACAGTAATTCCTTCCATATCCAATCTAACTATGTCACAATTAGTATCTTCATCCTCTGATGTCATTGATGGCCCATCTCTAGTTTCACCTTGCACATAAGCTTCGACATTCTCAATACAAGATTGTTCTTTCATGTTGAACATATCTCGTGGGGCAATATTTACAGCAAAATGCCAACCTTTTGTAGTGATTTCTTCTACATAAAATACTTGCCCAAATTGAGATGCCACTACAAATGGTTATCCTATAGTTTGAAGTCGTCTCAAATTAACAAGAGTCAACCCATGTTCATCATGCTTGATTCTCCTCTTTGAGTATATGCCCACCCAATCACACTTAAATAATGTCACCTTAAAGTGTTCCTAATAATTGAGCACAATAACATCATTCAAAACACCATAGTAGGTAACATCCCTAGTAATTGGGTTGTGGTCAGTCATTTTAGAATAAAAACCAGTCTTAGCTACCAGAAACACTCCACTATTATGTGTTGTTCAGGTCACATCTTTTGCCTTGGTATGAAATCTGTGACCATTGACAACATAGCCCTTATACTTAATGGCCACTTGATGTGGACCTTGAGAAAGAAACTTGATTTTATCATCCACCATCTCTATTCTTATGAATGTATCAATCTAACAAAATAAAAGCTTGTTAGAGTTTATTCATGAAGCATTACAAATTAAATTAGCCCGTATAAACTTACATGTTCTTTAAACCATCCATCAAATGAGTTACTATGTATTCTCTGAACCTCCTTTAAGGACTTCTGAGGATGTGTTTGCCTAATGATATCATAGTTCTTCCTGAATACAAAATATTTAAAATTGGAATATGTTATAGAACTTGAACAATAGAAGATAATTGTCACTAACTTACTTAATGTAGGGTTCAATTGCTTCATAATTGAACATTACATGCTCGTGGGCTTGTTGCATTCTATGTTTGTCCAAGACACATGTTACCATTTTACCAACACCACGACCTACTGTCGAGAAAATAGACCAATCATCATTGTCAGGTGTTGGCTCATTTTCCAAATCTGCTTCATCAGTATCATTTTGTATTTGGCCAATTTAATTTTGTTTCAACTCCGTCCAAGTATCTTGAACAAAAAGTTAGGCACTCTACCGCTATATATCCTTCTGCTATTGATCGTTCCAGATATCTTTTATTATGAACATATATCTTTTTAGATTCATCAGATACCTGATAACAAAGTTGAGGAAAACATTATCACAAATTACATTCCAACAGGTATAATCATCACGACGTATGAAAAGTTACCTTTCAATTGGATACATCCAACAATACTGAACATGGCCGGATATCTTAGCTTCATAGGCGAGATGGATTGATAGATGCACCATTATGCCAAAAAACATGGAGGGAATATCTTCTCCATCTCACAAACTATCACAACTATTACATATTCCAATGTAGAAAAATCATTTGGATCTATGACTTTAGTGCACAACCTTTGAAAATAGTGACAAACATTAATAATACATGACTTAGCATTCTTACTGGGCAAAGACACAGTGACAACTAATAGCAGAAGTTGTTGCATCATCACGTGATAATTATGGCTTTTGATTGGTAACATCTTCTGATCCTTCGGTCGTGCACATCTAGAAATATTAGATGCATACCCGTCTGGAACTTTGACAAATTGTAGGAGGTTGCAAAATAATATTTTTTCATATTTTCTCATTGTATAGAAAGTTGGAGATAGGACGGTATATTTACCAACTTATTTTGGATGAAGAGAAAATATAATTTGCATATCCTCCAAATCCTTCCTTGCATTCAAGTTGTCCTTACTTTTGTCCTTCAAACCTAGTAATGTTCCAACAAAACTCTCACATATATTCTTCTCAATGTGCATGACATCGAGATTGTGCCTTACAAAGTTAGACTTCTAGTATGGTAGCTCAAAAAAATATGCTTTTCCTATCCCAATTATGTGTTTAATCTTTACCTCTTGGCCTTTTCTTACCAATTATAGTTCTTTCGTCCTCCAATTGTGATAAGATTTGAGCTCCAGATGGTGGTTTAGGTGCACTTCAAAATTCTTGCTCACCGTCAAATGCTTTTGCTTCTTTTCAAAATCTGTGACTGCTTGGCAAAAACCTACGATGTCCTCTATAGCAAACTTTATGTCTATGTGGCAACTGATGTGAGATGATATCTTTATTAAAATAAGGACATGCTTTGTATCCCTTAGTACTCCAACCAGAGAGATGGGCATATCTTGGAAAATCACTAATAGTCCATAGTAAAGAAGCACACATCAGAAAGAATTCCTTGGTTCCAACGTCGTTTGTATGCACACCAGTATCCCATAGTTGTTTCAACTCATCAATCAATGGACATAAGTACACATCTATGTTTTTTGGTGAAGTTGGTCCATGAATGAGTAGGGACAACATATAATATGGTTTCTTCATGCACAACCAAGGAGGTAAATTATATGGAATAATCACAACATGCCATGTACTGTAAGAAGTGCTCATTGTCCCAAAAGGATTAAATCCGTCAGTTGCAAGTCCCAATCAAATATTTATAGCATCTGAAGCAAAGTCTGGATGCATAACATCAAATGTTTTCCATACAGCTGAATCTATCAGGTGTCTTAACTTGTCATCTTTTTCATATTCTTTTGCATGCCACCTCATTAAGGAAGAGATTTTTGATGACATGAACAAACACATTAGGCGTGGTATAAGTGGAAAGTGTCTGATCACCTTGACTGGTATTCTCTTGGTTTGTTTTGCATGCTCATCATCATCATCCGAGCTTGTAATTGTTTTCCATCTTGATGCTCCACATGTATTGCATATGTCTTTATCACCATTATCCTTCCAAGACAACATGCAGCCATTTGGACAAACATGAATCTTCACATAATCTAAGCCCAACTCTGTAATCATCTTTTTTAACTCATAAAAGGAATTAGGTAATCCTTCTAGTATCATCTTCTTAAAGAACGTAAGAAACATAGATCTTGCTTTCTTACTCAAGCCATTAAGACAAACTAGGTGATAGAATTCTAGGATGCAAGCAAGTTTGCTAAATTTCTTACACCCTAGATATAATTCTATCTCAGAATCCTTTAACAAGATATAAAATTTTTCAGCATTGAAATGTTGATCACTAGCCGTCTCTACTCCTTCCATATTTCCGTCTTCACTAAAACTCAAAAAAGCATCATGCAACATATATTGTAAATTTTCAGCATTTAGGCATTCACCCTGATCAACAGGAGCATCCATTTGGACATCAACATCTTCACCATGAAAAGCCCAAGAATTATAGCTTGGTAAGAAGCCATGCCACAACAGATGGCTCAATGCAGTCTTTCTGGTGACCTGGTATACATTAGCACACTTTCTACAAGGTCATACAATCTTTTCTCCAATCGCTGAATGTTGAAAAGTGAAATCCAAAAATTTTGATACTTCGCATAAGTATTTACTACTCGTTCGGTCATCCTCTTCTATCCAAGACTTATCCATT
This sequence comes from Alisma plantago-aquatica, assembly GCA_963693085.1. NCBI lineage: Eukaryota > Viridiplantae > Streptophyta > Magnoliopsida > Alismatales > Alismataceae > Alisma > Alisma plantago-aquatica. Next base: position 1,136,070,357 of record OY856410.1, on the reverse strand, counting down.
CTATAAAAATATTAAAACATATAACATATATGAGTAAGTATGTCATATCAAAAAAGACTATACAATATGAGAAAATACTAGTGTAATCATGCAAATGAAGTTCACGTGAGCCTATCCGCCTAGGCGGGCGCCCAAGCATTTTTGAAATACTTTTTATAACAAGGATAAAAGAACATTTACAATGAAATTTATCACTGAATTGTAACATAATAGGATATGTATATTTCTTTTTTTTGTTGGGTTTTGAATGTGTCATTAGATATAGCCCATTAAATGTTAAGCAAGTGCTAGTGTGGCCTGTAAGCTCTATTGTAACTAAACAATGAAAACCTCCTGAAAGGCTTTGTTCTGAAGACTCTCAGCTTGCTCTTTAATATCTTTATTTTTGTATTACACATTTGTGAATTGCAACTCTAGCAAAATTGTAGTTTTCTTAGAGAAAGTGGCTTACGTATTAGTCATGGATGTGGTTAGGAAGTAGTCATTAAGTGGAAGCTAGTAGTTAGAGGGGCTGATTTCAATTTAGAAAGAATGAGTTGAGAGAAAGTAGTTGCATGGTGAAAGCAATGGCCTCCTGTCTCCATAACAGTTTTTCATTTTGGCTTATTTTAATGATGAGAACCATCTTTGATTGTAAGGGAGATTGATGCATTGAGATTGCAAACTGAAGAACACTGATCTTAGTAAGGTGTTTCAGAACCTTAGTGAGGTGACCCAATATTTAACTATGGGGAAATAAAGTTTAGTTTTTGGAGCTGGTTCTGTCTAGTAAGGGGAAGGCATTTCAATACTTTTCCTTTTCAATCAGACCAAGGAGTAGTTTTTTATATACCTGAGATATGTCATGATTACATAAGGTGTTGATATTGGTATTGTTTCAAAACCTATTACAATGTCAAGTGTTGCTAAAATTTCTGACATTTGGTAACAATTTTGTTCAAAACCCAACTAGGTTGGATATTCTACTTTTGGCCTTCTTGGTAAGACCATTTTAAAAACTTGTTCTATATCAAACTTTCATAATGTTTTGAACTCAATAAAACTTTTCTAAAAACCTTAAATATCACTAAACTTATTCCCAAATTCTTATCCTTTGGTAAAAATAATTTGGAATACCCAATTAGGATGGAAATTATACTTCTAGAACTCTTAGTAAAAGATTCTAAATACCCTAGATACATCAAGCCTCTGTCAGACATTGATTTCAAGAAACCCCTTCTTCAAGTTGTTGATCACAAGATGGCTATTATATTATTCAATTTTCCAACAATGGTGATTTTTTTTTAGGAAATCACGGAAGGGCTATGTATGATGTTCAACATATCAATATAATTATTCCCTCCATCTTTTAATATTTCTGACACAATACCCCAGTGCCTGAAGAAATGGGTGAGTATCCAATATTTGTCAGTATACATCTACCAAAGTAAACTACTAAATACAAATTGATGCATCATTGACAAGACAATAATGATATGCTCGACAATTGTGAGATTGGATAAAAATCATAAGAAAGTCTGTTGAGGTTGGGACTTACAAAGCCCTTAATTCTAAGCATCTTCTTTAACAACCAAATATAAAAACTTGAGTATGAGAGCATCCACTAAATCTATATGGGATGTGGCATAGTTGTTCACACTAAGAAAAATGCATACTATCATATGACATAGTTACAATAAGGAGCATTTGTGTAACCATCTATTGGAACAATCATGGGCATGGTTCCTATGTAATGTTAATATAATGAATGAATTTAAGAGTCCAAAAACTTGACATTATTACAATTATGGAAATTTTTGTAGTGGGTTCAAAGCTTCTCATTTTTAAGTAAGTTGGATCCAATTCTTCTCATCAGGTTGAAGCAATCACATTATCTAGAGGCATATGGAACCTCTGGAACAAATCCGTCCCCAAGATGAATATGCTACTATGAGATTGGAAATTTGTCCACTACAAAATCAACAATATCTGCATAATCTCCTTCACTTATCACAACCTAAATATAGGAAATTGATAATTTTTTATGAAAACGGCTCACTCCAATTACACAAACAACTAATATTGCATAGGCAGTCCTCGGAGATTTCAACACTTTGTTGAGCATCTTTGAGATTTAAGATAGAAAATGATTTGTCAAAATGTCTAGTAGAATATTCAATGGCTTTCTCCTTGATACTTGCCTAATAAAAACCATATCACAAGTTCAGTTCTTTACCTTTGAAATTTAAGGTTTGTGACAGAATCTCGACCATTTCATTGTCGAAGAACATTGGCTGGACCTTTTTAACAACTGCAAGTCTATCTCTCTTCCCAGGTTTGTGCAATATCATAACTCCATGCTTCCAACTTCCCACAGACAAGAAGACCACCATGAAGTCTTTAGGAACCAAGACAAGCTACAATCTATCAACAAACTTAAAAAATCACATGCATCACCACTTGGACAAATTATGGACATGTCAAAAGCCATGCAGTCTATCCAAAATTCTATGCTGGACTTGGTGTATGACTGTCTTTTCTCCATCGAAAAGAGAAGTCCTATGTTCTTGGAAAGATCGATGAGGCCCATGTACTCCTTTCTCACTACTTTTTATGGATGTAAATTTATAAATAAAAATATTTCAAAAGAAATTCAGTGAAATATTGTTTCAAGAAGAGGTACATTGGAAAGAGAAGTTGCACATAAACCAGATCTATAGGGGGAATGGTAATAACAAATTTACCAATTATATGTAAAGTATACATGGAACCATGATACATTTTCATAACTAAAGAATGAGAATGGATACAAGGTTACAAACCTTCTATAGCTCCAATTACTGATCCTCAACTAATAGAATAATCTCACATTCAGTGTTGTATATCTCTGAGAAAAGGTAGGCTGGAAATAGAAGTCAGACATTGAATGAATCCACTCCATGGATGGTTATATAAAAAGTTGCAGGTTCTTTGTAAAATCTAGACACAACCATAAAAATATTAAGCAACTAAAGAATGTGAATGGGTATTGTGTGACCTACCTAGATCAAATCCAATCTTTGATCCTTAACTACATCAATAATTTATCATCCTCCAACCCCAAATATCTCAAGTACTCCTCTAAGGAGACACTTGAATCTTCCCTAGAATATATTTAATCAAGGATTAAACCCCTACCTCCATCCAGATATCAAGAAATCAAAGGTTTGGTGTTTCAAAATGACACAATCTAAGGAACCAAGGCTATATGTCATACAAAATGTCTTCCTCCAAGTGAAATTAGAGCCATGTGGGAACCTTGTAATCAAGACAATATGTGATGCCTTCTTTACTGCTAGCATATTCCATCATTTATCAATGACAATCAAAGTATTCCCATGCGTGGAGCTTCAAAACCCATATCCATAAATAACTTGAACTTTAAGATTATCCCAAAAGCCATTGTTGAAAGAATAAACCATTTTTTAAACTCTAAGGGGTCGTTTGGCCCCTGACGTTGCAAGTTCTGTAGTCTTATATAGAGACGGCAGTGAGGTTTTGGAGCATCAGGTTGAAAGGTGGATCGGATTAGTTGTCAACAGAGCGAACGTGTCTGCAAAAAATGATATGTGCGGACTCATGAGACCCTCATTTCTTTAGTTTGTAGTATCAAGAAAAATGGGGTGATTCTAAATACGGTAATTGTCTTAGTATAAGTACCTGATAAAATGTAGAAGCATCATCAGATCATTAATTTGAGACATTGTTTCTACAAAAACTACCAAAATTTGTAAATAACTGAGACAAACGTCCCCTAATATTTCTCAAAATCCATCTTGATGCATCCCGAGAAGATGAATCAATGATAACATCATGCTAGTTCAAGATCTCCAATGATGTGGAGTGTGGGGGTTGTAGAACAATGCGTGGCAGATTGCACATTTGTTATTTGTGTCAAAGTCATGTTATCATGGATGAAGGATGGATGATGAGTGGAGGGGAAAGTGGAGACGAAAGTACCTTGATCATTAGCTGGTGCTCCTCTCCAAGACACATGGCTTTCTCTACACCATCACTGGTTTGCATAGTCACCGATACCAGAAGGTCTAGGGTCGATCGTCGTAGGCAGGCACAAAATCAGGGTCTCCTCCTCATCTATGCGTAGAATCTGGGAGACTGGTGGGGGGGAATAGTGTGAAGCCAATTGCAAGCAAGCAGACTGCCTGCTATCAAATTGGCCAATTGTAAGCAAGCGGACTGCCTGCTATCAAATTGACATTTTCTAATTGCCACAAATCAAATATATAAGTGTCTTTAAAATTTAGTATTTTTGAGAAGCTAAATAGTAGGGGGATTAGAGTCGTTTTATATAAAATGCCTATAAATTAAATAAATAGTGGCCTTTTTTTTATAAAAGTGACTAGAATAAATGCCACTAATGGGCATTTTTTCTATAGTGGATCCACTTAAGTTAATATTTGTGGGGCTCAAAAGAAAAATATATAAAAGAATTTTTCTCAAATTTGGGGGTATTGGTTTTTGCATGACCAAATGCTTTTCCTTGGGTCTTGGATCAAGGAAGAGAAAAAGTGTCATCTTCCCATGTGATTGAGTCATGGATCCTCTACATCATTAGAGTGCTATATCATTGTCAAAGACCATGTCCGTCTCACCTTCACCTTAGTGATCATTATTTCTTCTTCTCTTCCTAGTTTTATTGCTTTACTTCCTTCTGTAAGTGAATAGTCTTATTTTTGGTGAGTGGGGGTTTAAACCCACCACCCATGTTAAGTAATTTTTCATTGTCAATTTGTGCTTTTGTATGAACTATTGGATTGTCAATTGCATATTTCTTGCATGTTCTATATATTAGCCATTATTCTACATGTTTACTACAATTATAAGCATAGAAAACTTTGAAACCTAGGATTGTAATGTCATTTAATTTTTGTTTAACCCAATATAAGAACTCCATATGGTGTTCTCTACGGGGAAAGATTAAGGATCCTCATGTGACTTGACAACGATCCCACTGGAAATTTGTCACTATGATTTTCATAATATGATTTTGAAATTTCTTGGGACCAATCTACAAATCATATAAATGAGGAATGAAATGTGAGGGTTTGTAGTGGGACCTGATAGGGGAGCATTTCACTTAGTCCATCAAGCAGAAGAATATACACCAATGCCAAACACTACCACAAAATTCTAAAAAAGGTAAAACTCTAATCCATTCAATTAGTATGCTCAAACATAAGAAGTTTAGCATCAAAATATAGATACATTTTCCTATTACATTTCTCAAACTAAATATAGTTCTTCACCATGTAGGTTGTATACCAAGGAATCCTAAAAACAACTAAGCTATTTCTAATATGCCACAAAGGGAAATCTTACTTCTATCTATTTTCAAGAAAAGGTGACTCTTGTATAGGATGTATCTCAGACTTAACTATGAAAATGTCTTATCCACCTAAGGGGTTAAGAGAAATCCCTACACGAGAATATTAGATGAAAAATATTACCAAAAGCTGATGTGTGCATGAATTATATATGGGACAATGTGAAAAAATAGCATAAAATTAAAGTAAAAAAGGTTCCCAATGAATATGGAGGTATATTATCCAATTGGATATAAAAATAATCTTCATATAGTAATATTCAAATATTACATGAAGAATCAATAAAGCACAACCATATATTCTTGCCTTAACAAGAAAGATAACAATGATGGGATGAATCTAATCAATCCATTTTAGATTCAGATGCATCTAGATTATAGAAAATTTTAATTATCTAAAAGTAGGGCTAGAACACTTTCAGATTTCATACCTAGGAAGGAGGTGACAAAACCCACATACCTCTATATAATGGTATATAATTCAAGTGAGGGAACCTCTATGGAATCTGACATTGTAAAACATGTTGCATGTTGTATAAAATGTTGAGATAAATACAAGAACAATATCCTTCTTTCCATATGTATGATAATCTATGATGGAAATACTATATTTTCCTAGCAATTATAATGCTAAAAATACATGTTATATGTGATTTCTTACTCAAATGCGACACTTTTATGCATATTACGACTCTCCTTATATCTCTCTACTGCTATGGAGTTTGTAAATGAATTTTGGCATGGTTATTTGTCTTTGAAATGTAAAGAAAAATGCAGCCTTTGAGGTGAAGACTGAACATTTATGAGTACTTGTCCTTCATATCTTTGTAAATGATTATTTGGGTTAAGTAAATTTGATGTAGGATGTGAGGCTTTCTAACATTTCTAAGGTTCTTATACTTAGTTAATATTTTTGTATATCTGTAATTACTATTTCATATATTGGTTGCTTCTTATTAGATAAGTAAATGGATAAAGTGCTCAAGTGAAACCTAAATCATGTAGTTCCATGTGATTGTAGAACTATAACATTATTTGGGAGCTGACTTGTAGAAATCATGGAAGAGAAGGTATTCAGAATCATATGTTGTTGAGTATATGCGAGTAATTGGGGGTTAGTTTCCTTGATACTGAAATGACGGTTATGTGTATGGGTGCGATTGAGGACGTATCTCTAGTTATAAGTGGAAATGTGAATGATATATGTGACATCATGAGATACATGTCTTAATAATCATTTTAAATGTACTATGGTTTGAGTAATTAGGATAAAAATAACTTTATAAGTTGGCTTTTGAGCCCCTACAAGTAGGTTTTAGCCAATGTGTCCCTACTTTTTATAGTCACATCAACTAGGGCATAGCGGGATCTCATGGAGACCGATAATCCTAAGATCTTATATAGTGATCTAGTGGAATTCACAATCACTATCTAGTGGTTTGAGGGGTACACCTCAAACTACCTAGATCATTAATAATGAAATAAGTAAGCAAGTTGTATACACATATATAATTAAGTATTTGGGCAACTTATATTGTAATGCCTAAAATCTTATATATATGTAAGTATTGCTTGTCTTACTCTCATTTTTCCTCTACTATTTACCATACCATGTGAAAATTATTTCTTATTTTTGAACTAGCTTTATGATGCTACTAATAACAAGTTTGTGTGAATAGAATGCTTTACAATTCCTCCATCATATGAATGGGACATGGATCTTACTCTCTTGGTTATCCATATCTGTTTCGGTATCCAAACTTGCCCATGGATTTAGTAGAGAGGAGCCTCCCTTGGATAGACAACAATAGATGGAGGTTGGTGTTATTATTTTTGTAAATGTCTAGAGTTGTCTTGATTCACTTGGGTCAAGTAGGGTGGTTATATATCATAAGGTATCTACAACTCAATTTTTGGCTTGCATGCCATGTATATATGATTATGTTATAAACTTTTGAAGGTATACTTTTTTATGCACAATGTGTGACCATAGTCACTCATGATAATAATTTATAATTATCAATTGATGAATGAATATGATGGCCTCTGTATGTGCATTTTTTTACCATGTGGTTGAAGTTGTATTTTATTCCTTTCCTTACCTCCTTGGTTAATTTACTTTGGCATTTTGTTTTGAGTAATTTTATTTGCATTGTGGCAGGTGTCAAATGCAAGTTTGGGTACATTAGAAAGAGGGAAAAATATCTATTGGGATATATACTTTTTTGAACATTTTGTCAAAAGTGTAGATAAGAGAAAGGGCTTCTTTTAGGCTATGTTTGTAGTGGGAGTTTTATTACCTTAGATGTTTATGATTTGTGCAGTATTGATAAAGGAAGTAATAATAGAGGGTATTCTTCATGCGTACATCAATGTATATTAATATGCATTTGTATGAGCCAAGTCCTAGGAGAATAAAGAGGTAAGAGGTTGTATAGATTCTTAATGAAAGACGTTTTTTAGTTAAGGGTTCACCACAAAAACCTATAAGAAATCAACAAGTAGGTGTGTTGATATATATAGTATTGCAACTTATATGGTCAACATAGGTGATGAAGTTGGTCAACTGTCTAACATAATATTCTATATAGTGAGGATATCACCACTAAATCTAGAGCATGTAGATTAAAAGAATCAAATACTATGTGGCCATCTATTGAAAGTGTGAAAGTGTATGGTAGGATTTGACTTCAAGAATGATGATAACATAAATGCATAGAGTGTAAATGAGGTGCTCAACAAACCTTCATTTTTAGGAGGCTAAACCTCTAATATTTCATGAACATATAACCATGGACTATATAAAATGATATTTAAATTAAAGAAATTGAATAACTACATGTGGTTGATATGTCAAACAAACTGGGGGCAAGCTGTCACAGAACCGTTCTTACCCCAATCCCAATCCCACTGCCTAGACTGTGGTAAAGGGATTGAAGCACCCATCTCTGAGTTGCCTAAAAGGATCTCAGACACTGGCATATACAATAAGAAATAATAACTCATAAATTAAGAGATTTAAATAACTAACCAACCAGAATATGATATTTTGTAGATTTTGTCCATATCATCAGAGTTTGTTATGAGTAGAAGCGACTTAAGTCAATTCTTCATTATAATCCATCTTGTTTGCCTAAATTGAAAATCAAGACACAATCAATGCAATTGTATTGTATGCTATCAAAAACATGTAAAATAGTTTATATCAAAATAGTATACTTGGCATGACTTATGTTCAAAATTTACAACAAGCAAATTTTAAAAACAATATTTGTTCAGAAAGATTTTATTATGAGTTTCCCATTATGCTGATATCGAGAAGCATGCTTATATTTTCTGTGGATCCATCACCCCAATGAGATGGGGGAGGTCACCAGGCTCCTTCTCTCCAAATGAGGTAGGAGGTCAAACCACATGTACAAGTTCTACCCTACAAATGAGGAGGTTACTTGTACTCAATATCACCATTATAAACATTATCAACATCATAATTTAGGCAGTCATAATGGGCAATATCATTTATGTATTCAAGTTTGTCTCAAATATAATATAGGAAAATTGGAAGACTAATCAGTAGGGAATAGTAGCTCAAATAAGTACATATCCAAGTATACAAATCAAGAGGTACATAAAATGTATCATTAATACTATTAGTCTATTCAAGGAGGAAATATAATAGCACACCTTCCACAGAAGATTTAGAGTAAGGATTCAAATAAATAATAGATCAACCCCTTGGGTTAGATCCTAGATCAATAAGATTAGATCAAGGGTCAAGATCATGATGTTTAGAATATCATGTTTCAATATTCAAGATTTGGGTTACTCATTCCCATTTAACCATGGGGTTAGGTCATCCACTTATGATCAACAATATTTAAAGATGTCCAACATTATTCAAGTGTCAAGATTATTTCTAGTATGAATGACCTACCTAGGTATTTTAGGAACATATAAGCTAACCCTAACTATCATCAATATTCAAGTCATTATCAAGTCTCTAGATTATCATTATGGATTAGAACCATTGATATTCAATATTAGATCAGGTTTTAATTTATGTAATGAGTAAAGCTAGAGATCAAATATTTGGTCAATAGATCAAGTATTTCATAAGATTTAGAACATTCATAATATTAAGATGTCATCATCAAGATTAACCATTATTTGAGGGTACATGATTCATATTCAAGAGTAGATAAGCCAACAAGGTAAGATCTAGATTAGTATTTCACAATAATCATCAGAGTAAAAAATTAGGATTTCTGGAGATTAAACGTGATTATTGAGTCATTAGATAAATTGTATAAGAAAGCCATAAAAAATCTAGGGATATGAGTGAAATCCGTAAAGAATTAGGCTTTGTAAGTATTTTTAAACGGTGAATTGAATTTTTTTGATCAAAATGGACTATTTATCCATAATTTTTGGAGCTAGGAATGAAAAGATATCACTTTTGCAAGATTTGATCAATGATAATGAATATTGGGCAGAGAGGAGGTAAAAATACCTTAAATAGGAAAAAGGATGGCCGTTCGATTCACAACAGATGGCCAGAATTGGGCCATGTAGGAGCGCGGCTTGCTAGTTTAGATGGATTGGTTTGATCCTTGGTTCCTGAGTTCAATTCCTTGATTTACTGGTTCACAAGCGATTCACTTGGTTTTATTGAGCCAGTGGATTACCCTTCTGGGCTGGTAGTTCTCAGTCGCCTTCTCCTTTGCATAGACCTCCATGCGAGCCATGAAATACAGGGAGGGTCTCTTTGACACAAAGAGGGCTTGGGGGTAGGAGGAGAAGGTGGTGGATGATACAGTGGCATTCGAGTTTGTCACTCCCTCACGAGATGGTGGTAGGTGACAAATTCTTGAGAGGATGCGAGGAGGAAGGATGCCCAAATCACATAGCGACAGAGTTATTCGAGAAACAAAGAAGATCGGGGAATAAATTAGGGTGCCCAAGGATAAAAAAGGGGGAGAGAGTGGGTTTTCTCGCAAGGTGTGGTGGCGGCGAGCATTGGCCCCCCTTATATAATATTGAAGGTTGTGATTTAGCGTTAAAACAAATCTAGGTTGCAGCCATGGATGCCATAGTGAGAAGGGAGGTGAGGGGAAAGTTTTGATGGTGAGTCAAAGCTTTAATGGTGGTCAAAGTGGGTATAGATGAGTGTGAAATTGTGATTGATTGTGGGAGGTATAAGATGACCCACAAGCCACACGATCAGGTCGAGATTCATGGCGGGTCAGATCTGGTGGCTTAGGTTTTCCCTCTCCCCATGCCAAAGATCACTGACGAGGAAAAGGGCCAATAAAAAAGAAAATAAAAGGGTTTTTTAGCACATAACTTCAAGAATTCATAGAAAATTGTAGGAATGTCAGTGTAACTTGGACTAAAAGTCTATAAAAATGTTTATAACCTTTAGAATAAGTTTGAGAACCAAAAGAAAAATTTACATGGACGATTTTACTTCTTTGGATAAAGTGATAACTTAACCTAATTTTAGTGTCATAATGTGTACAAAATTCACATTGGTCATTATATTTCGAATTTGAGAATCAACATTGATTAAGTAGCCAAGAAAAACAAATTGAGTTCATGAGTGAACATAATGAGGGAAAAATAGTAATTGAACAATGATAGAGTAAAATTCACTTTATCACACAAGCAAAGAATATCATGTCAAGAATGTAAAGTGTCACCTATTTATATTCCTAAATTTGGAGTGATTTGTAAGACAAATGTTAGACTATTCCATAAATAATGAATCTAACTAGCCCTACATCCATTTTACATATACAATAATAAGATTTCAAATGAACTAAGTGAAACTTTCCTAAGGATATACAATGGATTTCTGATCTTGCACAAAAAAACTTCAACCAACTTTGGATGAATCGTTCATACAAGTTTATCATAAATAAACATAGTGTAGGAACTACTGGTATATCTTGACAAGAAACTATTCACTGGGGGGGGGAGGGTACCTTGATGTAGTTGAAGTCTTATACAACATAATTAAGCTTACAATTTATCCATTTTCTCTCTTATGTATGGTATGTAACAATAAAAGAACTAAACATGTTAAAAGTGTAACATAAAACTAACATATAACTCTAAAAGAACATCATGCTTTTGAAACTAGCATATGGTTTTCAACTTATAAATATAGAATTTATTTCTTTAGGTTTTTGAATCAATTAGTAGTCAAGCTAATTCTAAATTCCTTCCTCTTAAAATATGATGATCATAGTATAAATAAGAAGCTTATTACCTATTCTGTTGTGAAAGCTTGCCTTGAAAAATATCCATCACTAACACATTGTAGTCATGACAAAAATCAAAAGAGTCAAAATGATATGAATAAGTCTAAATTATAAATAAATAAAATATGTGAAATTTGAAAAATAAGAAACATGATGGAATATACATTTAAAATACATTCCCCAAAAGATGAGTGTTACGACCCCACCTTCCGGTAACCCCCAATTAAGGGAGACTGAGAGGTCGAATCCGCACACATAATTTCTGGATCAAAGGTTCGACAATTAACCAAGAACAATTATTAAATTTTAACAGACTAAACTGGAAAGCTATAAGAAAATAAACTTTTGCATACCTTTTGAAAACTTGGATCTTTAAACTTCTATCCACATATGAATTCTACTCTAACTAATCCTCCTTGTATTGTATTTCACAATATGACGAATTACTGTTTGTCCTTTTGGCTTTGTACCTAAAACATCGAAAAACAAAACGCCGGTCAGCATAAAGCTGGTATGTGGGGGAACCAATAATCGTGCAATTATTCATAACAATGATTCCTAATTATGGGTAAATACCCTTAATATAGTAATTAGGGTTTTCTAATGAATAAAAGGTGGATTTAATGATATATAGAGTTCATTTGTGAATTAGGCCATAATGAACTATGAATTGATGATAAATGAGTATAATGATCTTGCCATGGATTAAAAGGGTAAAAATGATAGTTTTAATATAAAAGAGGCATAATGAGCTTAATTAATGTTTAAGTGTGCCTTTAATCTGAAATTAGGGTTGGTAAGTAATTGAACAGAACTAGGGTTTAAAAGAGTAAATGAAGTGAAACCCTAATTGTAAAACGAAACCCTAAAATGGATATGGAAACCTTAGGAAGTGATTTCAAGTTGAATAGAAAGAATCTTGATAAAGTGTGTAGTAAATAGAGTACATGTGTTTTTCAGGATTCTTGATTGTGTGGTTGAACTACTTGCTTGGATGACTTTCTTGGTTGGAATTGATATTAGCTTGAGAAATCTACTGAACAGGTATGTGGTTACGCTTATGAATAATCACTTTAGTTTCACGGCGATTTCCGAACGTTTTATCGATTGCTTGAAAATAACTATTGGATGCCTTTTATTTCATGCAACTATAAAGTGACTATGATTAGCACCATGAATATATACATATAACTGGCTTAGATCTAAACCACCTATATGGCTTGTAAAAGATAAAAAGGGGTAACCTAGAGTAAGATCTAGGTTATCGTGGGTTAGAAATTGGGCTACCAAGTGTAGTGCCATGAGACCCTTTAGCATGCCATGAGTTAAGGAGTGGGCTACTTACGGGTAGTGCCATGTAACTCAACCCTAGAAACGAGTTCACCTATAGGTGGGACCATGAGGGGTTTAATGGGGATCTACTATAAGGAAAGTAGCATCCAGGTCCACTGTAGGGATAACGCAGAGGATAGGGAATGCATTGATCGTGTAGTTATATTTGAAACATAAAATTGTTTGTTAAATGGGTTGTAACTGAGGACAGATGTGGCTGGTGATGGTAGGGTGATGGGTTGGTTGAAGATGCTGGGATGCAGAGACAATGGTGGCGTAATAGCACCTTGTGTGACCCAACGTAGGCTAACTGGTTGTTTGCAGACTTGACATCATGGGTGGGTGGAGGAGGCGCCGATCTGGGTGCAACGATGTAGGTGGATCAAGGCAGATCACGACCAGACAAAGTCGAAGAGGAAGGCACCGTGAAGGTGGTTTTGCAGATCGAAAACTGGTGAGTTTTTTAGGTCTGTTGCAGGTTGTGTTTGAGGATATATTGATACATCGGGTACCAGCAAGGTGGGCAAGCGACGTAATCGAGTTTGAAGTTGGAGGGTCTGTAAATGTCTGGCCATGTTTTGTGCAGCTGGTGGTTTGCAGTCCAGGGCATCTGGGGTAAGTAGGGTGGGTTTTGAGGATACTATTGATAGGAAGGAGGATGGTGGTAGTGGCATTTATGGCAGCAGTGGTGGATTCTACTGGAAGCCAGAGTCAGGGGCGGTGGTTGGCAGCTTACAAATATGATTACAAAGTTTAAGAATAAAAATTCATTCCAATATAGTCTTCAATGGAGGACTACCCATTGCATGTCTCTTCAAGCTCTTCCATCTATCACCTGCCCATGAGTTCCCAGAGGGAACGAAACCACACATGGACCCCATTGAAGGGAAATAAAAGTCAGCAAAGCTGGTACTAAATTCTTATATCGAGCTATTTGCAAAATATAGGTTCTAAATATGATTCAAGGTAATATAAAATCTAGGAAAGGAATATTTGGTGGACTAAATTCATCAATGAAAGGATAAAAAAATTTCAATGTTTGTATTCAAGATCAAATTTCCACAAGGCTATGCAAAATAGTTCAAGATATCAAATTATCAAATTACTTGCAATGATCAACTTTTGAATATTAAGGTTGAGCACTATCATATCATTTCCTTCAAGGGCTAAAGTACGTTGTGTTCAATCATCTATGAAAGAACGACACAGAATCCTAATTGCTATTTTAACCAACTGACTGGGGAAGAACTAATCCATTACAACCTATGCACAGGGTGGCGGGACGTACCCTACCTCAAGTGAGCCAAAGCTCTAAGGGGCTAAAGCCCAAAGGGACCAAAGTCCAGGGAGTCAAAACTCCAAATAGATCAAGTCATGTGCTATTATAATATTAAATGCAATCAAACAATAATCAATATGAGGTGGTGAAATTTCAAAGAGGCAAGAAAGGCTTATAAAAGTATAGGGTTCACCACTAAACAATGTACATGGAATTCAAGAGGGAAATTAATAAATCAATATAAAAATAGAGAATCTAGTACCTCAAATTATTCAGGCTTGTAAGGATTTCATAATCACAATGTGTCTCCAAGAATCTATGAAGAGGTAGCTACAAAGAATAATAATCTTGTCACCATTTGTCTTGGAATCAATGTTGTTCAATTTGTTTTAGTTTGGTTTTTCCCATATTAGGTTACCATTTTATATTTTCCCATCATCATCACTCCAGAGTTTATAACTAAGTCCTATATCATCAATGTTGCATATATATGTGTATCAAATTTTCTTTAAATTATATCCAAACATGTTATTAACTTTCATATATAAGGTATTTCTATTTTCTCACCAAGAGGTTCATTTACCAATATACCCACATTATGAATATCTAGGGTTTAAATCTCACATACCCTCATTGAAATATTAACACTTATTTTAGGTATCGTAAATATAAGTTTCATCACACCACATTCATGTATTAGAATCAACCATATGATACATAATTTTTCTCAATTATTTGGATAACAAAATGTCATAGATCCATATTGTATTTCTAAATAACAACTTATGTATATATGTCACAAGATCTTAATTACTATATGATAATATTAAGTTAGTAAAACAACCAGGTTACATATTTGTATAACCATGTTTCATATATATCTATAAATATATACTAACTAGTGTCCTAAAATTAGAAGTTCAATAAATAATATCTTGCTATGTGTATTAGTTTGATTAACATTAGGGATGTCAATTCAGCGTTCTATGTATTCTCATTATATGATTACTCAATTCATTAAGAAGTGAAAACAAGTAGGTAGGAGTAACAGACCTTTGGGATCTGTATCGATTCCATGAGAAGGTTCAACAATGTCCTCCAACTAGTTCACCTATGCTTAAATCATGGATGACATTGAATCAATGGAAATCATGTCAATTCACCATGGGTTTCTACCTCCACGGTTTATAACACCTGATCTTCAGTCAAAGTCAGAGTCATAGTCTTTGTCATCATGGACTGGTGGTGATCGTACAGGGTATCGTGATGACTTGGTGATGCTCAACACAGGTCGTCGATGCAGTGGTTTGAGATCCACAGAGGCCACAACGTCGCCGGGTTTGGTATCCACTGCAAGGCCGCACATGACCATGGATCTTCTCGATTGAAGACCGACTGAGGAAGGGGTATGGACTTCAGATCAAGACTAGGTGGTTCTGGTCCAGAGACGGTGAGGGGAAGAAGAGAAATGAGGGTGCAATAGGTGGCGTGCGTTATGTTTGTAGGCTACTAGTGGTGGTGCACAATCTGTAGACGTTGCTGGCAAGACCCAGTGATGGCCTGGTGACATAGCAAAACTGGAAGAGACCACCACAATTTTGTAATTGAGGACAGATGTGGCTAGCGATGGTAGGGTGATGGGTCGGCTGGATATGCTGGGATGCAGAGACGGTGGTGGCGTAACAACACCTGGTGCGACCCAATACAGGATGGCTGGTTGTTTGCAGACTTGACATCGTGGGTGAGTGCAAGAGGCACCGATCTGGGTGCAACAATGTCAGTGGATCGAGGCAGATCACGACCAGATAGATTCGAAGAGGAAGGCACAACGGAGATGGTTTTGTAGATCGGAAACTGGTGAGTTTTATAGGTCTGTTGTAGGTTGTGTTTGTAGATAGATTGATACACCGGGTACTAGCAAGGTGAGCAAGCGATGCCGTCGAGTTTGAAGTTAGCGGTTCTGCAAAGGTCTGGCCATGTGTTGTGTGGCTGGTGGTTTGCAGTTCAGGGCATTTGGGGTAAGCATGGTTGGTTTCGAGGATACTATTGATAGGAAGGAGGATGGTGACAACGATGTTTATGGCGGCCATGGTGGATTCTGCTGGAAGCCAGAGTCAGGGGCAGTGGTTGGCAGCCGTCAAAGCATCAAGTTCTGGCCACGATCGTAGCTTCTTCTAGGGTTTTTCCTGAGCCATCAGAGGAGTTGTGGGTCTACGACGATGGCTTTAGGTTGGTTTGCTCATCATCGGTGGCTCCGGTGAGTTATATAGGGCCAAGGGGAGCTAGGGATTGTTGTCAGCCAAGGCAAGGGGGAAGGAGGGGTCGTCGAGAGTTCTATAATGACCAACATCAGTGGCGTTACATGGAGGGTGCAACCCCAGAGTTTGTGAAAGAGTAACACATCCTAGTCACTTTGGTTGGTTTCAGTTATTAATGTGCCATTTATTTTCTCAATTTTTAATTACTTTAGTGAATTATAAATTCTAAACGGAAGAGTAAAAAATTGCCATGAGACTTCAAACACGAGTAAGATTTCCATAGAACCAAATGTACAAAATACTAGACATTATTTATGAATATGAATCAAATAGCTTAATCACTCTCATAAATAGTTTGAATTGCTTATACTTAATAATGTGGTTGATTCTAAAGCTATTTCATGAGATTGAGTGTGGGTTCAATGCAAGGTCAAATCAAGGTACTTAGGCATTAGTACTTTGAATTTGCACTAAATGGTACTCAAATGACTCATTATGAAAAACTTATAGCAAATATCTTTCTATAGAGGATATTTAACTTGTTTAGAGAAATTAGAAACAATGGAAGACTAATTGAAATAAGAAGTATGATGATTGATCAAAATAACTAAAGGAGACTTAGAATTGGAAGATCATTTTGTAGATGGTTCAAGTTAGAGAAAAAGTTATGAATTATAGTTCAATATGGAATCAGTACTTAGATTTCAGTATGTTACAGTTGGTATGTGCTAGAAAATGTCGAGCCTTAGACTCGAATACACCATACAAAAAGGGTAGATCAAGCTAGTGTTCCCTAAGGAACGATGTTGCTCCAAACAAAGCAATAAAAAGCAAAAGTAAGAAAATAAAATAAGAATAAAGTCAAACAAAGAAGATGTAACCAAAATATGGAATGAAACTTGGGTTGTGGTTCACCTACTAAGATCTCTCGCCCACATGTTATACTCATGCCCATTTGTATACCCTAATCAAGATTACAAGCAATCATCATATATGTCTATTCCCTCCTCTATCGAGCTAAGGATAGATCTAGATTATATGGTTGTCTCTCTCTTGAGATGGTAAACAAACAATCACAAAGTAAACTATATGTCCATTAGCTTTAGCATTCCAACATTTTCATGAATTCATACTACTCCATAACACTTAGATAAGGTTGGTTCTGCTCTTTCGAGGCACTAACAATCAAACATCACGAGATGGTAGTTAGGCATGCAAGTGAAGCATTCAAGAATAAGAGTATGGAGATAACCGTCGATAAGGATATATATATATATATATATATATATATATATATATATATATATATATTCAAAAGGGTACTAGTATATACATGTTGGGAGATCCTTAATGGCTACCCCCAACCTAAGTTAGGTGTTTAACCACACATGGTAACGGGTAGCATAACGACATTACAAATGTGTGGATACATCAAGAATAACAAAGAGGGGAAGGTAAAATGTGGTGAAGATAATAGATCTAAAGAAATAGGGAGGCATACACCAACGATACTTCTTCAGATCTAGATCTGGTGTGACTGTGGAATATGGGAATTCCTTCTCTCAAAGAATAGGGAGACATACCTTCTCTCTCATCCAACTCTCATCTTCAGAGATCTAAGGTCTTGGTAATGAGCAAGGATGACCCTCGAGTTTGACAACACTTCGTTACTCTTGATGCCCCCTTGTGTGTGGAGTCGGGCGCCTATTTATAGGAACTGCCCATTGGCTTAGCTTCTTGTCACAGTTGCGACACATCAGCTGGTTGTGACCATTGTCGTGGTCACTATTATAGGGCGTCGTTATGACCACATCTTCTTGGGAGGTTGTCATATGTCAGCGGTCGCGATTTGTTTCTTCTTTTTGGTCACAACAAATGCCACGGTCGTGACACACTTGCTTTCTAAACATCTATACTGTGGTCACAACATGATATGAGCTTTTCATGCTTGCGATTGTTGTCTCAATCGAGGTATGAATCTGCCAGTCACTGGCTCTGTTGCATTCACGACGTCCGCAGGCTGCGTAATTGCGGTCGCGACATGATAGGAGCCTACATTGACCAGGAAAGGTATGAAATCCAAATTTTTACCCCAAGACACTCAAGTGAGCAGAAAAATCCATAAAGGTATGCTAGAATCAGAATAAAACATATGTGAAAAGTTCACAAAATGAGATGTTATCAATGACGTAGCACGAAGAGGAGGACACATGCACTATTGTTATATACTAAAACAACATTGTACTTCTGCAATAACTAGCAATTTTATGTATAATATGAGATTTGACAGTGTTGTGCATGAACTACATGAGAGACACAAATCTTTATTTGTGTAGACAAGCTTAGAGATATTGATCTCTTCTAATGGTGTGCCCAACATCCAAAGGTTGAATGATTCACAAGAAAACTTTACTATGTCTTCTCAATGTCTATCTATCACACTAGAAAAAGGAAACCAAGACAAGATAGATTCTAGTAGTAGGGAGATTTTTTTAATAGGGGCCTGAGGTCCTATGATCTTGTAACACCATATGAGTGGATGCAAACCACAATAGGTTCTCATTTCAATTAGGTGTGGTTTGTTTCCCAAATGGATAAACACTCATGATATGCAAAAATATATAAATGGTTATCATTTTGATGTAGAAGTAAAGACACAAAGAATAGAAACATGAAACAAAGTCTCCAAGACTTGTTGTATATCTCAACTTGATTAATAAATTGCATGATAAAAGAGGTAAAGAACTACTATAACTATCTAATCATAAACTAGTCAGAAATTGGGTAACCATCTCAGTTGTATACTCTCAATCAACAACCTTAATAGATACCAACTCCTTCACTTGCTTACTTACCTAGATCACCTAAACAATGTCTACATCCCCCAATAACACAACACTAAATAGGTCTATCATTGTACATAGTACATCACAAGAGTGAAAGAGAGTAATAACAATAAGTCGTAATCTCAAGTAACAATAAATATATTCCACACACATCTCCATTAATCATAGTCATAAAAATCACTTAATCTAAGGAATCCACATTTGTTCTTTGATAAAAGAATCTCGAGAGAGTATGTGGATGACAAAAAGTGCAACTGAAGCAACAAAAAATATTGTTCATAAACCCACAAGTAGATCTTGTCAACAATGATGTGTGAGGAAGGAGGGGGTTGAGATATATCTTGTCATAGACCAAATCCACATTCCTCGTGTGGGGATGTGAGTTGCTTAATGTGGTGCATGGATGGAGGTTGACAATGTCCTCCTAATAAAGTCACTTAACTTGCATCTCTACATAGTTTGCATGAACCACTTGGGAACTCCACCGCGTGTTCTTTGAGTTGGTGGGAAGGACCAACTTATTTTTAAAATGTGCTAGATTTGCTCTCTTTCCCTCCCTTGTGGGTAATGATGGAAATGATTTCTCATGTATCAGAACATGTAACATGAACCACGAATATCATGTCCCTTCAAATAGGGAGGCAGAGAATATGATTTCTAAATAGAAAGTGAGAAAGAAAAAGGCAAGGGTTGCATTTACACATCTGAACTATCATCTTATTGGCTAGATTGGTCAAAACGTTTTGGGAACATATCATTATCATTTGATCCATTAAACTCATTTTTTGATTGACTATTGTTCAGCCGACTTATCCCATGAGTTGACTACTTGACATACAATTGATTGAATAGACCTTCTAGTTGACAGTCTAGGATTCCAAATAGTCCAGTATTTGTTCTAATTCATTACCAAAATATTTTAGTAACCATATTAAATTGTCTACAATTATACATCTCTTCCATGTTCATCTTCATTGTGTGACCCTCTAAGTTTCATATTACATTGGGAGTGACGTCTGTAATCATATCACAACTTCACAAGCAATGAGCGGTATCTAATTACAATTCATTTCCTCCCAGATAATTTAAATAAGTTGGAGAAATAACTTTAACATATGTGTGACTAGTGTTATTGTATCCATACAATTCCTTTGTCTCTAATATTCAAATAGAATCAGAGACATGTAATTATCATCCTCTTGATATTCAATTGTCTTCCTTGATCAAGAGTAGAACATTGAGATACATGTGAGCTAAATACAAATATTGACTTACATTATCATGTCTAGGTATTTCAGAGTCTCATTCATCAACCAGCTAGGATATCACTCTAATAGGAGAGACAAATTTCATCTATGTCACTCACAATAATGTTGACATGTCACAATGCACATGATTACTACTTGTATGGCAACCCTTACTTAAGGTCACATTGAGTAGTGTTAAATTACATTAAACAACATGTGACTACTATAGTGACTTCAAGTCTAAGATCCACATTCACCATTGTCACATTGAGATATGATGCTGACTGCCATTTATTACTTCTATGTATCATACTCAAAGTGGGTCTTCCTGGTAAACGTTTTCATTAACAAGCAATTATTGTTGGCCTTTTGGATATGCCACACTCATACTTCAATGATGCAAATATTTTCCAAATTATATTACTAACATGTGTACTGAGTATTTTAGGTGATCAAGGAACTAATTCAAGATCCAACTGCAAAGACCTTGCCAATATATATGATTGAATACCCGCAAATCAATTTCTACCATATATTTATGTATTTGTTTGTACACGAGTGTTTTCATGCAACTTGATAGACATGATGTAAGGACAAGTAATGATCCTCCAAAACCTACCCAAAACCCTATCCTACACTTACATGAAGACTTTAGGGTTGATAAGTTTCATATGAGTCATTAACATGACCTCACTTACATTGCAATTTTTTACATAGAATCTTTTCTGGTCGATAAGTTTGTTGACCGAGACTATTTCTGGGAAGAAAGTTTTTCGACCGAGACTATTCTGTTTGACAATATTGTGGACCAAGAAATATTCTAGAATGCTAGTTAATTAGCGATCAAACTATCTATTTCAACTTAATTAATTTCATCCTAATGGCTAGTTGACCACCCAAAACACTTTAGACACTCCTAAAGTTGTCCTAGCCATATGTAAACCATTCCTATAATATTAGTGGTCTTAGGACACTTAGACACAACTTTTAAGCAACAATTGCACATACATTGACATACACTTGATCTTCATCCTTCTAAAAAGTGCTTAGTCCCTGCACTTCATATTGCCATCAATCTAGACTAAGCCCCTACATTAGTACGAGTGTTCTCTCCACCCAATACAAATTTGCCTAAACTTTATGGAATAAG
Organism: Alisma plantago-aquatica; assembly: GCA_963693085.1. Taxonomy (NCBI): domain Eukaryota; kingdom Viridiplantae; phylum Streptophyta; class Magnoliopsida; order Alismatales; family Alismataceae; genus Alisma; species Alisma plantago-aquatica. Next base: position 1,136,048,620 of record OY856410.1, on the reverse strand, counting down.
ATTATCATCACTTGTCCATAGTGTTAAACTGTACATCTTTTGAAAAAAGCATTATATTCTCCTTATTCATCTCTTGTTCTTGTACAATGGTGTGTTACTTCTTCTCACTACTTTAAGGAAGAAGGCTGTAATGAAGCGCTCTTGGTGCTACTTCAAGGTTGAAGGCTGAAACCAAGGTGGTGGAGATGGATTGCAATCCTCTTCAAGAGGGTGACCTTCTGGCAGTCCACAAAGAAGATGGTAGTTCTCCTTGAGCTAAAAAGGAGGATTTGTCTTGACCCACAAAAGATGTCAGTAAATTTTGTGTATTGTGTATCAGTATACAAAAGGAATAAAATACATGTTTTGCAAATCCTAGTTGGTGACAACTAGGTAGTGGACTGACATCTTAGGAGGAACCACTCTAAATCTCTATGCACTTTTGTGGTTGCCTCTTTTGTTTTTTCTGCACTTTAAGTTAAGTAATTTCATTTGATTAAAATTATCATAAATCTTTATTCACCCCTCTCGAGATCTTTTCATTTGGTATCAGAGCTGGACTCTAAGGAGCCTTAACTGATCTTGAATATGGGGAATAATAGAATGGGACAACCCGATGTTGATTGTAAATGGTGTTTTGAATGTGGAAAGAGAGGTCACTTGACTTTTGAATGTCTAAAGACAAAGAAAGGTAAGAAATCCTACAAAGCTGCATGAGAGAAATCAAGTGATGATAGTAAAAACAATAAAAAGGAGAAGGTGGAATGTCTCATGACAATAATGTATGAAGAAGAAACTAATGAGGTAAGTATCTTTTATTTATCTAAATAATAATTAGTTAATACTCTTAAAGAACTTCATGATAAATATATTGATTGCAAAAGACAAGAAGAAACTTGCTAAAAATATTGATGAACTCATTAATATGGATAATCCTAGCTCTGAAAATGATACTCTAAAATATTTGAATAATGCACTAAAAGAATATGTTGAAAGTTATAAGACTAAAATGGTTTTCTCAAAAATAACAATAGCATTCTCTCTCAAGAGAAGGTTGATATGCTTTCTAAACTAAATTATTATCAAACTCAACCCATTTTTTTCAATCATATAGATTATTATGCTTTGATAAAAGAAAAAGATACTTCACTTTCAAATATTTGTCAAGTAAACTTAGATGTTAATAAAAAGATTCTTTAAAATGTTGAGTTGCAAAGGAAAGTTTCAAGATTAATGCAAGGAATCAAAAATCTTGATAGCATCTTAGTTAATACTTGTAACAAATAGGAAGAATAGGTTTAGCATATATCACAAAGAATTAACCCTCACATAAGTCTAAAACCAAAAAGACATATGCTCCAAAGGCTAGAATTGTATATGTGCCTAAAAATAATGTTGCAGAAAAGAGAAATGAAATATCTTGTATTTCATGTCATTATTGTCAACGCTTTGGTCATTACTCCTTTTCATGTGAATATAGAAAGAAAAGAGCATTTGAGATGGTTTGGGTTCTTAAAACTCCAACTTAAAATGAAAGGAACATGTTGAGATTTGACCTATTCTTAATCTGGTAAAAATATTAATGTCTTACCTCAACCTATTTTTGAAGCTAATTTTCTTATCTTTATAAATATTGATTTACATATTTTTACTTAAACAAATATTCCTTTGCATTTTTTAAATGATCATTTTTGGATATATTTTGACACTTCATTGCCTTCATTCCTGATTAGAAATCAATGCCTTGATAGATTTATATTGTTGGCACTTTCCATTAATAAATTTCTTTATATGCATATTGTTGTGCCATAGATGGTAAAGTTTTGTTGCATATTTTATTGCGGAGGAGAAGCATGGAGCAAATATTATGTGGAGATTTCCATGTCTCAATAGACTTTGCTTGACACCATAGTGCTGTTCGAAATTTGACAACAACTCATCTCTATGTTGCTATGTTCAAACACCGTTCTATATAAAATGAGTTTCTTTACAAAGGAGTGCATACGACAATATTATAACTACTCTATGTAATTGTTTTGCAACATATTAAGAATTACTTATTTTCCATAATGAAATATTAATTTCTTTTTATACATTCTGCTCATCTTCCACTATTTCTATATCCACTCTTAAATTTGGTCAAAAGAGTTGGTCAAAGTTTACAGTTTCTATTGCAGTCAATTGTTGAATTCATTACTATATTTAGATGTTCCAAATAATACGAAATACAAGTGTCATAACTTGGCTCATAATATTTTTTTTACATAGTCAAGTCAAACATATTGAAGAAAGAAATTATTTTATTCATGATCCTATTGATAAAAGTGACACATGTTTTCATCATGATCAATCAAGAGATTTTTTAAAATAAATTAAATTATGCATTAAATTTGATTAAAGTTTCATTTGTGATTCATATGTATTTTTACCATCATATACAATGTATCTCGAATATCATTTCTTTCATTATATTGGCCAAAACAATGCATATTTCATATGCATTATTCATTTATATTAAAGATGTGCATTTCACCATTGTAAAGACTATATTAAATGATGGATTATTTTGAATCCCTATAAATTGCTAGAGTTTTTATGGACAAAATTTATATTTCCATCTTTCACCATAAATTTTGAATATATTTTTAGAAGAAACATTATATTCAAGGGAAGTATATTTTTGGGAGATTCATAATTGTCACCCCAACCTTGTTGTAAATAATAAAGTGTGACAAATAAGTCTTAAAAGAAAAATCTTTTAAGTCCTTGAGTTTTCTATTTTCATTCTCTTCATTAAGATGGATAATTAATTCCTTATCTTAAGTTTTCTTTGGTCAAAGAAATTTGATAGACACTGAATGCATCATTCAAATTTATTGACAAGTTGAAGGCATTGCCTTGATTCAAATTGAAAATTTCAAGGCATTGCCATAATTCATATAGTTAATCTCTTTCCATGTGGTATATTCACATTCCGCTTAAATGTGTTGCACTTTCCATGATTTCCACACAATGTAAAATTGTTGATTTATTTCTTTTTCTTACCACAACTCCATAATAGGAATATAATTTAATAGACACAGACAAATATATGTTGCAGTGCTTGCAAGCCAAAATATATTTATTAAGATTGTTTATTTAAAGTAAAATGATTTTTTCAAGAAAACAATACTACTAAAAGAAAATTCTTATTTTTTTACTACTATAAGTTCTTTGACGCTTGCCAAGAAAAATGAAAATCTTAAGAAGTGTTTAGATAAATTTCAAAATAATAGAAATATGTTGAAACTTTTGAATTATCATAATCATGTTGGCAATCATGGACTTGATTATTTTACTAAGCATGATAAAATAAATGAAGGAGCCCTTGATTTGGTTTGGGTTCCGAAATTCCCAACTTAAAGCAAAAAGTGGAACTTGTTGATATTTGACTTATGCTTAATCTTGGTAAACACCTTTATGTCTTACATCAACTTAATCAAAATTCATTTGTAAAATCTTTTACTTAAAAGAATCTCTTGCTATAGTGAAAAGTTGAACTTATATTTTGAAATAGTTTTGAATATGTTGAATAACTTATTACATTCTCATGTTGGTACTCATGAATTTGGCTATATTCATTAGCATGATCTTATCAAATGCATTAGTCATGAAACATATCTTGCTTATAAAAGATTCAGATATTATGCATTCTCATGCCATAGTAAATAATTTGGCACCATAACTTCTCTCTACATAAGCAGTAAAAGGATCATGAGCCTTATTTGCAAATCATTTATTTTGTCTTAACATGTGTCATCACATTCACTCACTTTTATTTAGGCATCATTTTCAAGGGGAGTATCCCAGTAAGGATGAATCATCTTGTATTTATGCTTTCTATCTTTTGAGATGAAAAATAGGGATAATAACTCAAAGAAACGATTCTTTCATTTGTGTTTAATACAATTCTATTTGGATATTGTAAAACATGGTTTCCATATTCAAAATTTTACTTTATTTCTTTGTTTCTAAATCATACATGAATGATTTGTCATGAATCTTGTGATCTTAAATGGCTATCTTTTTTAGTGAATCCTTTTTCTCATGTTTGAGTTTAGTTGATATGAGATTAAGCGAGAGCTCAAAGTCCTTAAAATAACTTGCATATATTTTTGCTCTTAATTGATTTTCTATCAATGTAGGCTTAACATCCTTTGATATTTGGTTTAGAGATTTTTCTAGAGATGTTATTATAGTACTTAATAGCTACTCTATATCAATACAGGATAACATCAATTATATTTGATCTAGAGATACGTTTTTTGACCACATTTTTGTTCTTAATGGATTCTCTAATCATTGTTGGGCATAACATCCTTTCAACATGGTTGAGAAATCAATTTCGGTTTTGCCTTTTGATTTTCAAGGCGTCTCTTTATCATGGTGTACTTGACATTCCTTACCATTTATTTAGAGTATCTTTTTGATATTTGTGCTTTATGGGATATTTTTGTCATGAAGGAATTAACATTCCTTTCATTGGCAATTAGACAACCTTTTGACATTCCTTGATCATATGGCTTTTTGACTATGCCTTGATGTCTATCTTTTTTATTTCCTATCTATTGGTTAACTTTCTCAATTAATATATCAATTATAAAATTTTCCCTCTCCAAAATGACTATCTTGTTGAGGGGGAGTGTCTCCTTAAGGGGGAGCATTGGTAAGTATTGACCCTTTTTGACTTCGACAAAAGGGGGAGAACAACCCATGAGATAAATTGGCTATCAACAAAGCAATTTAAATGTATGGAGTTCTAAATTTTCTACTTCTCAATTCATCTTATGGAAATATTTGTTATCATAAAAAAGGAGGATATTGTTTTATTTTTGGATATGCCACACTCATACTTCAATAATGCAAGTATTTCTCAAATTATATTATTAACATGTGTACTAAATATTTCAGGTGATCAAGGAACTAAGTCAATATCCAACTACAAAAGCCTTGCAAATATATATGATTGGATACTTGCAAATCATGTTGTACCATATATTAATGTATTAGTTTTTACACATGTGTTTTGTTACAACTTAATAGACATGATGTGAGGATAAGTGGTGATCCTCCAAAACCATATAATACATTCACATAATCCTACCAGACTGACTAGTTTGTGGGCTAAGACTATTTCCTATCGACAAGTTTTTTGATTGAGACTCTTCTGTTTGACAATATTGTGGACCGTGAAACATTTTGAATGATAATTAATTAGCGATCAAACTAGTCTTTGCAATTTAATTAATTTCATCATAATGGCTAGTTGACCACCCAGAACACTCTAGACACTCCCAAAATTGTCCTAGCCATATGTGAATGATTTCTATAAATATTAGTCGTCTTAGGACTCTTAGACACAGTTTTTGAGCAACAATTTCACATACATTGTCATACACTTGATCTAGCATCCTTCTAAAAAGTGCGTAGTCCCTACACTTCATATTGCCATCGATCTAGACTAAGCTCCTTCATTCTCTCTATCCAATACAACTTTGCCCAAATTTATCGAAGAAGATCATCATCACATGTGCATAGCATTGAATTGTACATCTTGTGAAAGGATCATTGTAATATCCTTATTGCTCTCTTGTTCTTGTACAATGATGTGCTGCTACTTCTCACTACTTTAAGGAAGAAGGCTGTAGTGAAGCACTCTCGGTGCTACTTCAAGGTTGAAGGTTGCAACCAAGGTGGTAGAGGTGGATTACGATCCTCTCCAAGAGGGTGACCTTCCAGAGGTCCATCAAAGAAGGTGGTAGTTATCCTTGAGCTAAAAGGAGGGTTTATCTTGACCCACTAAAGGCACCGATAAATTTTGTGTATTGTGTATCGGTATAGAAAAGGAATAAAATACATATTTTGCAAATCGAAGTTGGTGACAACTAGGTAGTGGATTGATGTTATAGATGAAACCACTCTAAATCTTTGTGTCATTTAGTGATTGACTCTTTTATTTTTACTGTACTTTAAATTAGGTAATTTCATTTGATTAAAATTATCATAAAGCTCTATTCACCTCCCCTCTAGATCTTTTCAATTATGTCTTTAACTTAATATTTATTATCATGACCAATGAGACATGGTCATCAGTAAAAATACATATTAGTCTTAATATATTGTTGTCATCCTTATTTCTATAATAATATCTAACTAGGAACTTGACAAGAATGTATACTCTTAGCATACACATGATCTCATGTTTATGTCCTCAACAAGAAATAAGACTTCATTGAATCATACGTTCTTAGGACATTACCAAGTTTAACCATTATCTCATACTAGAGTAAACATCACCAACATAATTTCATTTATTATTAATAAGTTCATGTACAAAGTCTCTCATGACAATATATAGAACCTACACTTCTTCCCCAAGCTAACTTCTTTGGTTCCATGTACGATCTCCATGTTTTCTCACTTTTCTATTATTCTTCTTCTTTCTACCTATGTAGGCCGTGATTTTGGGAAAACCATGGTGGAAAGTCTTATCTTATCTAAGTTTTCCTCTTTTCTACCTTATTTGGCCTAGCTATAGGAATATCATGTTAGGAGGAGCATTGAGAGATGTGGACCAAGGTCAATCCAACCCTCCTTGACTTGGAGAAGGTTGATCCATGATGGATCTTGGTGCAAGATCTTTATTTAAGGTGGTTTCTCTATTTTCCTTTCACTCTATTTATTCTCTCCTCTTCCTTAGATCCATAGATGTCATTCTTAGTTGGAACTAGAATATTCCAATTTTTTTTCTACTTCTACCCTTGTTTCTTGGTTCTTTGGCTAGGACTAAGGTAAGAGATAGCATCATAGAGTTTGATAATGTAGCCTAGGTAGCCATGGACAATTGATGAGGAGACATGTTTTTCTATTGTCTGATGGTGAAATCATGAAGAAGGAGGATGGTCCAAAAATTATCTTCTTGAATCCTGAAGGGGAACTTCATTTTGCAAGAAACTAGGTGAGTTGATTGCCCCCTCCTTGTTAAGTACACATGAAATGGCTTAAACATACTGAAGCCCAAGTTTAAAATGTGAAACTTGTTTTTTACTCTAAGATTAATCCTGAAATATACACTTTTATAAGAAATACAAATCTTGATATTCAACGTGTATACTTTTTCACTTGCATGTTTGTTTTCCCTTGCCTTAATGAACGTTGTAATGGTGTTAAAGCATAAGAAATAATTTAAAACGAAATTTCCCTACTGTATAGAATGTTTAAAGTGATGAATGGTCGATGTATGACTCAACATGTGAATCTGGTAGGGTTTTTAACAAATTGGGGTTAGGTTTGTAGGGGAAAAAATGTCAATTCTATTATTTGGCCATGTTCTTCCTTAAAATGGTTAAATAATTAGATAATCAGATTCTATCTTGTTCTTACTGAAAATACATTTTGTTCTTATTCTGGGAAGGCCAAATGGAAGCCAAAGCCTTATAAACAAAATTAATGTAAGGCAATAAGAAATAAGGGTATGGAAGTTGATGTTTACAGTCGTGTCCTCGTGTAAGATGACCCATCAAAATACATGCATATATTCTGCCCATGGGGTGTGGAATAGGAATAGGCATGTACAACCATGTACTATGCTTCTTTCCTTTGGCATCCTAACATGTGAGACATTGAGCCACAATGTGTTCTACATAAAGCTTAAGGCTAGGCCAATAGAATCCCTCCTCCACCATAAGGCTTTCCATGTCTTATTAAAAAGATTTTTTGTTGTCACTTTATAAAGGTCCAAATTAAGGCTAAATCCTTACTGATAAGATTATTCTTAAGAAAATATAAAATAAGGTATGAAATTTTATGTATACACTTAACTTGGGTTAAGTGATGGATTTATGGTAATGCACATGTACATGACAAAAAATGATGGAATCTAGCTAAGAAAGTAAGAATGACGTTGATTTGTGGAATCTTTGACAAAAAATGAGCTTTTATTTCTAAGATGGTAGCTTTATATGAGAATGAGCACATAATGGGATCTTTCCCCTGCTAATATGAATGCATATGATTCTCTTCTCTTCTCACTATTTATAAAATGGCTAAGCTTTATGTAATACATGACTCCATGAGATGTATCTTTGGATATGGGTTATACATGTAGGATTAAATTCTTAAGGTTGATACCTTAAGAACAATGATATGGGTTACTGTCATGGTATGATGGTAAGGGATAATGGTTAAGGATTAAATCCCTGTTTGGAAATAGATATGATATGAGATGATGAGATATATTACATAATGCTTAGGAGATGAAAACATGTTGCCCATATGTGTTTGATACACTTGCCTTCAAGACAATGTCATAAACCTTATTATCATTATGAAGGCCACATGACAAATATGTAATAATGATTAATTGTCTTGAAAGGTGGTCATACATCTTAATTGTTTTGACACTTGTATATTGATGTTTGATCTTGTTATATATTATGCCTTGTTTATGATAACAAAGAAAGAAAATATTTATGAATGTGGCTTCATTATATGTGTTCCTGATATGAATACTACATATGAGTTTTGGAAAGAGAAATACATGAGGTATATGCCTACTTCAACAATAGTGTTGAAGAAATTCTGGAACAAGGGCTTGTGAACCAGATGATAAGCCTAAGGGATCATCTCTAAGTGAGCATAGTATGATCAAAAGAATATGGCTTGTCAGTGATGAGAATGAATATCATCAAATACATGATATTGTTTATTTACCACAATGTAGTTCATTCCATTTTGTGCTCATATTATATCATGCTTAATGTTTCTCTACTAATTATATCATTTTTTAAATAGTAATGATATTTGTGTGACATTGATATGAAATATGAGTAATTGGACTTAGTAATAAAGTGAACCCCTATTATTTAATCTATGCTCTGGTACCATAAAACTTCCTTGGTGTTCAGAAGTCAGAGAAGGAAAATGGGTATCCTTGTAGCATCCTGAGGATTGTGAATAGGTACTAGGAGTCATATAATATTGAGTATACATGGGTGATCAAGAACCCATATGAGATATGGTCTCCTCAGTGTGATCACCCATGATATCAATGCAGTCAAGACAATGTCTCTAGTGTTTACGGAAGTTGTATTAGTGATTTGATGAAAAGGTTTGTAGTATGTGGAATATGATACATAAACATGTGATACATGATATGAGGATGATATGTATTGTGGCATGTGTACCCTAAGAAAATGTGATGTTGTATGTTGGATTTTGATCCCCTACTAGTAGGTTTCTAGAAGATTAGTCCATATTTACTATACTCTCACTAATCAAGGAGTGGTGGGATCCTTACAAGACCAGCACCTTCTTGGATCCTTTGTGGTGATCTTTGGGAATTTACAACCGCAAGCTTGTAATTTGGACATAGAGTCCAGATTAACTAAGATAAGAGTCTAATATTATATTCAATGTAGTAAGTTATAAATGTTGATACTGATCATGATATTTGCATGATATTTCCAATGGTTTATAATGGATCGTAAGTGATTATTTCTTTACTTACTTGATATGGTTAAGATATGTGATTACTGAACCAATTGCTTGCGATATTGTATGTATTGTGATAAATATTCCTTTTTATGCTATCATATTAAGATGACAATTGGGAATTTTGAGTATTGTCACCTTTTATGGTTTGTAAAATCCATTAAATACTATTGCAAGTACATGCTTTTCATTCTTGGTGGATGAAATACTCGGTTGGGAATCTTTGTGAGTCTTAGTGGTTCTTCCATAATGTGGTTCGATATAATGGGGCTACAAAAAGATGAAATGATGAAGAATTAATAAGAAATGATACAGTTCAGTTAATAATGTCCATGTATTCTTGCTTTCTTGATTTATGGTTTGGTAGAAGTTTCTATATGTGTTGTATATGTTTTCCATGGTGGTTTTCTATGAATATGAGTTTTGATCTGGAATAGTCGACACATTTTTCTTTGAATCTTTAGGAATGCTGATCTTGTAAGGCCCCTAAACTTGCTTAATGAGTTGAATAAGCTTAATTATCATAATTTAATTATTATAAACCTAATATAACCTTGAGATATTCTTTGAAATCATAATACAAGCTTATGTTTCAAATTTGGTCCAATTTGGACACTGTTTGAGCAAGTTATGCAATTTTATGCACATTTTGGACTTTTATTCAATTTACCCAATTGAGAGGTTTTCTTTACAATTTATCACTTGAATTATGTTCCTTGGATATTCTCTCATCATTCTTGATCTTGTTGAGCCATGGGGCACCTATTTAAACCTTATTTTGAAGGTGTTTTCCTCAAGGATATTTTAGGGTTTACCCCTTCATGGATGAGCTACCTTTAGTAGCTATCGACTAATGAATTATTTGTTTTTCTTGGAAATTCAAGAAACGAGGGATAAGAATGTATCTATGGATGGTAGGGGAGCTTATTGTGTGTGTGATTGTATATTCTTAATAGTTTAAGGCCACAAACACTTGGAAAGATACTAGAACTTCAACTTTTTCTTTTTCTTTATCTTAAAGCTTCATATACCTATCCCTAAGAACCAAAACGAGCCATTTTTTCTCCAAAACTTCCCTCCTTCTATAAACCTCGTTCTCCCTCTGTGCTTCTATGAATTTCCTATCCAAGTAAGAAGAATGAGGGGATCTTCTTGGAAAAAGAATCTAGGGTTGCAATTGACTTCCTTTTAGGGTTTAAAAGTCTTCCTTCTAGTGATATTGACCTAAAAGCATAAGAATCCCCTTATATCCTCCATTTATTTCTTTTTTTATCCTTCCTCCTACCTTTATCCAGGTTGTAACCTTGCTGTTCCATGGTAGAAATTACTCTAAAGCTCTAAAACCCTACCTCTCTTGCTCCTTATGCTTAGGGTTTGCTCATTTGATGAAGAAAGGTGCTAGATGGACGAGTTCACCACTTATGCTTGGATTTTATAACCTACCTGTTCGATTTTTATTCTGTTTGGGATTTCATCTTCTCATTAGAGGCAAGTTTTATAACTTGCTCCACGTTTATTGCTTACCATAAGCTTTCTAGCTCATGTTCTTGCTTGAAAATGATGATCCATGCACTAAAAAGCTATGCTTGACTTGGATTTTGATTTTTATCATGTTACCTTTTCTGATTTCAGTTCTATTTTAACCTGTGATCATGTGTACATTATTCCTAAGGTATAATATGACTTGTATCGGGTTGGTTTGACAACCTATGGTGCTAAGCACCATTAACCAATGGTCAATTTTAGGGTTTAAAGTTGATTTCTTCTATAAACACATGACTGTATAGTGGTACCATTGCAACAACCAAGGGTGTTGTCTTCATGACAATGGATGGTGGTGACCAAGGGTATCAACTTACATTCACCCCTTAAGTCAGGTGTTTGCCTAATTAGAAGCCTAGTGATTAACAACTAAGTACCCTAATGATGCTATCAATCAATGGTGATATTAGTTTGATATTTGATGTTGATTAATGAATATAGTGTTGATCTAACAACCTATGGTGACTTAATAGTCACTAGTGATGGTAGATCATGCCCCCAAAACTTATGATGAGTTAAGCATGTAGATGTAGCATCAATTAATCCTTAAACCAATGGTTTCTTGGGTCATTTGATACAATGGTTGGACCTATATTCCAATTGATGGTTTTAATATATGAACTTGACCTAATGGTTAAGATCTAATGTTTCTTCATCTACTAAATTGGAATGATGCGTAAATGTAATATGTTGGTCCTAATAAAGTTATTTAAATGGTTTGCTTTATGAGATCAACTTAAGAAGCTCATTAACTGATGGCTTGTTTTAAATAAACAATCATTTGTGGGTTTTACCCTACTCTCAATGGAACTTTTTATGTTGTTAATCAAGGGATGTCTAGGGTTATATGGTGACTCTTTCTAGAGAACAACTCAGTGACTTCAAAGGTGGTTTGTTCAAGATGTTTACTTATGTAAACAACCAATGGCTTTACCTTTTCAACATTTAACGGTTAGAAGTCGATGCCTCAATATTCCCATTTTTTGGGGTGATGTGTGTAGGGTGGCGACTCACTTTGCCAAAACGGAATAAACGAATGCGGAAGAGAATTATTGAAAATCACTGGAAATTAAAACTTTTAAGAAAAGATCTTTAAACCATAAAGCTCTTTTATAATAAACAAGATAAACAGTTTACATCATTGTAAAATCACCTCTCGAGTGATTATATACATCCAGATACAAAATCTCGGGGCTTAAAGCCAAAAACCTCAGACCTATTGAATCCTAGGACCTGAGAGTACAGAGACGAAATAAGACAAACTAACTACAGGACTTGACAGTCAGTATCTCCACCTGAGATTCACTACTGCCCTTGGTGTTGCTGCTGCTGATACTGCTCACCCTCAGATTGGTTTCTCCGTCCTCGACGTCCACCTAAAAAGTTGAAACCTACGGGAGTGAGACAATTTAAATAATTGTCCCAGTGAGAGTTATAACTCTCTGCCAGAAGTTTTGTTATAGAAATTATGGAATAACATAAACAAAATAACTTAAATCATTCAACATCAGGCTTAAGAGTAATAAAGCAACATTTACTTCTATAAAGAATATGAAGAACATGTAAACTAATTACTTCACTAGAACATTTATAAACAATGTAACATCAATCATTATTTCTCGTAGTTCAACCTAAGAAGATATGCTACGCGGTTGTTTATGTTTTACAAACATTATTATGCCCTGCAGAGATGAGGTATACCGCTCATACTCCAACCAATCACTACTAAGTTGCATCGGTATCATACATAGGTCATCAAAAGAGCCAGATTCTTATGACCTCATCTTCCTCAGTTAGTGTGAGGATCAACATGCAGGACATCTCGTGTCTCTGTTAAGATATCTTACCAGGGTATTCTGGCACTTCCCTATTAGAGTCACAATGGCATTCTGTACTCTCTTCGCCATCGAAAGATCTCTTGTTTATCTCTCATCGATGCGGTATTTAAAGATTCCCTCGGGAGATTTGTGATACATCACCCCGACATAAACATATAGTGTAGGGTTGATAGATTTAGGTACATCTACATCAATTCCTATACTAGGACGTAAGGATATTCACGTCCATATTCCCCCACATACTCAAAGTATGTGATCCAGGAGTTCCCTTAGGAAAACCTGTTTCACCATCATTTAGCTTCTGAAAATGATGGATCTATGATCAGGGATCTACATGATATGATTACACTTGATTAGTTAGGTACATTTCAACATTCTTTTAGCATCAAGCATGTTTCCAAGCATTTAACTATTAAAACACTGCTATATAAGAAGAATACTAAATGTATCAATTCTAACTCACATCAGTTATCAAATGGATATCAATTCTTAATCATCTCATCATAAGTCATCTAATCAGCATGACCTTGATGTTACTCATGGCTCTTACAGCCCATTAATCTCATATGTTGTCACTTAAACATAGGCAACATAGCATATGTCACTATTCATAAAGCCTATAGCATGCTTTTAATGAATATAATATCATAACCCTTACCTGGATATGATCATTCTCTTATAAGAACCTGCATGGTTAATTCAATTGACAATAATGAATAATTCATTTCCAGATCAGCAATTTATAAAGCAGAAATAACCTTTCAATTCAAGGTTTGTACCTTCATGCCTTCACTAAGGCTAGGTTCCCTTATTTACATCAATTAGGGTTATCCAATACCTATCATTATAATTAGGAATAATGATTCTTCATCTTATACTTTAATCATGAAGATTCATGTTTAAAAGCATAACCTGAAATTAGGGTTTATTGTACATTTCAACACTTCACCCTCAATTAGGGTTTACTATTCACATTACATGTTATTACCCTAAAATTAGGATTTACTATTCACATTACATGTTATTACCCTAAAATTAGGGTTTAATATCCACTTCATAGTGAATTGAACGCATAGCATCATCATGTATGAAAATTATCATCATTGATGCCCTCAAATTAGGTTAAGATTCATTAATCATTATAATTAGGGTTTCCATGATCTTACCTTGATGGATCATACCCTAATCATGTACATTCTTACATATTGAAGGTATGTTACTTGATTCTCATTCATATTAGGAGCCTTCTCTCTCCTCTCACTACTAGATGATGTTTACATCACTCTAGATTAGGTTAAGTCAATTCAACTTGATTATCATAGGTCAAATCATCACCATTGTGATCATTTAGGGTTTAGGTTAAATGATCATTGAACCATCTAGGCCTTCAAAGCATCAAGTAATCTTAACCCTAAAAGTCCCCAAACGATTTCACACTTCAACCTCCAAACGGTCTTGAGACCATTTGGAAGAGTTGACCGTTTGGTTATGGCTGACTTCAAGACCGCATGACACTCAAGACCATTTGCCTTTAAACGGTCTTGAAACAGTTTCAACATGTTGACCGTTTGGACATAGTTGACTTTGAAACCGTTTGAATCTATAAGACCTTGAAAATGCATGACTCTAAACGACCTTGAGATCATTTGAATCTAAAGGACCTTGAGACCATTTGAATCTAAACGACCTTGAGACCGTTTGAATCTAAACGACCTTGAAAGTGCATCAACACTTGCAATCGATTAGGGTTTTCAAGGTTGAACCCCTCAATTCACCTTATATATGTTAACCAATTATCAATTGAGTCAATTAGGGTTATCCTTAATCAATTAGACACTCAATTGACCCTCAATTGATAGCCAATTAGGGTTGGAACCAATTGAATTAGGGTTTATAATCGATCAACCATCAATGTCCATCAACATGATTCTAAATGAAGTTGAACCCATCAATTATCACCCAAATGGGCCATGACTTGGCCCAAACGGTCTTGGGATCATTTGGACATCCTACAAACGGTCTTGAGACCGTTTCCCAAAGTCTCATCAAAATCTAAGTCCATTTGTCAAGGATTGAACCCTAATTAAGTCACAAATTAGCACTTTTGATTAATTTAACAACCTATTGTGATTGGACCCTCAATTGATCAAATTTCCTTAACCCTAGACCTCCAAACGTCTTGGGTGGTCACCAAACGGTCTTGAGACCGTTTAAGTGATTTCCAAATGGTTTTGAAACCGTTTGGGCCACTCAACCCAAAGTTCAACAAGATTGGTCCTTGAAATCAGCAATTGAACCCGATTAGGGTTTAGGTGTTTAAAGTGCCTTCAACTTGTGATTTGTTTGCAATTAGATGATGATTCTTTGTAGATGATTAATTCACAATATATCCAGCAGACCTATAAACGGTCTTCACTTGGTCAAATTTTCCAAACGGTCTTGAAGACCGTTTGAATCTAAACGGTCTTGCAAACCACATGAAATCAATCGGTCTTGAGACCGTTTGGTTTCAAATGGTCTTGCAAACCATTTAGACCAAAGGTCCAAGGTCGTTTGGTAAAGTAGGATAAGGAACAACATTGGGATTAATGCCCATCATCTTCTACCTTGAGACTAAGGTCTGTTCTTCATAGTTTTGCTTGCAAAAATGCAAGGGAAGGTAGGGGGAAGAAAAACTAGCAACTAACATATAGAAAAGAGATGCATAACAAAGCAAAAGGGTTTAGAGTTATAAAACCCACCTTAAGGTCGTTCCTAGAGCTCCAAGCTTCCAAGATTTAAAGCCTTTAATGGCGTTCTGAGCTCCAAAGGTTGGCTAAGGTCGATTCTCTAAGAAATGGTTGGGAAAGATCGGCTAGAAAGAGGAACCAAGTAAGAAAGATCATAAAACCAACCTTGCACCATGAATTCCTCCATGAATCCGAGCAAGAAGATGACCCAAGCTTACCTAGAACTCCTTATCTGTTCTCCTCTGCTCCAGAGCTCTGTCTTAGTCAGTTTAGGAAAGGGAATAAGTGAAGAAGTGAAGGAAACGGTTCCTTGGTTTGCAAAGAAAGGTGTATATGTACTTTGGGCAAAACTTCATCATAAGGACAACTAGTTTATTAATTTCTCATCTAGGCCCTTCTCTCCATCTAAGCACGTTTCTCCTTCTACAAACTTAAACAAAACTCCTTCTAAAACAAAGAGCTAAAGGCAAAGAAGGTCAACTTATTACTAAGGTGCACATATAAAAGGGTTATTATGCTTATAACTTGATTATTTAATTAGAAAGGTGTTCCTTCTTATATGATTATTCAAATGAAGCGCCCTCTTCATCATTTTTACTCTAAATGATGCCAAGTGTCATAAAAGATACTCTAGAAGGTGTATTTTACAAGTTGCTCCCCATATTTTGGGTAAATTGCACTTTACACCAAAACTAGGGTTTTAAGTACAAGGATTGCTCCACAAGCTGCATCTTAGTGCCCAAGCTTGGAGAATCCATCATACCTCATCATATTCATTATTATGATGGCTAAACACCAAAGTAATATCTTAACATATGTAAATTGCAAGTTAACCCTTCTAATTGGGTAATTTGCACATAGGTCCCTGTATTACAAATCAATACTATAACATTGCTCAAAAAGGACAGAAATGGAAACATATGTTCCTCAAGAGATTTAATTACATACCAAAAGATAATCATCAGTATCTAATTACATAATTAAGCAAAACACCTAGGGTTAGCTCATAACCCAGGTCAGGGATGTTACAAATTATCCACCCCTTACAAGGATTTCGTCCCCGAAATCAACAAAACATATTAAGAGAAAAGAGCAAGGTATTTCCTTCTCATCTCTTTCTCTAGTTACCATGTGGCTTCTTCAACACCACAATGATTCCAGAGGACTTTCACAAGACTTATATCTTTCTTTTTCAACTTTTTAATTCTGTTATCAAGGATTGACATTGGTCCTTCCTCATAAGATATATCATCATTCAATTCTACCTCCATAGGCTGTAGAACTGACTCAGTATCAGGGTGACATTTCCTCAGCATAGAAATGTGAAACATAAGGTGTAACCTCTATAAATCTGGTGGTAACTCTAGTCTATAGGCTACCTTTCCAACCTGTTCAATGATTGGATAAGGCCCCATAAACCTCGGAGCTAACTTCCCTTTCCTTCCAAATCTCAGAATTCCCTTCCAAGGCAAGACCTTGAGGTACAATCTGTCTCCAATCTAGAATTATAAGGGTCTATGACATATATCAGCATAAGATTTCTATCTATCCTGTGCAGCCTTAATCTATTGTTGTATTATTTTAATCTTTTCTATGGTCTGCTGCATAAGATCAGCACCTAAAAGCTGATGTTCACCAGTCTCATACCAACATAAGGGTGATGTACAACGTCTACCATACAAAGCTTCATAAGGTGCCATGTCAATGCTATGTTGATAGCTATTGTTATAGGCAAACTCTATCAAGCTTAGGTGCAGATCCCAACTCCCTGTAAACTGGAGAACACATGCTCTTAGCAAGTCCTCCAAGGTCTGTATAGTCCTTTCTGACTGTCCATCAGTTTGTGGATGAAAGGCTGTACTAAACCTTAACTGGGTGCCTAGAGCTTTGTGCAGTCATTCCCAAAAATGACTCGTAAACTGGGGACCTCTATTTGAAACTATAGTGACTGGAACTCCATGCAGTCGCACTATTTCCTCAACATACAACTGTGCTAGCTTCTCAGCTAAAATAGGTTGTTTTGACAGGCAAGAAATGCACTGTCTTTGTCAACCTATCAACTATTACCCAAATGGAATCATGTCCTTTGCTTGTCCTAGGTAGGCCAACAACAAAGTCCATAGTTACATGATCCCACTTCCATTGTGGTATGGGTAAAGGTTGCATTGTTCATGTAGGTTTCTGGTGTTCAACTTTAACTTGCTGACACACAGGACACCTCATCACAAACTCTGCAACATCCTTCTTCATTCCAGGCCACCAATACATATCTTTCAAATTTCGATACATCTTGGTGCTTCCTGGATGCATAGCATACATCGAAGAATGAGCTTCTTCCAGGATTAACTTCCTCAAGTTATCCACATCTGGCACTATCATCCTCCCATGATAACATGCTACTTGATCATCTGAGTCATGGAAACCATCTCGCTTCTCATCACCATACTCTGATCTAATCTGTTGAACTGCAGCATCAACATGCTGTACCTCCTTAATCTGCTCTCTTAGGGTAGGTTTTATATGCATCTCAGCCAACAACCCAGCTAACAATGACACCTTCAACTGTACATTGTCTTGCCTTAAAGAGATAAGCATATCTATCCTAGAGCATACTAAAGAGTTTAGTTGTGCTCTATCTAAGGTTGGTGTTGCTGATTTCCTACTCAGAGCATCTGCAACCACATTGGCCTTCCCTGGATGGTAATCAATTGTACAATCGTAGTCCTTGATTAACTCCATCCAGCGACGTTGCCTCATGTTAAGTTCATGCTGAGAGAAGATGTACTTAAGGTTCTTATGATCAATGAAAATCTAGAATGTCTCTCCATAGAGATAATGTCTCCAGATCCTCAAAGCATGAACCACAACAGCTAACTCCAGATCATGTATCGGATAATTCTCCTCGTGTTTCTTAAGCTGTCGGGAAGCAAAATAAATCACTTGCTTATCCTACATCAACACACATCTGAGTCCATTCTTGGAGGCATCACAGAAAACCACGTATCCTTTGCCTTGCTCAGGTAGCACAAGTACAGGTGCACTTGTCAATCTTTCCTTCAACAGCTGAAAAGATTGCTGACACTTGTCACTCCAAGCAAAAGGAACATCTTTCTGGGTCAACTTAGTCAAGGGTAAGGCTATAGAACTGAAGTTCTTAATGAACCTTCGGTAATAGCCAGCCAACCCTAAGAAACTACGGATCTCCGTCGGTGTCTTCGACTGTTCCCATTGTAGAACAGATTCTACCTTTTTCGGGTCAACAGGAATACCCGAAGCAGATACCACATGTCCAAGGAAAGATACTTTTGGCAACCAGAACTCACACTTGCTAAACTTAGCATATAGCTTATGTTCTCTTAGCAAAGTTAGAGCCTGACGAAGATGTTGTTCGTGCTTCTGAGCATCTCTACTATAGATCAGAATGTCATCTATAAAGACAACAACACACTGATCGAGGAAGGTCGGAAGATTCTATTCATGAGTTCCATAAATGCAGTAGGTGCATTTGTTAGTCCAAACGACATAACTGTGAACTCATAGTGACCATACCTTGTCCTGAAAGCAGACTTGGATATGTCACTATCCTTAATACGAAGTTGATGATATCCCGATCTCAAGTCTATCTTTGAGAAGATGGTTGCACCACTCAACTGGTCAAAGAGATCATCAATCCTCGGCAGAGGGTACTTATTCTTTATTGTTACTTTGTTTAATTGTCTGTAATCAATGCATAACCGCATTGATCCATCTTTCTTTTTAACAAAAAGGATCAGAGCACCCCAAGGCAAAGTACTCGGTCGGATGAAACCCTTCTCAAGCAACTCCTGCAGTTGTTTCTTAAGTTCTGCCATTTCAGCAGGCGCCATCCTATACGGTGTCTATGCTATAGGTTGTGTATCTGGGATCAAATTGATTTCAAAATCAATTTCCCGAGGCGGTGGCACACCTGGAAGTTCTTCAGGAAATACATCTTCAAATTCCCTGACTACAGGAACTTCAGTAGGGTTAGGACTCTCCATGGTAGTATCTACCACATGGGCTAAGAATGCATGACATCCTTGTTTCATCAGCTTCTTAGCAACCATAGCTGACACAAGACAGGTGGGTAGGATCTTTCTCTCTCCTTGCAAGATCCATGTGTCACTTTCGTCAGCAAACACAACTTGCTTGGATTCACAATCCAAAACAACCCTATACCTTTCCAAGGTATCCATCCCAAGGATTATGTCAAATCCTTGCATCTCAAGTGGTATTAGATCCACTTGAATGCGATGATCAGAAAAGAAGAGGATGCAGGGAGAGCATACCTCCTGCAACACAGCAGACCCTCTCAACAGAGTCTCAAGCAACAAGCTATCTGCCTTATGACTGACTGTCATATTGCAGTTACGAATCACTCTTTGAGTGATAAAGGAGTGCGTAGCACCCGGATCAATCAAAATAGATACAATGCTGGATGTAGAAATATCGGAATATAACAACTCCATCTGACCTGCCACAACCCAAGCGTTGATCACTGCATCAGGTGGGTGCATTACATAGAACCTTGCTGTCGCCTAAGGTTGATTCGGTGCTGACGATCCAGCTTGGGACGCTTGTCCACGTCCTCTAGCTGCTCCTTGAAACTGCCTCCTCTGGGATCCTTGCTGACTCTGCCTCTGTGGTTGGGTTACACTTGTTGGTCTAGCTCTATAGTCTTTCATTAGATGTCCCATCTTCCCACATATGTAACAACTTCTCTCCAGTTGTTGTGGTCTGGGTGGTCCTGTAACTGACATAGATGTTGAACTGCGAGCCCCTTGTAGTGGTAGGCTTCGTCCTCTACCTCTACTCGGTGTCCACTGTGTCTGAGAAATAGGTCTAGGTGATGGTGGTGTAGGCGCAGAAAACCTAGGTTTCTTGAAGTCTCTAGATGAAGATCCCTGGAACTGAGGATATCTCTTATGGGTTTGCCTCTTCTCTGCTACGGACCTCTCTATCCTTCAGACTGACTCAACAAAGGTAGAAAACCTTTCCCGGTTCTCTAGGGCAGACACGGGAGTAGTCAACTCAGCGTTCAACCCTTTCTCGAACTGCCTGATCCTTTCTTCATCTGTAGCAGCCATGTGCGGACAGAGCCGCAACAACTCCATGAACTTAGCTTTGTATTCGCTAATGTTCATCAGACCTTGTCTTAACCTCTCAAACTGAGAGATCTTCTCATCCAGGAACATCTTAGGGAAATATCTATTGATAAATTCCCGACGAAAGACTTCCCATGCTACTTCCACACCAGGCCTCTCTGCTCTTCCATGGTCCACCATTGACCATCACTCCCCTTGAGAAGATAGACAGCATGTCTAACCTTCTCCGCTTCTGGGATGTTCAGGATTCTAAAGGCCTTCTGTAACTCAGTTAACCACAGATCGACATCTGCAGGGTCAGCTGTTCCAAAGTATTCGGTTGCTCTGACTCGCGAAGTTGCTCGGACATCTTACTGATACCTTGTCCTTCAGACTGGTTAGGTGCCCTAGGTGCAGTCATGGGCATCCTATCTGTGATGTGTGTCATGGCAGTCATAAACTGCCCGAACATAGTCTGAACAGCTGGGTTCCCCATGTCAGCTGGGTTAAACTGAAGTGGCTCAGGCACAAGTTGTTCTATCTTTGGGTTCCTTGCACCTTCTCGGGGTGCAACAACACTACTCTCTGCCACATACTCCTCATGTGGTCCAGACATCCTTAATTATCTTCTTCTCCTGATATTCACTGCTGCCCTTGGTGTTGCTGATGCTGATACTGCTCACCCTCAGATTGGTTTCTCCGTCCTCGACGTCCATCTAAAAAGTTGAAACCTACGGGAGTGAGACAATTTAAATAATTGTCCCAGTGAGAGTTATAACTCTCTGCCAGAAGCTTTGTTATAGCAATTATGGAATAACATAAACAAAATAACTTAAATCATTCAACAACAGGCTTAAGAGTAATAAAGCAACATTTACTTCTATAAAGAATATGAAGAACATGTAAACTAATTACTTGACTAGAACATTTATAAACAATGTAACATCAATCATTATTTCTCGTAGTTAAACCTAAGTAGATATGCTATGCGGTTGTTTATGTTTTACAAACATTATTATGCCCTGCGGAGATGAGGTATACCGCTCATACTCCAACCGATCACTACTAAGTCGCATCGGTATCATACATAGGTCATCAAAAGAGCCGGATTCTTATGACCTCATCTTCCTCAGTCAGTGTGAGGATCAACATGCAGGACATCTCGTGTCTCTGTTAAGATATCATACCAGGGTATTCTGGCACTTCGCTATTAGAGTCACAGTGGCATTCTGTACTCTCTTCGCCATCGAAAGATCTCTTTTTTATCTCTCATCGATGCGGTATTTAAAGATTCCCTCAGGAGATTTGTGATACATCACCCCGACATAAACATATAGTGTAGGGTTGATAGATTTAGGTACATCTACATCAATTCCTATACTAGGACGTAAGGATATTCACGTCCATATTCCCCCACATACTCAAAGTATGTGATCCAGGAGTTCCCTTAGGAAAACCTATTTCACCATCATTTAGCTTCTGACAATGATGGATCTATGATTATGGCTCTACATGATATGATTACACTTGATTAGTTAGGTACATTTCAGCATTCTTTTAGCATCAAGCATGTTTCCAAGCATTTAATTATTAAAACACTGCTATATAAGAAGAATACTAAATGTATCAATTCTAACTCACATCAGTTGTCAAATGGATATCAATTCTTAATCATCTCATCATAAGGCATCTAATCAGCATGACCTTGATGTTACTCATGGCTCTTACATCCCATTAATCTCATATGTTGTCATTTAAACATAGGAAACATAGCATATGTCACTATTCATAAAGCCTACAACATGCTTTTAATGAATATAATATCATAACCCTTACCTGGCTATGATCATTCTCTTATAAGAACCTGCATGGTTAATTCAATTGACAACAATGAATAATTCATTTCCAGATCAGCAATTTATAAAGCAGAAATAACCTTTCAATTCAAGGTTTGTACCTTCATGCCTTCACTAAGGCTAGGTTCCCATTTTTACATCAATTAGGGTTATCCAATCCCTTTCATTATAATTAAGAATAATGATTCCTCATCTTATACTTTAATCATGACGATTCATGTTTAAAAGCATAACCTGGAATTAGGGTTTATTGTACATTTCAACACTTCACCCTCAATTAGGGTTTACTATTCACATTACATGTTATTACCCTAAAATTAGGGTTTACTATTCACATTACATGTTATTCCCCTAAAATTAGGGTTTACTATTCACTTCATAGTGAATTGAACCCATAGCATCATCATGTATGAAAATTATCATCATTGATGCCCTCAAATTAGGTTAAGATTCATTAATAATTATAATTAGGGTTTCCATGATCTTACCTTGATGGATCATACCCTAATCATGTACATTCTTACATATTGAAGGTATGATACTTGATTCTCATTCATATTAGGAGAATTCTCTCTCCTCTCACTACTAGATGATGTTTACATCACTCTAGATTAGGTTAAGTCAATTCAACTTGATTATCATAGGTCAAATCATCACCATTGTGATCATTTAGGGTTTAGGTTAAACGATCATTGAACCATCTAGGCCTTCAAAGCATCAAGTAATCTTAACCCTAAAAGTCCCCAAATGATTTCACACTTCAACCTCCAAACGGTCTTGAGACCATTTGGAAGAGTTGACCGTTTGGTTATTGTTGACTTCAAGACCGCATGACACTCAAGACCATTTGCCTTTAAACGGTCTTGAAACCGTTTCAACATGTTGACCGTTTGGACATAGTTGACTTTGAAACCGTTTGAATCTATACGACCTTGAAAACACATGAATCTAAATGACCCTGAGATCATTTGAATCTAAACGACCTTGAGACCGTTTGAATCTAAACGACCTTGAGACCGTTTGAATCTAAACGACCTTGAAAGTGCATCAACACTTGCAATCGATTAGGGTTTTCAAGGTTGAACCCCTCAATTCACCTTATATATGTTAACCACTTATCAATTGAGTCAATTAGGGTTATCCCTAATCAATTGGACACTCAATTGACCCTCAATTGATAGCCAATTAGGGTTGGAACCAATTGAATTAGGGTTTGTAATCGATCAACCATCAATGTCCATCAACATGATTCTAAATGAAGTTGAACCCATCAATTATCACCCAAATGGGCCATGACTTGGCCCAAACGGTCTTGGGATCGTTTGGAAATCCTCCAAACGATCTTGAGACCATTTGCCCAAAGTCTCATCAAAATCTAAGTCCATTTGTCAAGGATTGAACCCTAATTAAGTCACAAATGAGCACTTTTGATTAATTTAACAACCTATTGTGATTGGACCCTCAATTGATCAAATTTCCTTAACCCTAGACCTCAAAACGGTCTTGGGTGGTCACCAAATGGTCTTGAGACCGTTTAAGTGATTTCCAAACGGTTTTGAAACTGTTTGGGCCACTCAACCCAAAGTTCAACAAGATTGGTCCTTGAAATCAGCAATTGAACCCGATTAGGGTTTAGGTGTTTAAAGTGCCTTCAACTTGTGATTTGTTTGCAATTAGATGATGATTCTTTGTAGATGGTTAATTCACAATATATCCAGCATACCTCTAAACGGTCTTCACTTGGTCAAATTTTCCAAACGGTCTTGAAGACCGTTTGAATCTAAACGGTCTTGCAAACCGTTTAGACCAAAGGTCCAAGGTCGTTTGGTAAAGTAGGATAAGGACCAACATTGGGATTAATGCCCATAATCTTCTACCTTGAGACTAAGGTCTGTTCTTCATGGTTTTTCTTGCAAAAATGCAAGGGAAGGTAGGGGGAAGAAAAACTAGCAACTAACATATAGAAAAGAGATGCATAACAAAGCAAAAGGGTTTAGAGTTATAAAACCCGCCTTAAGGTCATTCCTAGAGCTCCAAGCTTCCAAGCTTTCAATACTTTAATGGCGTTCTGAGCTCCACAGGTTGGATAAGGTCGATTCTCCAAGAAATGGTTGGGAAAGATCGGCTAGAAAGAGGAACCAAGTAAGAAAGATCATAAAACCAACCTTGCACCATGAATTCCTCCATGAATCCGAGCAAGAAGATGACCCAAGGTTACCTAGAACTACTTAGCCATTCTCCTCTACTCTAGATCTCTGCCTTAGTCAATTTAGGCAAGGGAATAAGTGAAGAAATGAAGGAAACGGTTCCTTGGTTTGCAAAGAAAGGTGTATATGTACTTTGGGCAAAACTTCATCATAAGGACAACTAGTTTCTTAATTTCTCATCTAGGCCCTACTCTCCTTCTAAGAACGTTTCTCCTTCTCCAAACTTAAACAAAACTCCTTCTAAAACCAAGAGCTAAAGGCAAAGAAGGTCAACTTATTACTAAGGTGCACATATAAAAGGGTTATTATGCTTACAACTTGATTATTTAATTACAAAGGTGTTCCTTCTTATATGATTATTCAAATGAAGCGCCCTCTTCATCATTTTTACTCTAAATGATGCCAAGAGTCATAAAAGATACTCTAGAACGTGTATTTCACAAGTTGATCCCCATATTTTGGGTAAATTGCACTTTACACCAAAACTAGGGTTTTAAGTACAAGGATTGCTCCACAAGATGCATCTTAGTGCCCAAGCTTGGAGAATCCATAATACCTCATAATATTCATTCTTATGATGGATCAACACCAAAGGAACATATTAACATATGTAAATTGCAAGTTAACCCTTCTAATTGGGTAATTTGCACATAGGTCTCTATATTACAAATCAATACTATAACATTGCTCAAAAAGGACAGAAATGGAAACATATGTTCCTCAAGAGCTTTAATTACATACCAAAAGATAATCATCAATATATAATTACATAATTAAGCAAAACACCTAGGGTTATCTCATAACCCAGGTCAGGGATGTTACATGTAGTGTAATGTTATGATTTAAATGATGAGAATTTAATGGTTCAATGCCTTAAACTTGTAGTTTTACCCTTGACCTCGTATGATTATGATTTATAATCACCATAATGGATTAGTGGGTAACCCTAATGAGGTATAGCTTGTTATACCTAGCTTTAATATAACTAAATGATGGTAATTGGGTATGAATAGTCCTTGAATGACTAATACAATCATGGAGTACTCTAGTACTGTTGTTGAAAACCTAGCATGCTATAAATCGATGGTTACACCTTGATTTATGTGTGGGTTCATACTTTAGAATGTATGGAATGTGATGGTGATGTTTCATCTTATGCATCCATAATCCAATGGGGATGCCGTGAGTTAGGGTTTGGGTATACGTATTGATTAGTAGCATTAATATAATTTATCTTGTTGAACCTAACTCTAATGCAAATAGATAAAGATTAGTATTCATGTTTAACATTCTTATATTATGGAATGATGGTGGAATAACCTCCTTAATATGATCATAACCTCAATGTGTTAATTGATGGTTATCATAGCAACATGGTTGATACTTTCTTATGCTAAACATGTACATTATGAATATGATGAGGATTAGTCATATCTATATTCCTTGCATGTTGATGTAATAAAGGAATATTCTTAATGCTAATATAACCCTTATATGATGGTTTATGAATATCTCCTATCTCACTAATGCAATATTGTGATGATCTGGTGTATTATATGT
This sequence comes from Alisma plantago-aquatica, assembly GCA_963693085.1. Taxonomy (NCBI): domain Eukaryota; kingdom Viridiplantae; phylum Streptophyta; class Magnoliopsida; order Alismatales; family Alismataceae; genus Alisma; species Alisma plantago-aquatica. Next base: position 1,136,022,276 of record OY856410.1, on the reverse strand, counting down.
AAGTGATGTTGTTGACACTTGCTATAAGGCATGGAATGATAATGATAATCTTGTAGGGAATAGTATGATGGTCTTGATGACCTTTGGGCATGGTTGAGCCCTGAATGAGGTGTAATCCTCTTGTGTTGATAAGGGTTGATACCTTGTAATATTGTGAAAAGGATTTATATCTTGTGATAGTATGATGACTAGTGTGGTCTCACAAATGGCAAGTGAATAGTACCATGTCATATTGAGATGAGAAATTATGTTCCAAACATTTTATATATTTTAAAAGTTGTGATATTTATATGCTTTCTAGAAGTGAATTAGGGTTTGTATGTCCACTTGTTTGATGCAACCTTAATTCACCCAATTGGCATAACGAATCAAGTGCAACTCTAATCATGTAGTGCCCTGTGCCGTAGATCCATCTTCAGTGTCAGAACTTGCTATATGGTGAAACGAGTGCCTAAGGGAAACTTGGAGCACATACTATTGATTACGTGGGGGTGGCAAGTTGAGTATATATCCTTGTCATCCATGATGTAGGTTGTGGAGGATGGCTATGGTCATGCCTCATACTTATGATGTGATTGAGGACAATTGCAATTGTACCTTGGATTAAAGGGTTTCATATACCCTGGTTTCTAATGTCGTGACCTGTACCAAGGGTGGACTAGTGGTTAGTAGCTTGACTATATGTCGTTGTGGTGGCAACTTTGAATGATATGTCACTGCCTTTTTACTTGTACTGACTGAGGGGAAGAGATCTTAGGATACCTACACTCCTAGATCTTGTACGGAACCGAATAGCCCTTTGCAGGGGTCAGTTGGACTTTGGATGGTACAATTCAAATTCCCCAGGGCATAATAAAAGATTTAAGATAGCCGTGTAGCATATCAATTTAGGGTTATACACAACACTTCATATTAGATTATAACCCTTGTTTTCTTTCTTTTCACTTAGATCATGTATAGTACAATTTGAGATAATAGATATGCATATGATGTAGTTATGCTCATGCTGTAAACATGCTTATGTTGTCGAATATACTGACAGTGATGGTTAAGATGCTACTGCTAGCTATGTTTAATATTGCTAACCATGCCTATGTAATTAGAAATGCTTAAACTTCTAATCATGCCTATGTAGTTCATTGTGTTATGATGTTAGTTCTACTTATGATATAGATCTGTTCCCTTTATTTGAGATTCCAATATTGATAGCCATGTTATGTTACTAGACATATTCATGATGTCAGGGATGCTTATGCTACTAGATTGCTTATACTGTTAGCAAGGAATATGATGATAGTCAGATTAATGATAATGATTGTTATTAGATGCAATTTGATGATATTTGAGTAGATATCTATCCAGAGAAATGGATTTATTTGTTATCTATATATGCATTGATGATCATACTTGTTGCTAAGATGATTTGCTTAATCTATTTAGTATACTTAAACTGTTTAATCTGTTCAATTGATTATTAAATACTCCAACTACTTAGTTATCTACTATTTAAATTGTTTTAATCAATAAGCATTGTTGGAGGTTATATCTCTTGCTGGGACATGGGTCTCACCCTTGTGATTCACCACACTTTTTTAGGTAATCAGAAGTGATGAAAACAAACATGTGGCGGAAAAGAGGAGATATAGTAATGAATCTATGAGAAATTTGATTAAATGTCTAGTGTGTCCTAGAGTCGTCCCTGTACTCTCAGGTCCGGGTTGGAAAAAGTTTGTATATGGTGTTTCAAATGAATCAGAATTTTGTTAGCATATTAATATTTGTTGTGTGGCATATACAAATATTGTTCTCCTATGTATATATGTTGTGTCTAGGCCGATAGAACAATTTGTATCAAATTCTTAGCATAGTATGGATATAATAAATATGTTGGTCTCTTATGCAAATGTTTCTAAGCGGGTGCTGACATTGAAATCAGTTTTAATTTACCCATATTTTTGGGAATGTGATTAATTAGTGATTGATTGTGTTTTATGTTTTGAGTAATCTTGTTTAGTGTAACAAGTTCTAACAAGTTGGTATCAAAGCTTTAGGTTCACGGAGTCTATAAGGACACTAGGACTTAGGACTAGGATGATGTCAAATTAGGAATATGACATAAAAATATGGTGCATACTGCCTAATCTCAGTATTTGGGTGCCCTGGCCAGGTATTTGGGTTCTAGTTATGCCCTTTAGACTAACCAATGTACAAATAGAATTTATGAATAGGAGGAATAGAGTGTTCCAGTCATGTCATACAAGTTATTTCAAGCTTTGAATGATGACATGTCAAAGTATTTCAAATATGGTAAAAAATATGATCAATATTTCTTCAAAAACCTTAGGGTTTCCGAAGGAGCAATAGCTATGAGACAAGTTGAACAAGAGTGAGATGGGATTGATTAAATGTCTTTATGGGACCATGATATGTCTTCTAAGTAGGTTGTGTAAATCCTAGTAAGGTGAAGATAGTGTTGTTGTTTCACCCCTAACAAGGTTGACTAGGAATGATGTTTCCTTGCATGGAATGATAGGTGCCAGTGTCAGCATTTCTTCTGATGCTGAAAAAGAACTAACAAGTGTTCCAATGTTAGTGTATCTAGAAAAAAAAGGATGGATACATCACCTTTTTGTTTATGCTTCAAGGAATGGTATGGGACACATTCCATGATTGGTAAAAAGATAGAAAGTATTACTTTTGAGTAATGTGTTGATACAATAGATATAATTTTAGGATGTTAGCTAGAATTTAAAGTTGAACATTACTACTAGAGTTGTACAGATGACACAACAAGTTTCTACATTCCAAATTGAGAATGTCTTCTTAGGTGGGGGTTTTTGTGCTGACCCAAGATGAGATATGTATCAATGACGTGAAATCACCATTTTATGCAAGTAACCATGTGAAGGTAATAGGATGAGGTGCAAAGGAAGTACCTATCTTTGTGTACCTTGGATTTCAGTGGCGAAATCCCTATTAGGATTATATAGTTGTAAGGCCTCTAAACTTGCTTAATGAGTTGAATAATCTTAATTATCATAATTTAATTCTTATAATACTAATATAACCTTGTGATATGATTTTAAATCATAAGACAAGCTTAAGTTTCAAATTTGGTCCAATTTGGACACTGTTTGAGAAAGTTATGCAATTTTATGCACATTTTGGACTTTTCTGCAATTTACCCAATTGAGAGGTTTTCTTTGCAATTTATCACTTGTATTACGTTCCTTGGATATTATCTCATCATTATTGAGCTTTTTGAGCCATGATGCACCTATTTAAACCTTATTTTGAAGGTGTTTTCCTTAAGGATATTTTAGGGTTTACCCCTTCATGGATGAGCTACCTTTAGTAGCTATCAACTAATGAAATATTTGTTTTTCTTCGAAATTCAAGAAACGAGGGATAAGCATGTCTCTATGGACGGTGGGGGAGCTTCTTGTGTGTGTGCTTGTATATTCTTAATAGTTTAAGGCCATGGACACTTAGAAAGATACTAGAACTTCAACTTTTTCTTTTTCTTTATCTTAAAGTTTCATATACTTATACCTAAGTACCAAAACGAGCCATTTTCTCTCCAGCAATTCCCTCCTTATATGAACCTCATTTTCCCTATGTTCGTCTATGAATTTCCTGTCCAGGTAAGAAGAATGAGGGGATCTTCTTGGAAAAAGAATATAGGGTTGCAATTGACTTCTTTTTAGGGTTTAAAAGGCTTCCTTCTAGTGATCTTGACCTAAAAGAGTAAGAATCCCCTTATTTCCTCCATTTATTTATTTTTATCCTTCCTCCTACCTTTATCAAGGTTGTAACTTTGTTTTTCCATGGTAGAAATTTCTCTAAAGCTCTAAAACCCTACCTCTCTCGCTCCTTATGCTTAGGGTTTGCTCATTGATGAAGAAAGGTGCTAGATGGACGAGTTCACAACTTATGCTTGGATTTTTTACCCTACCTTTTCGATTTTTATTCTGTTTGGTATTTCATATTCTCATTAGAGGCAAGTTTTATAACTTTCTCCACGTTTATTGCTTACCATAAGCTTTCTAGCTCATGTTCTTCCTTGAAAATGATGATCGATGCACTAAAAAGCTATGCTTGACTTGGATTTCGATTTTTATAATGTTCCCTTTTCTGATTTCAGTTCTATTTTAACCTGTGATCATGTGTACATTATTCCTAAGTTATAATATGACTTATATCAGGTTGGTTTGACAACCTATGGTGCTAAGCACCTATCAACCAATGGTCAATTTTAGGGTTTGAAGTTGATTTCTTCTATAAACACATGACTGGATGGTGGTACCATTGCAACAACCAAGGGTGTTGTATTCATGACAACTGATGGTGTTTACCAAGGGTGTCAACTTACATTCACCCCTTAGGTCAGGTGTTTGCCTAATTAGAAGCCTAGTGATTTACAACTAAGTACCCTAATGATGCTATTAATCAATGGTGATATTAGTTTGATATTTGATGTTGATTAATGAATATAGCGTTGATCTAACAACCTATGGTGACTTAATGGTCACTAATGATGGTAGATAAGGTCCCCACAACCTATGATGAGTTAATCATGTACATGTAGCATCAATTAATCCTTAAACCAATGGTTTCTTGGGTCATATGATACAATGGTTGGACCTATACTCCAATTAATGGTTTTAATATATGAACTTGTCCTAATGGTTAAGATCTAATGTTTCTTCATCTAATAAATTGGAATGATGCCTAAATGTAATATGTTGTTCCAATAAAGTTATTTAAATGGTTTCCTTTATGAGATCAACTTAAGAAGCTCATTTACTGACGACTTGTTTTAAATAAACAATCATTTGTGGGTTTTACCCTATTCTCAATGGAACTTTTTATGTTGTTAATCAAGGGATGTATAGGGTTAGATGGTGAATCTTTCTAGAGCACAACTCAATGACTTAATAGGTTGTTTGTTCAAGATGTTTACTTATGTAAACAACCAATGGCTTTATCTTTTCAACATTTAATGTTTAGAAGTCGATGCCTTAATATTCCCATTATTTTGGGTGAAGTGTGTAGTGTAGTGTTAGGATTCAAATGATGACAATTTGATGGTTCAATGCCTTAAACTTGTAGTTTTACCATTTCCCTTATATGATTATGATTTACAATCACCATAATGAATTAATGGGTAAGCCTAATGAGGTATATCTTGTTATACCTAGCTTTAATATAACTAAATGATGGTAATTGGGTATGAATAGTCCTTGAATGACTAATACAATCATGGAGTACTCTATTACTATTGTTAAAACCCTAGTATGCTATTACCCAATGGTTACACCTTGATTTATGTGTGGGTTCATACTTTAGAATGGTATGGAATGTGATGGTGATGTTTCGCCTTATGCATCCATGATCCAATGCGGATGCCGTGAGTTAGGGTTTGGGTATAAGTGCTGATAGTAACATTAATATAATTTATCTTGTTGAACCTAACTCTAATGCAAATAGATAAAGATGCGTATTCATATTTAACATTCTTATATGATGGAATGATGGTGGAATAACCTCCTTAATATGATCATAACCTTAATGTGTTAATTGATGGTTATCATAGCCACATGGTTGATACTTTCTTATGCTAAACATGTACATTATGAATATGATGAGGGTTAATCATATCTAGATACCTTGCATGTTGATGTAATAAAGGAATATTCTTAATGCTAATATAACCCTTCTATTATGGTTTATGAATATCTCCTATCTCACTAATGCAATATTGTGCTGATCTGGTGTATTACATGTAAGTGATGTTGTTGAGCCTTGCTATAAGGCATGGAATGATTATGATGATCTCACATGGAATAGTATGATGGTCTTGATGACCTTTGGGCATGGTTGAGACCTAAATGAGGTGTAATCCTCTTGTGTTGATAAGGGTTGATACCCTGTGATATTGTGAAAAGGATTTATATCTTGTGATAGTATGATGACTAGTGTGGTCTCATGAATGACAAGTGAATAGTACCATGTGATAATGAGATGAGAAATTATGTTCCACACATTTTATATCTTTTAAAAGTTGTGATATTTATATGCTTCCTAGAAGGGAATTAGGTTTGTATGTCCACTTGTTTGATGCAGCCATAATTCACCCAATTGTCATAACTAATCAAGTGCAACTCTAATCATGTAGTGCCCTATGCCGTAGATCCATCTTTAGTGTCAGAAATTTCTATATGGTGAAACGAGTATTCCTAAGGGAAACTCAGAGCACATACTATTGAGTATGTGGGGGTGGCAAGTTGAGGATATATCCTTGTCATCTACAATGCAGGTTGTGGAGGATGGCTATGGTCATGCCTCATACATCTAATGTGATTGAGGACAACTACAGTTGTACCTTGGATTAGAGGGTTTCATATACCCTGGTTTCTAGTGTCGTAACTTGTACCATGGGCAGACTAGTGGTTAGCAACTTGACTATATGTCATTGTGGTTGTAGATTTGACTGATATGTCACTGCCTTTTTACTCGTACTGACCGAGGGGAAGAGATATTAGGATACCGACACTCCTAGATCTTGTACGGAACCGAATAGTCCTTCACAGGGGTCGGTTGGACTTTAGATGGTACTTCAAATTCCCCAGGGCATAATAAAAGATATAATACATCCGTGTAGCATATCTGTTTAGGGTTATACACAACACTTCATATTGGATGATAACCCTTGTTTGCTTTCTTTTCACTAAGATCATGTATAGTACAATAAGAGATAATAGATATGCTTATGTTGTAGTTATGCACATGTTGTAAACATGCTTATGTTGTCAAATACACTGACAATGATGGTTAAGATGCTACTGCTAGCTATGTTTAATATTTCTAACCATGCCTATGTAATTAGAAATGCTTAAACTGCTAATCATGCCTATGTAGTTCATTGTGTTATGATGTTAGTTCTACTTATGATATAGATCTATTCCCTTTATTTGAGATGCCAATATTGATAGCCATGTTATGTTACTAGACATATTCATGATGTCAGGGATGCTTATGCTACTAGATTGCTTGTACTATTAGAAAGGAATACGATGATAGTCAGATTAATGATAATGATTGTTATTAGATGCAATTTGATGATATTTGAGTAGATATCTATCCATAAAAATGGATTTATCTGTTATATATATATGCATTGATGATCATACTTGTTGCTAAGATGATTGCTTAATCTGTTAAGTATACTTGAACTATTCAATATGTTCAATTGATTATTAAATACTCCAACTGCTTAGTTATCTACTATTTAAAGTGTTGTAATCAATCAACATTGTTAGAGGTTATATCTCTTACTGGGACATGGGTCTCACCCTTGTGGTTCGCCAAAAATTTTTAGGTAATCAAAAGTGACGAAAACAAACATGTGGCAGAAAAGAGGAGATATAGTATTGAATCTATGAGAAAGTTGATTAGCTGTCTAGTGTGTCCTAGAGTCATCCCTATACTCTCAGATTTGGACAAGAAAAAGTTTGTATACCGTGTTTCAAACGAATCGAAATTTTGTTAGTATGTTAATATTTATTGTGTGGCATACACAAATATTGTTCTCCTATGTATATATGTTGTGGCTAGGGCGATAGAATAATTTGTATCAAATTCTTGACATAGTATGGATATAAGAAAGTTGTTGGAATCTTATACAAATGTTTCTGAGTGGGTGCTGACATTGAAATCAGTTTTAATTTACCCATATTTTTGGGTATGTGATTAATTAGTGATTAATTGTGTTTTTTGTTTTGAGTAATCTTGTTTAGTGTAATGAGTTCTAATAGATCTCCTTGTACATCATATGCTAAGATCAACATAGAGGATTTTGGTTCTTTTATGTAACATGTCTTGTCTTTAGAATGAAGCTAGTTGTAAGGCTCGTAACCTTGCTTAAAACATAAATATACTTATTTGTCTTAATTGGGTTTTTAGTTTTGTAATTAAGGTTTATATTATAATCTAAAATTAATTGACAAAACTATGATTAACATTTGATCCAAATCGGACTTTATTTACTCAAGTTATGCAATATTACATACTTTGAGGGCTTATATGTAATTTTCCCATTTCTGAGGAATTAAAAATAATTTTAACACATACATAATTTGTTACACAAAGTATTTAATAACATGGTAAAATTTCATGTCATTTGGTTGTTTATGAACCTTTTTGCACAGGGTACCAATCCTTATAATTTGTTAGATATAGATATGGCAACCAACCATTTATCTAGCATGGGTTAAGCCCGATGTAGTACAACTAGTACATGAAGGAAATGTAGTTTTGTGTCTAGTGCAAATGAGGAACAACTTTATCCCACATTTCTTACTCATATACCTTTTATGGTCCTTATATGTAGGATCACATGTGACACTAGTGTACAAATGGTCCTAGGGGAGAGTATGCTCCCCTCCTTGGTGGGTATGGTGACCAAAATACACACGCACACACACACATGTGTGCCACGCCATGCCTCACCTGGCCGGACCGGGCATGGGATCGAGCTTGTCGATTTTGAAGAATGTCTTCCTCCTTCTGTCTTCTTTTTACACTAGGACACAACTACATAATTAATTATTAAGTTAATTAAATGTTTCTTTCCAAAATAGATTTATTAATCCTAATTGGAAAGTATTTTTTCCTCATGAAGTTTTCTACAACGTGTACAAGAGATATCAAGTGATGGGCATGTACGGATATAAATAAGCCTCCTGTCATTAGGGTTAAATACAACAAACACATTTTATGAACATACAGACGTCAGCGTTTGAGTTAGTGTTTTGCAAACCTTAAAGTCAGAGTATTTTACCGCCATCACTTCTGTGTTGCTGCATGGAGATATTCTCCTACACGTGGTGAGTTCATCCTTCCTCTCCCTTTATAGACATGATATGTCAAACAATGGTTCCTTCGTTCGCTGGGTTGCACTAGTAGTGCAAGTCATTTGTCACTTGCATCATTTGTCGTCAACACGAGTGATACGATCTCTTCTACAAGTTCGTGACCGGGTCGACTAGAGGAATGGTGCCTAGCACAATGGTTGAGGGTTGCTTATTTATTTAAGTATAACACGTTCATTGTTCAATGATGATCTGGTCTATGTTCCTAACCTTTCATCTTCTATTCTACTGCATTGGTTTAATCTACATTTTCTTATCTGGATCTGCATGAATACGTTAATTTAATTACACCTATTACTACTGCATGTAATGCCATAATTTAAAAATTAACAACAATCTCAAAGAAATCATTATCCTTTGTTAGTTAACTATGATTTCTCAAGGTCCTGACATGAAAATTGATACGTCTAGTATGTCTAAAATATTTACTGGAACTAATTTAGCTCATTGGCAAAGTGGAATGTAAATCTGGCCTAACATGGTAGGGTATGATCAATATCTAAAAGAGTATGAACCCAAACTTGATGAAATTATCCCGGTAATGCTAAATTTAATTGCAACCTAGAAGAAGAGTGATAAGACATATTGAGGGTTGATTCTATTTACATTAAAAATAAACTGTATGACTCATACTCAAAGTATCTTGTTACTACATCTAAGGTTCTGTGGGCGGGGGGCATCAGAAAAGAAATAAAATACTAAAAATTAGGGAACAAAAAATATCATGTCTCTAAATTTCTAGAGTTTCATATGGCTAAGGATAAATTTGTTTCTGATCAAACACACAATTTCCAACTCTTGGTGTAAGAGCTCACTGATGCGGGCATGGTACTTCGTGAATAGTTTGTTATGATGTCAATCATTGAGAAATTTCCAAAATCTTAGGAGTCATTTGGCATGACTCTCAAACATCGCAAAGGAGACATGTCAATGGACGATCTCATGATGGAAATCAACATTCAGGAATAGCACATGAAAGAAAAGACTATCAAAGTACCCACTGATGTTAATCTGAGTGTCAGTTTTACTACTACTAAGAACAAGGACAAGAAACTAAAGAATTCACTTAAACCTAAGGCTAAGATCCAAAAGAAACCAAACAACAAACCTTGTTGGACTTGTCGATATGTTGCCTACTGGAACAAGGATTATCATTCAAAGAAGGCAAAGAAAGCTGTCACATCTTTAGCTGAGGAGGCTGTGGTCAGCATGATGACTTCATCCTTGAACCTCAATGATGGGTACGCATCTATAAAACCTGAAGTTCTTTCTATTTTTGAACCACTATATTAGATAATAGACACTGGGGATAATGGACATGTGTGTACTAAGAAGTCCATGTTTGTGTCTTACCAGACCTCTAAAGGTCGATATGTGACCTTGGGTGATTCCACCGCTGTAGAAGTCAAAGGAGAAGGATGGGTGGACTTGAAGATTCCTTCAAGAAAGGTTTTGACGCTTCACATAGTCAGACATGTTCCATCAATATGAAGCAACATTCTTAGTGGCACAATTTTACTTAGAGATGGTTTTAGAATGGATTACAAGTATAATAAGGCTATTATGACTCACCTTTGTGATTCTTTATTTTTTGTCAAGGGGTATCTATGTGATATGGAGAACTTGTTTAAGATTCTTGCTGAACCTGTTTCAAATTTCATTTTAATATTGAATGATAATAGTTATTTATGCTTGAATCTTGTATCATATGATGTTTGGCATTCCCATTTGATACATGTTAATGTTGGCTCAATAAAACATATGATGAATCTGAATCTTATCCCCAAATACTACATTAGCAATAATAAATGTGAAATTTATGGGAAAGATAAATTACCTAGGAAACCTTTTTATTATGCGAATAGGAATTCATAAATATTGGATTTAGTGCATACAAATATTTGTGAATTTAATAGGATTCCTTCTAGGAATCAAAAGCATTATTTTATAACCTTTATTGACAATGCTAGTAGATATTGTTACGTCTATTTACTTAATAGTAAAGATGAGGCATTGGATAAATTCAAAATTTATAGGAAAGAAGCTGCAACTCAAACTAATAAAGTACTTAAGCGATTAAGGTCTGATAGGGGAGGAGAATATACTTTGAATTTATTTTTGGAATTTTGTCAATTACATGGTATAGTTCATGAGGGTACCACTCCTTATTCACCACATTCTAATGGGATTGCAGAACATAAAAACTAAACCCTTATAAATATGATTAGTTCTTTACTTCAAACCTCAGGTCTACCCAACTTCATGTAGGGGGAAGCTTTGAATACAGCTTGCCATATTCTTAATAGAGTTCACCATAAACATGTAGAAAGTAGTCCATTTGAGTTATGGAGAGGAAGAAAACCATGTCTCAAATATCTTTGAGTGTGGGGGTGCCTTGCTAAGGTACTTGTCCTTGAACACAAAAGGAAGAAAGTGGGATAGAAAATAGTTGATGCCATATTCTTGGGTTATGTGGAGACAAGTTATGCCTATAGATTCTTAATTATAAAATATGATATCTCAGGCATGATGTCAATACAATTGTGGAATTACATGATGCTACATTCTTTGAGGATGTGTTTCCTATGAAATCTGGTGTTCCCAATGAAGTATCTTAAGAGGATTCATTCACCACATGTTCCATTCTGAGCACATGGAAAGGATGACAAATGGGGGCGGGCGACACAGAACAAGCTATTTATGAATCTGATCATTTTGAAGAAATGGTTGAACCAAGGAGAAGTAAACGACCAAGGACATCCAAGGATTTTGGAAGTGAGTTTCTCACTTACTATATTGAGGATGATCTTGTATCTTTTAAACAAGTTATGGATTATCCATAAGCTAAGTTTTGGAAAGAAGTCATTAACAATGAAATCCAATCAATTCTCTTGAATGGAACTTGGAAATTAGTGGATTTGCCTTCTGGTTGTTTTGCAGTTGGTTGAAAATGGATCTTTAAGAAGAAACTTAATGCAAACGAGACAAACAATAAGTATAAGGATAGGTTAGTTGCTAAGGGATACATACAAAGGTAAGGAATAAATTATTTTGATACCTATTCTCATGTTTCCTGTATGACCACAATCCGAGTACTTATAGCATTGGATTCCATTTATAATCTCTATATCCATAAAATGGATGTGAAGACCACATTCCTACATGGTGATCTTTAGGAATAGATATATATAGAACAACCTGAGGGATTTGTGGGTCGTGGTAATGAGTCCAACATATGTAAACTTATTAAGTCATTATATGGCTTGAAACAACCCCTAAGCAATGGCATGAGAAGTTTGATTCTGTGATATCATTGGTTGACTTTGTTTCTAATGCATTTGATAAGTCTGTTTATTGCAAAATCATCAATGATGGATTCATTTTGTTATGCTTGTCATTCTTATTTAGTTGGTAGAAAATTCATGGTCTGACGAAAGAAGTAGATGGAGATATGAAAGTAGTAAATGAGACAAAGTCATTCTTGTGCAGCAATTTTGAGATGAATGATATGGGTGTCGCTGATGAGAATTTAGGGCTTAAAATCACAAGGTCTGATGGTATAACTCTCTCTTAGTCTCACTATGTTGAGAAAATAGTAGAGAGGTTTGAGTACACATCACATAAACCTGTTAAGACTCCATATGATTCATCCAAGGCCTTATTCAAGAATGAGATTGGAGTTCCAGTATCTCAATTACGATACCCTCAGATTATTAGAAGTTTGATGTATCTTATGATCTGCACACGTCCAGACATTGTGTTTGCTGTGAGCAAGTTAAGTACATACACCAGTGGTCTTGACAAGACCCTTGGGAAGCTCTTGATAGAGTTTTGAGGTATATCAAGGGAACTTGTTGTCTTGAGTTGCATTATGATAAATATCCTCATGTAGTCGAAGGATATAGTGATGCAAGCTGGATTTCCATGAACTCTGGGAGCAATAGTCTCTCAAGATATGTAATCTTGTTGGGAGGAGGATTTATTTCCTAGAGGTCTAAGAAATAGACCATATTGTCTCGGTCTACTTTTGAAGCTTAGTTGTGTGCTTTAGATGAAACTAGATCAGAAGTTGAATGGCGACATGGACTTATGTCCAGTTTACCTATAGTAAAGAAGTTGCTTCCTACAATTTCAGTCCACTATGATAGCGCTACAACTATTGCTAAGATAAAGAATTCCAAGTACAATAAAAAATAACATAGACACATCCAAGTCAGACTAAGCCTATAAGGGAGTTAGTGTCTAATGGGGTCGTGACTATGGACTACAACGGTACCAAAGGTAATGCAGTTGATCCTTTCACTAAAGGTCTTACCCTAGCCTTAGTGAAAAAATCTAGGTTAGGATGGGACTGAAACCCCTCATTATTCATAGGTAGTAGCAACCCAACCCAAAAAAATGGAGATCCCACAAATTGTGTTCAATGTGGTAATAATAAGTTGTCGGGTGAATTAGATGACACTATGTAATTTCTTTTGATGCTTCTTGCATCTGTGTGTCTATCCCCTAAGAAACTTGTTAGCATCATGATTGAAAGTTAGTAAGAGATTACTCTCTGAATGGTTTCAAGTCTTAGGACAATATGTTAGCAGTACATCCTTGGGGACTCCGACTAAATGATTGATGTTGTGTAGGCCGTAATAGGAGAATTGGGTTGTTCTCTGATATCAATCATGACATAAAATCTTGTATGCATGGACTTAATGTATTGTTTTCTTTTCTACCATGTCTTTATTGTGTAATTATCAACCAATACTCTTGCAACCAAGGTTCACGTTCAAGATTTTTGTTCACCTAGTTCCTGTGGGGGTCTAAGTTGGATAACTCAGGTAGATTCAAACTAAAAGGTATCTACTGAAAACATAGTATGTAGGACTGAATGGTAGAGCATATTACACATTGGACTTTATGGGGGATTGTTAGATATAGATATGGCAACCATCTATTTATCTAGCATAGGTTAAGCCCAATGTAATGCAACTAGTACATGGATGAAATGTAGTTTTGTGTCTAGTGCAAATGAGGAAGAGTTTTATCCCATGTTTCTTACTCCTACAATTTTTGTGGTCCCTATATGTAGGATCTCATGTGATACTAGTATTGGAATGGTCCTAGGGGAGAGTATGCTCACCTCCTTGGTGGGTATGGTGACCACAACACACAGGCATGCACGCTCATGCCATGCCTTGTCTGGCCTGGCCAGGTACGACCTCGGGCTCATGCTTTTAGTTTGTGGATTGTTGAAAATGTCTTTTGTCTTCTGTCTTCTTTCCAAAATAGATTTATTAGTCCCAAGTAAAAACTATTTTTCCTCGTGGAGTTTTCCACAACATGTACAAGAGCGATCAATGATCACATCTTAATGGGAATAGGGATATGAGGCTTGTAAGAATATAAATAAGCCTTCAGTCATTAGGGTTAAACACAACAAACACATCTTTCGAACAAAAAACCGTCAGTGTTCAAGTTAGTATTTTGCAAACCCTAAAGCCCAAGTCTTCTATCACCATCGCTTCTATGTTGCTGTATGGAGATCTTCCCCTACATGTGACAAGTTCATCCTTCCTCTCCCTTCAAAGACACGATCTATCATGTAGTAGTTCATGCGGTCGCTGGACTGCACTGGTAGTGCAAGTCATTGTCATTTGCATCATTCGTCGTCAGCACAAGGAAGATGACCTCTTCTACATGTTCATGACCAAGTCAACTAGAAGAATGACGCCTACCCACAATGGTTGAGGGTTGCTGATTTCTTTAAGTATAACACATTCATTGTTCAACAAACAATCTGGTCTGTGTTCCTAACTTTTCTTCTTCTCTTCTCCTGCATCAGTTTATTTTGCATTTTTTTATATGTGTTTTCCTGAGTATATTAACTAAATTGCACTTGCTGCTGTTTCATGTAACGAAAGTAATTAAAAATTAACAACATAAATTTTAAAATAGGTGGTAGTAATGTCTTGTGTTTTGGCCATTGTTGGGTTGATCAACCTTTAGATTGATGGAACCTACTGCTTCCTTGAAAGGTACTTGGTGTAGAAGTACCATCGGACCCCTTCTATACCTTATCTCTGGTGGGTCTAATATCTGCTATCCCGACGAACATTTCTTAATCACCCCATGTGGAATGATTTGAGAGTAGAAATTCTATCGGGTGCTAATCCATGAGGATGTCACACATACATATCAGTCAAAGAGCTTTTGAGTATGCCTTCTCTTTTGTTGAACCATCAGACAGACGGTGTTATTAGGTGGAGGGTGGCTTTTTAATAGCCCAACTCCATATATTTTTGTTAAACTAAAGAACTGTCAGGCCTGACGAGACCTTTTGTTTATCATCTCGACGAGCTTTGCATAATTGCATGTGCTTGTTGAAGGTTGACTACTGGCTTAACCAATGAGAGTTTTTGACTCCTTTCACCCCAATGATAGTTTATCTAGTGCTCGATGGTGGGAAAATTTCCCTAAGAGATAGAAGATGAAAGGAGCCCCAAAAAATTCAATCAACTTGACCGACGACTTTCCTGGCTTTTAGACCGATGATGGGGCATTCACCGATGAGGTTACTAGACATGTTAGCCGACGGGTATTTTGACCCCTTTGAATGATGAAAATATGGCTTTAGATCCGTTGACTAGTAAATACCATCCTATACCACTATCCATTCTCTTATAAAAATCTGTAGCAAGTTTTCTTGTTGCATTTTGGATACCAGTAAGGACCCCTAGAAGGTCTAAGAAAGGCAGTTGTTTGTGGATGCATGTTTAGAATCAAGCATATATAGGACTGATCTAAGCTTTTTGGATTTTTTTTTCTTGCTTCTTACAAGTAATATCTTATCTTTTGAACCTTTTCCTTGATGTTTCTACCTAATCTTTTCTGTCATGGCAGAGATTTATGGTGCTACAATTTGAAAACATGGGTATATGGCTGAAAACCCTCTTTCCTTCTCTCTTTGCTCTAGATACATACGGATCTTGGGAAGTAGGAGTTTTTTTTGGAGTTTTCCAAAGGAAAAACTTGGATCTTGGAAGGTCATTTTTGTAATTCTTTTCTAGAACCTTATTTTATTCATCCAAAGTCGAGTCATGTAACTTTTAATGTATTTTCTTGCCTACTTATGACATGTATGATGTGAATCTTGTTCTAAAAATCTCTAAAATGCTAAAAGATGATTTTTTATGTGATGTTTTGCATGGGTATAATAATATTATGAATATTCCACTATCTCTTAGTCTTTTTTCCATTGTCTTCTATATAATGAACTTTTCTCTTGGACATGCATAACTCAAATTTGGAATACAAGTGTAAAAGCTCTTAAATATGTCATTTTCACGACGTTTAGGTACCCACTAATTGAAATTTTGACCCACATATTAAACCTTGATGTATGGTGGTTAGCCTTTGGAAATAATAGGAATTTTACTTACTATTATTGTGCAATAATGATAGTTGTACGAAACTCCAGTAATGGAGGTAGCTCATCCATGCTAGGTTTGAGCATATCATTGCTATTCTTAGAAATAGCATAGCATTTACAACCTTTGGAATTTTAAGCTGAAATTTGGGTGATACCTTGTTTATCAACTGTTAGTCTCTCTCTGAAATTTGGGATTCTAATGACATTCCTACATGAAGTTTTATTGTTTTGGTATAAATGATGAATTGACCTCTTATAAACCTCAAATCGAGATTTAGCCCTCTATATGGATAAGGATTGTTAAATATACCATGTGAGTAATATGGAATGAATTCATATATTTTATATCTTTTGAACTTTCAATCTATGATCTATTTTACAAGAATCATTTAGGTGCTTATAAGTAACTTAATTGATGCAGTCAAATGTACTTAATTGGTCTAACTAATCAAGTGTAATCCAATCATGCAGTTTCATGTGATTGTAGAACTATCTCAGTGTTAGAACTTGTTGGATAGTTTAACGAGTAACCCAACCCAAAAGTCTCAGAGTCATATATTGTGGAGTATGTGTGGTTGCATGGAGGGTATATCTCTATCATCTTGATTTCAAGGTTACAGAGAGAAGTTGAGGTTATGTATGGCTTTTAGGTGATAGAGAGTGATTGTGTTTGCAAATCACATTAGAGGGTTTATAACCAAATTTTGGTGTTATAGACTGTGTATCCAGGATGGACCAGGTTGTTTTTAGTAGGTTGGGTCATTATGTCACTATAGTTTGTCACTCGTACTGACTGAGGGAAAGAGATCTTTAGGATTCCGGTCATAGTAGATCTTATATGACACTAATTGTGACTTTGTAGTGGTCAACAAGTAGTTTGAGTGGAACACCTCAAACTACCCATGGCTTAATAAAATATGTAACTCGGCCATGTAGAATACATATTAGGGTTCTCTAACAAATCACAATGGAAGATAACTATTGTTTATTCTTCCTACTAGTATCATATGATATTCATATCCCTTCTTAAACAATTATTTTTATTTATTATTTTAGCTATGCTAGATGCTTTTTACCTATACTTCTCAATTTTCTAATATGTTGTACTATCTATCTTAACTAATGTAATTTCACCATATGCTAGTAAGCAATAAATGTTATTATAGGCTACATCATATCACTGGGACTTGGGGCTCACCTCATGGGTTTCCACACATTTCGTAGGTGATCAACAACATGGTCAGATCCTTAGCAGCAAGGAGGTTTAGTTTGGAGATCTGTGAAGCAGAGAGGTTGGTGTGGTCCTTGTTAGAGTCCTAGAGCCATACATGTAATCTCAGGCCTGTGAAGGGGGATTGGTATATGCCAAATAATAGAAGGCGGCTACTTGTTGTATTAAGAAGAAAAAACCCTGCACCTATATATAGGAGAACATGGAAGCATACATGACACAACTTAACCCTAATGGGCCAAGACATACTTGGGCCCATATTACAAAGATACCTAATAACATAAATAAACAAACTCTATAATACTACCCCTCAAGCTGAAGTTGGGAGAATCCCAAATCATCTTGGAAATAGACAGACATACTAAAAAAATGGATAAGCCAAGGCCATTAAAAATTTCTCCCCCTTAGATTTACAATTAAGCACTTAAACACTCAAACACTCCCCCTCAAGTATATACTCCACAGCATGCAAGCAGGAAAGCAAGCCATAGAACTTTCTCAATTATCTGGAGTAGAAGTAAGCAACAACAGAACATCATGGTCTTTATCACATTCACTAACGTCGCAACCCAGATATTGTTGGGTCACATCAGTAGTAGTAGTCAACGTACAAATAAAGTATGGATGGGTAAACATGCGAAATAGAGCACATACGAGCCAGAAAGTGCTGGCACACAACAGTAGAAATTCGACGTGCAAACAAGGCACGTACAAGTAAAAGGGTCAACATGCATAAAGTATGGACAATGTCAACGTGTAAACAAAGCGAAAACAAACCAAAGAGTGTTGGTGTACAACAAAAAAAGTCTAGAGAGTACTAGTTCATAGTAGAAAAGGCCAGAGAGTGCTGGTTCACAATTACAGTAGTAGTCGACGTGTAAAGAAAGCACAAACAAAAAGTAGAAAGTGGAGTCGATGTAGCTAGATAGAAAACCATCAACTTGTAAAAATAAGCAATAAACATGAATCTCCAGATAATAAGCTCTCTAAGAAGCATATAGAAGTAAATATCAATAGTAGATGCCCACAAGTTCTTCAAAAAGTACATCAAGATCCACATAAAAATAAAGAAGCAGAATGTAATCTTCCTCTCCTTCAACACTCTTCCCTCTATATCTCCCCCTCAAACCAACCACAGAAAGAACAAAAAGTGGTTGGGGTGGACGATGATAAAGAAACACCCCAGATAAATAAGTCATAGCATTGTTGGGGGGTTGGGAAGCACGACCCCACAATTAGGGGGTCTTGCTACCCCTCAGTGGGAGGGGGTCAAGGAGAGGCTGCCCCTCATAGAGGATTGGGGGCAGATCCTCCCAAAAAAGGTCTACACAGATTTTTGAAGAGAATTCAAGCAAAAATCTTTATAAATGCCATCGAACAACAAAATATAATCAACCAAATCTCTAGTGTGGTTTGAAGAAGTGCATTGACCATTGATTGTAATAGTAAACTTTGAAATCAGTCATGAAGATGATATTGGGAAGAGCCATATGCAGTAAGTCACTCCACAAAACTAAGTGATATACCAAAGGGAATGTGGAGAATGTTGGTTCTAGGGCTCGGGGGGGTGAATAGAGCTTCAAAATTCTCACAAGATAAGTTAGACCTTAAAATTATATGAATTGAAACTAAAATATTGAGATCAATTTGAATTCCTATCAAAGCAAGCATAGCAAGGATGAGAGAAATTGAAACATGCACTTGGACAAGGTGGTTTAGAGTGTTTCCAATCTCCAAACTAGGAGATTGTCAATCAACTACGTAGAGAGGTCAACCTCTAGGACTTTGCAATCCGTGTATACTTATATTCTATCATAAGAGATACAAGGAGACCACCATATATCCAAGGCCTTACCTATTTAAGACAAGAGTATTTCACCTACACAAGGACTTACCCGCTTGATTAAGATGTCTTCAACCTTCAACAAGGACTTACCCGTACTTACATAAAGTCTTTGGCCTTAAAGGAATTACCCACTCTTCTTGAATCTTGGCCTTGCCCTTCTCCTTAACCTGGAGAAGATCTTCACCTCTTCTTCAACCTTGAATAAGACCAACAACAACTTCACCTTCACTCGGAGTAGCTTGCTTCAACCTTTGCTCTTTGAGAAAGGGGGTTGGGAATATGAAAGGAATGAGATCTTTACAAGCACATGGAGGTAGCTCTCTTACAACATAACTAACTCACTCATAATCAAGAAATACTTTGTAAAGAAGAGAGAGAAAGGGGCTCAAATGGTTTCAACACACTCAACTATAGCAAGGACTCAGAATAGCATGAATGAGCAAACTTAGAATGAACTCCAA
Source organism: Alisma plantago-aquatica (assembly GCA_963693085.1). Taxonomy (NCBI): domain Eukaryota; kingdom Viridiplantae; phylum Streptophyta; class Magnoliopsida; order Alismatales; family Alismataceae; genus Alisma; species Alisma plantago-aquatica. Next base: position 1,136,002,385 of record OY856410.1, on the reverse strand, counting down.
GAGGTCCGATTTATAGCTGGGAGTGTTCCTTTGAGTGTGGGATCACTTAAGAATGAAAAATAGCCATTTTACAACTTGAAATGGATCAATTTTCACACACAAAAACTCTCCCATGGTTATAACCACTTTTTCTGCATTTTCCATACAATACATTCGGTCGAGTTTCAATTAAGATTACTCGACCGATCCACTAAAGGACTAAGCCAATTTTCAAACTACGATCGAGTTTGTTCTGGGAAACTCGACTGATGGGTCAAAATCAATTTTGCTTAGTTGACCAATTGGTTGAGTTCCTATGAGTGTGCAACTCGACCGATTGGTCATTTCAGAAAATCCATCACTCGATTGGTTGAGTTTCCAACTCGACTGATAAATAACCTGTGACAATTTTTCTTATTTGACTTTTAAGTGACCAAATGTTGGAATTAAGTGTCCCTAATTTTTTCTATTTTTAGTTATAAGTCACATCATTAATACAAGTTATTACAAAATTAATCTAAGGTGATTTGGGGTGATTTCCAAAAAATCACACTTGCATTGCTTTTGACTTGAACTTGAACAAGCTAGGTCTTGTATAATTTGATCATTTTCATGTACCTAAAGCCTGAAATCAATCTTGAGCAAACATATAGATACATAGGAATGGAATGTTTAAGCCATTATAAAAAATTTACAATGTATAACTCTCAAGTCAACATTCTCCCCCATTTTGACAATGACAAACCATTCCTCAATCATATTGAAAAGGATATATAAAGTTATACCTTAGCCTTGTGAATTGCAGGGGGATTCATGCTTTTAACAATGTGAATTTCTCCCCCTCGATCTATGATTACTCTTACTTGCATAGTTAGTCTTTCTACACAAAACAATATAACATGTATACTATATGGTCCTTTAGCAAGTCACATGATAAAGCATATAATGAAAAAGAAAAGGATCACATAGACAATAAAATCAATATGGTTGAGCTTCAAAACATTGAACTTCTGTCCCTCTTTTGACATTATAAAAAAGGAAGGGGGGTAGAAGAGCAAAAAAATAAGTTTACTCCAAGCACAATAAAAAATACATCCACAAAATAAAAACATGCAATCTCAAAGCATACACCAAACAAAGATGAGAGAGAAACAAGCAATCTAAGTCATAATCAAAATATGGGAAACATGGCACCAACTCATGAGTTATGGTAAATCAAGGAGTAATTGTACATATGATTAAGATTACAAAACAAAAAGCATGTCCTTAGAAACAACTACAAACCAAAATGATGAAACCAACATGATGATGAAAAATAGTACATCTCAAATAATGTGCCCAAATGTTTTTAGTACAAAATAGTCTAGAAAGATATATATGATCAACATATACAGACTAAAACTAAAATATGTAAACATATAGGCTATCTATGTCCACAACATCATCATCATCATCATCATCATCAACATCATCATTAGAAGCTTCAGGCTTGTAGTCATCATCTCCATCTCAAGGCACAACAAAGATAGCAGTTTCACCTTCATCACCAGATGCACCAGCAAATCCATCATCGGAACCATCCTCACCATCCTCACCATCATCATCAGATGCCTCCTCATCATCAACAACAACTTCCTCATCAACCTAGTCAGACATCTCCTCATTGATAGAAGGACCGAAACCATGACCGGGACACATGTCATTCTGCTCAGCCCAAGTCATACCAAGGTCATGAAACTCTTGGGCTTGAGGAAAAGTAGGAGCAGATGTTCCAAGTCCTGCAATCAAGGTAGCTATAGGACTAGATGGGATAGGTAGCAAAATAGGGGTAGATCCAACAGCAACAGAGGGTGTAGCGGCGGAAGCAACATGTGGATGGGTAGGGTAAAAGTGATCATATGCATAGGATGCATAATTACCTCCTGGGTAGGGCTGATAGGTAGGGTAAGGATGTGCACATGAGAGGTTCATAGTAGGCATGATATCGCATAGATTCTGATGCATGTGCTCCTGAACTTGAAGGTTATATGCCTACTGATGCATCATGTAACCCATGAGGGTTCCATTTGATTCATGGAAAGAGGCATGAGTAGGTCGGGATGGCTGACGTGGTGGAGGTGCCTGGGTGTAGGTGGATGCTCTAAGTGTGGTAGAGTAAGGGGTAGGCACACTCTTATAAAGTGTGGTATCACTGATGCAAACTCTTTTCTGGGTAGGTTTGTAATGAAGGTCATGAAAAAGACATTTGCTAGTGACAGTCTGAAAAAGAACACAAATCAGGGCTGGGTAGGGTGGATGAGTCCCAAGTGTGTTCTTTCTAGAGTCAAAGCATGTCATGTGATGGAGAACATATCTGGCCCACTTGACTTTGATGTTCTTTAAGATATAGAATATAATCACGACAATATTCTCTGCTATTTCAATTTGGTTTTTCTTTGGGAGAATATTGTAGTTGAGTACTAGGGCGAGTATTCTTGAGGTCTAAGGCTGAGGAGGGAAGGGTGGACATCTTCCTATAGGGAATCTGAGGCTTATTCAAGAATTTATGAATTTCAGGAAGAGTGAGATCATATTTCTTGTAGAAGGCCTCAGGGACAACAAGGTCAAAATACTCAGGGTAATCCGTCCTCCAAGTGTTAGTCACCTTAGTACCAGAGAAAAATATATTCAAGGTATCCTCATAGACTTGGAATTTCTTCTCGGCTATCATGTAAGTAAGGACTACTTGAGAATTAGGAGGGGGTATGAGAGTGTCGTAATTACAGTGAAAATTTGCATAGAATTCATGAACGACTTTGGTGCTTGTGATGGAATTGTGGTAGCATGCGCGTTCAACACTCGAGGTGGATAGGTGGTAGTCGTAAAGAAACTCGGCCACTTGATCGATAACCTTTTGTCTACATGGATGTGGCTAAAAAAGGGAACGAAAAGGAAAGGGGTTCCTAGGAAGGAGATCCTTGTACCTATTTAGAGCATCATTGGAGACAAAGAAGGTATCATCAAAGAGTATAAGGTGCAAGTTGGAGGAGGAGGAAGGTGCTCCAGTTGGGGTAGCTCTCTTTCTCCTATTGGAAGCCATGGAAACAAGATAAGAGGATAGAGGGATAAAAACGTAGGAAACACCACCTCAAACCGACCAAACACCTAGGGTTGATGAGAAAGAGGTCAAGGGAGGTCGAACTAGGTCAAACTAGGGCTAGGGAAAGGATTGTCGAGGCTAGGGTTGAGAACTTGAGGGAGTTGTAGAGTGGATTGGTCCATTTTTCTCTTGTTGAAAGGGAGAAAAGTCGGCCGAACCATACTTAAGTTTGCTCCATCTTAACCATCAGTCAAGTTCTATAACTAGGAAACTCGACCGAATGGTTCTTTACAAAAGTCCTCGGCCACAGATCGGTCGAGTTAGCAACTCGACTGATGGTTAACCTAAACCAAATTTAGAAATTTAAATTTCTAGCCATTAGAGTGCTAATTAAATTTATTTTTCTAGTCCATTTTGCATTTTAAACATAGTTAGGCACATATCACTCATCATTGGGTACTATTCTGTGATAAAATAAGAGTTTGCAAAAAATACCCAAAACAAGCAAAAAAAACATATGAACATGAAAAACTTAGCATTTTAGCACTTAGCAAGCAAGGGTGATCAAAACATAAGCAAAGCATATAGGATAGATGGCAACTAGCTAGAAGGCATATCAGATTCATTCAAGGAAGTAATAAGCACTTTATATCTAATAAAATGAAATTGCTCTCTAGCTAGAGGTTTAGTGAAAATCTCCTCCAACTAATTTTCCGTGTCCACATGCGTGATATAGATGTCCTTTTTGACAATGATTACAAAGAAAATGATAATGAAACTCTATATACTTGGCTCTACTATTCAATATAGGATTGTAAGATAAATTAATTGCACTAGTATTATCACAATAGATAGGAGAAGCATCAAAATGAATGTTAAAGTCTTAGAGCATTTGCTTCATCCATAGGACTTGGGCACAAAAACTCCTGGTTGCAATGTATTCAGCCTCAGTAGTTGATATTGCAACTGTGCTCTATTTCTTGGAGAACTAAGACACCAAGCTTGGTTCTAGGAGAAAGCAAGTGCCACTTGTGCACTTTCTATCAATCAAGAATCCTATGTAATATGCATCACTATAAGCTGTAAGAGTAAAGTCCCTTAGGATACTGTAGCCTAAATTTTGGAATTTTGGCTAAGTACCTTAAAATCCTCTTAACAGCTATAAGATGTTATTTCTTGGGATTTGATTGAAAGTGATCACACAAGACAACACTAAACATTATATCAAGTCTAGACGGAGTTAAATAAAGTAAACTTCCAATCATACCTCTATAGAGATTCTCAGCTACTTTCTCACCTTCTTCATCTTTATCAAGGTTGGTAGTGTTTGACATGGGTGTGTCCATCGTCTTGGTGTTCTCCATCCCAAAGTGCTTAAGTAGCTCACTTATATACTTTCCTTGGTTGATGGAGTTCCCATCTTTATTTTGCTTAATTTGAAAGCTGAGGAAGAATGTAAGATCACCCATCATGCTCATCTCAAACTCACTCTGCATAATATCACTAAACTCCTTGCAAAGATCAAGATTAGTTCCGCCAAAAATGATATCATCAACATATATTTGAATGATAAGAAAATTGTTAGAAGTGTGTTTGAGAAACAAGGTAGAATCTACTTTGCCCATGATATACCCATGATCTAACAAAAAGTTCTTTAATTTCTCATACCAAGCTCTAGGTGCTTGTTTGAGTCCATAGAGAGCTTTTTGCAACAAATAAACATGGTTATGTAAGCTATCATGTTCAAAGCCCGGTGGTTGTGCAAAATACACTTCCTCTTCAATTTTACCATTTAAAAATGCACTTCTAACATCCATTTGATAAAGAAGAAAGTTTTTATAACTAGCAAAAGCAAGAAACATACAAATGGACTCAAGTCTAGCTACATGTGCATATATTTCATCAAAATCTATACCTTCATGTTGATTGTAGCCTTGAGCCACTAACCTTGCTTTGTTCCTTACCACCTTGCTGCTTTCATCTAGCTTGTTGCAGTAGACCCACTTGGTGCCAGTGATCTTTCTATCACTTGGTCTTGGCACTAGGGTCCATACTTTGTTCTTTTCAAATTGCTCCAATTCTTCTTGCATGGCTAGGATCCATTCATCATCCCCAAGAGCTTCTTTGATGTTTTTTGGCTCGAGTTGTGAGATGAAGGCATTTTAGGCTTGTTCTTTGTTGAAGGCAGCTCGTGTCTTCACTCTTTCAAAAGGGTCACCTAAACATCTCTTTTGGATGATTTTTTGCAAACTGGGGGGTTGGATCCTTATTCTCTTCATCTTTCTCTTCTTCTTGAATGACCACCTCTTTTCCCTTTTGGGTGATGTTGAGTTCTTTTAAAATAAGAATCACCTCACCTGCAACGTCATCATTTGGAACAATATCTTTGGGAATAGAGGGGTTAGTCTCAATAAACTTTATATTTATAGATTCTTCTACTTTAGAAAGATCAACATTAAACACTCTATATGCCTTTCTAGTAGTGCTATAGCTAAGAAAGAAAGCCTTGTAAGATTTTAAATCAAACTTGTTGAGAGAATCTTTCGTATTCAAAACAAAATAAGGACATCTGAAAATATGGAAATACTTGATAGAAGGCTTCCTACCATGCCATAGCTCATAGGGGGTTCTCTTTAAAGAAGGATGTGTAAAAACCCAATTTTGCACTAAACATGAGGTACTAACGACTTCGGACCAAAAATTCTTTGGAGTGTCATACTCTAAAAGCATGGTCCTATCCTATAGTTACCTAGTCTTTCTCTCTAAAACCCCATTTTTTTGGGGTGTTCGAGGTGAAGAGAAGTTATGTGCATATCCAGATTCTTCATGAAAATGTTCAAAAAGATCATTTTCATTCTCCCCCATAATCACTATAGATGGAAACAATCTAAAAAAAAGCTTCATTCTCAACTCATTTACAAAAGTTAGAGAAAACATCAAGTGTATCACTTTTGGAAATGACAAAGAAGGTCCAAGTATATCTAGAGAAATCACAGATAATAACAAGACATAACTTGGAACCACGAAGCGACTGAGTTCTCATTGGTTCAAATAGATCAATATGAAGAAGTTCAAGAGTTCTCCTGGTACTAAAGTCTCCTTTAGATTTGAAGGAGGACTTGGTTTTCTTTCCTTGGGTACAAGGTTGGCATTCCTCATCATTTTCAAAATCTAATTTGGGAAGTCCCTTGACTAAGTACTTTTTGCTCAACTTCTTCAACTGATGCATATTTACATGACCAAGCTGAAGATGCCAAAGAGAAATATCATTCAAATTGACTACTAGGCATCTACCAACAATGGGATTAATAGAGTCAAGTACAATTACATAAATATTACCAATTGTAGTTCCCTTATATATGATTTGATAGGTGAGGGAATCTAGAATCAAGTATTCAAAAGAAGTAAATAGAACAAGGTAACCATTATCAAATAATTGACTCACACTTATCAAATTGTGATGTAGGCCATCCACAAAGAGAACATTATTGATACACAATGATTCACCTACATGACCCTCACCTTTTACCTTACCTTTCTTGTTGTCCCCAAAGGTAATTGAACCTCCTTTCTTCTTAGTGAAGTTGTTGAAATGGCTTATATCATTTGTCATGTGCTTAGTGCAATAACTATCAACAATCCATCTACCTTTTCCCTACAAGAAAGGAGATTGTCAATTCCCAACTCAAACATTGGGATCCAGAGTTAGCTTGGGGACCCATTTCATCTTTGGGTTGATCCCCTTAGGCTTGTAAGGATAATAAGTAGAATAATGATACCCCATTTGCAATGAGAACAAATCATAGGTTTCTTTGTGCCATAAGACTCTCCAATGAAAAAGGAGGTTTCCTTACTCTTTTTCTTACCCTTGGCTTTGTTCTTACTCTTAGGTGCTCCCCCTACAAATCCCAAACCACTAGCACCACATTGTTTGGTAGAATGGTCAAGGATTTCATTTAGGGAGTTTTTCCCTTTTAGGAATTTCTACAAAGAGGCTCTAATTCTATGATTATCATCATTAAGAGATATGATAGTAGAAGACAAACTAGCAAGATCATCTTTAGAATGAACAAGGTCGACTCTGAACTGAGGCTTTAGTCAAATAGGAATCTTTCTCAAGAGAAATACAAGAAACATCATTACTAGGAAAGATAGGTCTAGAAGATAAATCATTTACTTGACCAAGAAACCTAGCATTTTTAGATTTAAGCAATTGAATTTTCTTGAGATAAACATCCCTCTCATCTCTACGAGCATCAACAATAAGCTTGAATTCAACATTTTTAGTTTTAAGGGTTTCAAGATCATTAGTCTGTTTTAGTTATCTTACTTAAGAGTTTCAATGTTCTTAAGGTAAATACCATTCTCTACCTCAACTCCATTGTATTGAAGCTCAAATTCAAGAAATTAGCCTTGCAAGTTATCAATGTTCTCAAGATAAGTTTTCTCATTTTGCTCAAGAATCTCAAGTTTAGCATAAAAATCATTAATAATTTTTCCTATCCTCTTTTTTTTTAGATTTTCATTTAGCAAAAGAAGAACGGGTAGAAACAAGCATGTGAATAAGAGTTTCTTTAGATAACTCATGCAAGCTTACCTCACTTACCTCACCAATTTCATCACTTGTGGAGGCTATGAGTGGAAGATGGCACTCTCCATTTTCATCAGAGTTAGAGCCACTTGAGGAAGATGCTTCCCAAGCTGCATGAGCTGCATTCTTGTGTCTTTTCTCCTTGTTTTCCTTCCTCTTGTACTTGCTCGCCTTCTTGTACTCTTCCTCCTTAGAGCTGCCCTTATGGTGTGACTTTCTTGATTTTGAACATTCACTCTTTTAGTGTCCCTTTTGTCTACACTTGTAGCATCTAGGAGTAGAGAAGGAGGATTGCTTTCCCTTGAAGTGCTTGCCCTTGGTGTAGTTGGCTTCATGCTCACTAGGGCCATCATCTTCACTAGAGGAGGAGGGAGAGGTCAAACAAGCAAGTTGTTGTTTAAGGATGACAACCTCCACTTGAGCTTTGGAGGCACTATCTTTGATCTTTCTTGCTTCCTTCTCTTCTTGCTTGGATTCTTCTTCTTGCTTGTCAAGTCTTGGCTCATGAGCTTGTAAATTGCCAATGAGATATTTGATTGGGATGTCACTAAGGCTTCTCACTTCTTCAATGGAGGTCACCTTAGACTCCCATATCTTTAGTAGAGTCCTCAAGATCTTGGAGTTGATTACTCCTCTATCCAAAGTGTTTCCAAAAGCAGCTAGGGCATTGATGATGATGTTGAACCTAGAGTAAATCTCAGAAATTCCTTCTTTCTTACCCATCTCGAAGTTTTCTAGAAGGCTATTCAACATGTAGATCTTAGCCTCCTTAACTTGCTTTCTGTCCTCATTGGTGATGTACAACTTATCCCAAATCTCATAGGCTGTATCCCATAAGGAGATGCAGTTGAAATCCGTTGGGGTGAGGGATGCATAGAGGATGCTTATAGCTTTGACATTGAGGTGGGCTTCTTATAGTGCATCTTCATTCCATGTTGACACAACTCTGATTGAATCCTTGAATGGTGTGACCATCACCTTCCACGTATCAAAGTTCATCCCTTGAATGTAGAACTACATACGCCTCTTCCAATAGAGGATCGTCGAAGACCAGAGGATGCATGGAGAATCCTCCCTCTAGGTTGAGTGAACCAAATAGGTTATCACCCATCTTCTCATCTTGTGGGAGATTGTTGGAGAAGATCCTTAGCTTTGATACCACTTGTTGGATCTAGGGCTATAGAGGGGGTGATTAGAGCTTCAAAATTCTCATAAGAAAAGTTAGACCTTCAAATTATATCAATTGAAACCAAAATCTTAGGATCAATTTGAAGTCCTATCCAAGCAAGCATAGCAAGGATGAGAAAAATTAAAACATGAACTTGGACAAGGTGGTTTAGAGTAGTTCCAATATCCAAACTAGGAGATAGTCAATCCACTACCTAGAGAGGTCAACCTCTAGGACTTTGCAATCCGTGTATACTTATATTCCATCATAAGAGATAGAAGGAGGCCAACATACCTCCAAAGACTTAGCTATTCAAGACAAGAGTCTTTCACCTACACAAGGACTTACCCACATGATCAAGATGTCTTCAGCCTTCAACAAGGAATTGCCCACACTTGCATCAAGTCTTTGGCCTTGAAGGAATTAGCCACTCTTCTTGAATCTTGGCCTTGCCCTTCTCCTTCACCTGGAGAAGATCTTCACCTCTTCTTCAAACTTGAAGAAGACCAACAATAGCTTCACCTTCACTCAGAGTAGCTTGCTTCAACCTTTTCTCTTTGAGAAAGGGGGTTGGGAAGATGAAAGGAATGAGAGTTTTACAAGCACATAGAGGTAGATCTCTTACAACATACCTAACTCACTCATAATCATGAAATACTTTGTAAAGGAGAGAGAGAAAGGGGCTCAAAGGGTTGCAACACACTCAACTATAGCAAGGACTTAGAATAGCATGAATGAGCAAATTTGGAATGAACTCCAAGTGGTCCTATTTATAGCTGGGAGTGTTCCTTTGAGTGTGGGATCACTTAAGAACAAAAAATAGTCATTTTACAACTTGCAAGAGTTCTATTTTTTCTCACAACAACTCTCTAATGGTTATAATCACTTTTTTTGCATTTTCCATACAGTGCATTTGGTCGAGTTTCAATTAAGATAACTCGACTGATCCATTAAAGGATAAATCCTCGGTCGAGTTTGTTCTGGGAAACTTGACCGATGAGTCAAAATTAGTTTTTCTTAGTTGATCGATTGGTTGAGTTCTGTGAGTGTGCAACTCAACTGATTGGTCATTTAAAAAAATTCACCACTGGATTGGTCAAGTTTCCAACTTGACCGATAAACAACATGTGACAAGTTTTCCAATTTGACTTTTGAGTGACCAAACATTGGAATTAAGTGTCCATTTTTTCTCATCTTAGTTACAAGTCATATCATCAATACAAGTGAATACAAAATCAATATAAAGTGATTTGGAGTGATTTCCCAAAAAGCATACTTGCATTGCTTTTGGCTTGCACTTGAACAAGCTAGGTCTTGTGTAAATTGATCCTTTTCATATACCTAAAGCATGAAATCAATATTGAACAAAAATATAAGATACATAGGAATGGAATGGTTAAGTCATTATCAAAATATGGACAATGTATAACTCTCAAGTCAACAGAGAAGGCCTGATAAAAATTTTGGGAGGATAGGAAAAGTCCAACGTCTTGCTAAGCGCTCACTGTTGTATGTCTGCCTGGGTTATAAAATCCCTTGATCGATGGTGAAGGAGCAAAGATTATGGCTAGGTTGTGGATGGCTTTCTGCCAAGGTGGGTTTAGCCATTGATAGCAGCGGCCATCTTAAAATGATTCTTGATTCAAGTAGAAAGCATACATGCAACAGAGGGATAGAGGGTTGCTCTCATGCCAGGCAGAAGAATTGTTTTTGCTGGCGGAAGTCAAAGGGGAGTCTTAAACGTTCCTCTCGTGCCTACGTTTCCGTCACACCCTGTCTCACTCCCAGAGAATCTATTGATGTGTCCAAGATCAAAGCACAAAATACCACTATAGTGGTGAGTGACTGTCACTCTGAAGAGTGTTCTGGGTGACGACTGATGGAGGATCACGTTGAATAAAGGACACGGTAATATGGGCGCCGCTGGTGTGGAAGTGGGAGTATGATGGGGGAAACTAGGCCAACTACCCATTCATATGAGGAGACATATGAGGCCGAAAATAGATGTAGAGGGGCAGATGTGGCATCACACGTAGAGGCAGTAGATGTGCATGGAGGGACTGCGACCGACAACACAGGTATTGGGGCTTACGATGGGTAGCAGGAGGATATGGACAGGAAGTTGGGATGTTGCTAGACTTAGTAGCAAAGCATAGGGAGTGAGTGTGGGAGCGGGTGACGTAGTAGAGGTGGGAGGTAGGTGGCTGATGGGTGGTGTGGTTGATGTCAGAGTGGAAAGGATGCATGATGGAAGGGGCAAGGGGTGTAAATAAATGGGGAAATGACACATGGAAAGGTTAGGGATGAAAAAGAAGTTGCCTGGCAGGCGGCCAAGCCAAGAAGGATGACTTCCGCCCACATGCAGAAGAAAATGATTTTGTCTCCTCTAGGTTTAGGATTGGATCACTGATCTTATACCATGTTAGATAATAAAAGGTGGATACTAACATAAATAAACATACTCTATAATAGTATATGATGTATATCAACTCAAGTTTTTTATTGTAATAAATAGACAATGTAATTTTTGTAAGTATCTGGAAAACACCTTTTGGTATACATATTATGAATGAGGCAACTATAATAATGTAAAGATACCTGATATGAATATATGTGGAGTTAAACCTTTGTGTAAAGATTCCAGTTTAAAGGATTTTTTTTTTAAATTTGATATTAATTATGTACCTCTTTGGTAATATGATTAATTAGTGTTTTATTGATATCTTGGATTTGAGTAATCTCACATAGTTTGATGGGTAGTCACATTTGGTGGTCTAAGGGCTTTAGGTTTGCTGAGTCTATGGGGACGTAGGACTTAGGATGTTGTCTCTATTCTTAAGTATCTAATATATAACCATGGGTTGTGGTTATGCATATATGTCTAAAGAACATGAAGAACATGCTGAGAGTAGTTATGTGGCACCTAATGTGGCAATTCAAGACGGTAATTGGAGAGGAGAGTACCCAAAAAGGGGCCAGAAAAGTCTATGCCACATCCTTTTGACCCTAAAACCATAACTGATCTAGCCTTACAATCAGTTAATGGGAAGCTAATGGCAACGATTATGCATTTGGCAGACAGAACACCTATACCTCAACCTCAGATACCTACCCCAAGTGTTAAGCCACATGGTTAAGGGAAGACCTTTGATTGGTTGAGGCGCATTTGTGCCATCGAGTGTGTGGGCACGATAGAACCAATAGATGCCAATATGTGGTTGAAAGAATTGGAGAAGACATTTCTTCATCCTAAATATCACTGAAGAAGATAAGGTGAAGCATGCGATCTATCTTATGAAGGGTACTGTTGGTCACAGGTGGGCCACATGGGAAGGGAAGAGAGAAGGTGAGGTGGTCGACTGGGAAGATTTTTTTGGTAGGAGTTTGTCAGTCATTACTTCCTAGAGATGTATCTAGAGGAGAAGTGGTTGCACCAAGGATCGTGGTCTGTGAATAACTATGAGGCAAAGTTTGTGGAGTTTCTAAGGTATTGTTCTCACATGGCATCAATGAAGAAGGAGAGGATTATACGGTCTGAGAAGGGCTTAAATACCGAGTTGGAAAGTAAAACATCTTCTATGGAGTCTCCTAAGAAATTTTCCACCTTTGTGGAGTCTATTAGGAGGATAGTGAGGATAGTTGTGGATCAATGATAGGATAGTGAAAGAAATAAATCAGCCCATTTCTAGGGATAGTCATTAGGAAAATTCAATATGTAGAATTTTTAAACCCCGCAATATCAACCGTTACATTAGAGGTCATTAGTTTCTTAAGAAAGGACTTATGTACACTTGCAATGGTATCCTAGCAAGGGGAGAGGTTGTAGTTTTTCATCGACTGGGGTGAAAATTTCTAGCTCATGTCTGTGTAGGTCAATCTAGGTCGTAGTATGATACTAGGACATGCTTCAAGTGTGATCAGGTTGGGCATTTGAAAGGGTCTTGCCCCAAGAAGAAGTAGGAGGTTACACAACAACCTAGGTAGAGCCAACAAGGTTCACAACAGTAGCAATACAATAGCAATGTTGGAAGAGGACACAACCAAATATCAAAGGTAGGGTCTCTAGACCAACAAGTAGAGGCCAAGGATGGCAACATGAAATAGTTAGATTCTATGTTGTGAGCTAGCCGATCAACTCACGAGTTGTGATAGGTTAAATGGAACTTTTTCATTATGACTTAGTTGCATCTACCTTTGTATCTATTTTGGTTGACCTGGGTGTGAAACACTCATTTATCATCAAAGGGTGACAATTAGTTGTAACTTGCATGTTTGTAGTAAAACCTATAACCTCTTGCTTGAAAACCCTTTAGTTGGTTCTGTTGTGTTGTGGGAAGTGTGTCCATCTTGTCTTCTTACTTTCTCAAGACACAACATTTGAGTGGATCTCATTCCACTTAATATCCATGGATTTGATGTGATCCTAGGGATGGATACCTAGGGAAGTACAAGGTTGTTTTGGATCGTGGTTCTAAGGTTGCAATGTTTTGTGATGGGAATATCTGTTGGACCTTCCAAGGAGTTAGGAAGAACCTTCCTACATGTTTAGTGTCGATTGCGTTAACAAAGAAGTTATTGAGAAAAAGATGTGAAGCATTTTTATGACACGATTTAGATACCATGGTGAGGAGTCCTAGTATCCAGGATGTACCTATAGTGTGTGTCTTTAAGGATACTTTTCCCTATAAGTTTCTAGGTGTTCCACCCCCAAGAGAGAATTATTTTGAAATCAATATAGTTCTTGGTACACTACCCATAGCATGAGCACCATATAGGATGGCTCTAGATGAGATTAAAAAGTTACAGAAGCAGTTGGAGAAGTTGTTGGATAAGGGTTTCGTACAGTCCAACACATCCCTTAGGGTTCTCTAGTGTTGTTCGTATAGAAGAAGGATGGTTGTATGAGGTTTTGCATAGACTACTTACAGTTGAACAAGGTTACAATGAAGAATAAGAACACATTATTGAGGATAGTTGATCTGCTTGACCAGCTGAGAGGTGTTATAGTGTTTTCCAACATAGGTCTAATGTTAGTGTATTACCATTTAAGTATCAATGCAAATGCCATACCTAAGACTGCATTTAGGACTAGGTATGATCATAATGAGTTTGTGGTTATGTTGTTTGGGATAACCAGTGCACCAACAATGTTTATGGATATGATGAACACATTTTTTAGAACGTACCTTGATTAGTTTGTGGTTGCATTCATAGATGATATCTTGATATACTCCAAGGATAGTCATCAACATGAGCAACATCTTCGTTCTGAATTGGAGTTGTTGAGGCAACATAGGTTGTATGCTCAGTTTAGTAAGTGCGAGTTTTGACTGACCGAGGTGTCTTTCATAGGTCATGTTTTCTCTATAAAAGGTGTCTATGTAGATCCATGGAAGGCAGAGTCAATGTTGGAAAGGGAGCAACCCAAGACACTGGCTAGAGTTTGAAGCTTCCTAGATTTATTTGGTTACTACAGGAGGTTCATTAAGAACTTCAGTGCAAGAGCTCTACCTTTGACAAAAAATGACTAGGAAGATTGTTCCTTTTGTTTGGAATGATAAGTGTCAACATTCTTTCTAGTTGTTGAAGGAGAAGTTGACAAGTGCTTCAGTGTTAGTGTTGTTAGATTCTGGAAAAGGTTGCATTATTTCCTATGACACTTCCATATATGGGTTGGATGTGTGCTGATGCAGGACAAGTACATGATTTCTTTCCCTTATCAACAACTTAAGAAACATGAGAAGAACTACCCAACTCATGACCTATAGTTAGCAGTAGTGGTTCTTGCTTTGAAGATTTAGAGACACAACCTGTATGGACAGAGGTGTCAAATCTTCATGGATCACAAGTATATGTAGTATATCTTTCTGAAGCAGGAGCTAAACATGAACCAGAGGAGATGGATAGGGGTGATCAAGAACTATGACTATACAATAGAATATCATATAGGAAAGGTAAATGTAGTGACTAATGCATTAAGAAGAAAGTCATCTTTGTCTTCAGCACAACCTTCTATTACTAGTACAAAATTGACCTATAACGTCACATTTTATGGCATCGATGCAAAAAATACACCGACGCCAATCCACGATGATGTCAGTTCTATATGTCAACTATCATCGTATGTGAATTCTTGCCGATTGAGAAAAAGACATGTGTACCGCTTTTACTTCAACGTCAGTCAACTGTCAAGGAAACTGATATCTAAAGTTACCCGCAAAATACTATTTTTACATGGAAAAATAATTACCTCCAAAATTTTCAGAACAACATCGATTTCTGCTAAAACCTATGACAAATGTTTCGTGCCAAGTCCCTACGGAAAAATGTATCTTCTCATTAGTCATCATCTCTGTAATATAATCAACGACTAATCACCCTTCGTGCGACAATTTTTTTTAAGTTGATGGGCCTATAGCGTCAGTTTTTTACAAACAACCGATGACTAGTTGTGCACCTAGTTGTCGGTTTTTTTAAACAATCGACGACTATAAACTTAATAGCACCCAAAAAAAAGACTCTTCCCCATTCTCTATTTCACTACGATTTCACTAGGTCTTTGGTGATTCCATTCGTCTTCCTCCACTCACCGCCACCATCGCCGCTGTCATTGGTCTTCCTCTACTCGTCGCTACCATTGGGACCTCCACTGTTCCTCACTGATGGAGATGTGACTTCCTCCAATTCCATTATTGGAGCCCTACTACTTATACTCGCTGCCACCTGCTGCTACTCACTGCCAGTTGGATCTGTACTTCCGTTGCCGCTCGCTCTGGGAGGATGCCAGACCTTGGGTGCCTGAGCTATCTGCCGCCTGCTTCCCCTACTACTACTGTACCCACTTCCCCTACTGCCGGCCTTGGACCTTGAGGATGTTGAACCTAGTGAGCTTGGGTCGAATGTTCTACTAGTGAGATTAGGCACCTGTTGTTCTCCTATTGCTAGGTAAGAGACTCCCTTACACCATGTCACCCATGGCCAACTAATAGGATGTGATTCATAATATACGTTACTCCTTGTTGTTTTGTTTCATATATTAATTGTTGGATGTATGTTCATGAATATGGCCTCCTAATATTGTAGTTATCTTATTGAAAGTGAATCATTTTTTATGGTTAGTTATTTATTTCTCTTTCTTTGATTAGTGTTATATAATTAGGATTGCTATATCTTAGTTAGTGTAATTTGCCTTCTAGTTTGTTAACCTTAATTTCTAGTTTACCTTAGGTCATCTCTCCCTCCCAAGGTCATGAATAATTTATTCCTTGATGATGAACATGCATGCATATTGGAGATGTTGAAATCAATGTTATAGAATATGGTACCTAGACTAGGGTATGATTCAGATTACCAGATGTTTTTGTTGTAAATCAACTCAAATCAAGCTGCCCAATATAGTTCTCTTAATTAATATTAATGTTTTATTTCTCTCTTGAGTAACTAATCCAAATGGAAGAATGAATTGAATTAAATGATGTTACATAAAACCTAGGATATGAACAATGAAACTAGGATCGTAGGTATAGGAATGGCAACATACATGTATTTTTTTGGCCTAGAAACCCATATGAGATTTACTCATTAGGAGTAAATATTGGATAGTTCTCACTTATGATGTAAGTGTATAATGTATATTCAGTTTTCATGATGTTTCATTAGCACTTCCCTATTTGTTCTCTAAGTACATATGTTGGTGGGCATTTGCCCATGTACATCGGTGTACTTGGAGAACTGTGGGGAAATGCTGCTGAAATTTTATTGAAAATCGAATACACATTATACACTTACTGGTGAGATTATGTGTTCAAGAATCTAATAGGTGGTACACACATTCATTATTAAACCCTAAACCCTAATCTTTTAACCCTAAACCCTAATCTTTTAACCCTAAACCCTAATCTTTAAATCCTTAACTTAATATGTAAACCTTAAACCCTAATACTTGTTTTTTGTTTAATCATAGAATGGATAGATCATGGATGTACATTCCAAATTGCTACACCCCAGAGTTTATTTTTGGTCTTGATCAGTTTATTAGATTTGTAGAGGAACATAGAAAACAACCTGGAGATAGGTTCTATTGTCCATGTAGGTATTGCGGTAACAACTTGAAAGTCATCACTGGTGACAAAGTCAAAATTCATGTCATGTGCAATGAGATTGTACAAGGCTATACATAATGGTACTGGCATGGAGAGATTTTAAACCTGAGATCAGTAGATGTTAATAACAATTCTTGTGTTGAATAATAAATTTCCACCGATGACGTAGATGTGGACAACATAGAACTTGTCCTGTTATGTTTGTTATATATAATCTTCCTCCCTAGTTGTGTATGAAAAATAAGTATGTTATGCTGTCATTTTTTATATCAGGCCCTAAACAACCTGGAAATGATATTGATGTTTATCTTGAACCTCTGATTGAGAAATTAAAGAAACTCTAGGGTGAAGGTGTGATGGCCTATGATGCTTCATGTAGAAAGATATTTCATTTGCATGCTATGTTATTTTGCACTATTAATGACTTTCCAACATATGGGAATTTGTCTGGATATAGTGTAAAGGATCCAAATCATGCCCTATATGTGAAGAGAACAATGATTCCATATGACTGAAACATGGTGGAAAAACTATATATCTTGTTCATCGAAGGTTTCTTCCAAAATTCCATCCGTATCGAAGGTTGCACAAAGCATTCAATGGATGGAATGAGGAACGGAGTGCCCCTAAAACTATACAAGGGGAGGTTGTTTATGAAAGAGTAAAAAACTTTGTCAATGAATTTGATAAGAGATCACAATGTACCATTCCCACATAAAGTGGCAAATCTTTATTCAAGAAGAAGTCAATATTTTGGGATCTTTCTCATTGGAGTTCTTTGGTAGTTAGGCATTGTATCGATGTCTTGCATGTTGAAAAAAGTGTATGTGATAGCATCATTGGTACTCTGTTGAATATACCATGTAAGAAAAAAGATGGCATAAAATCTAGAATGGACCTACGTGAAATGGGAATAAGGAAAAAATTAACAGAAGTAGTTAGTAGTGATCGGAGAACATATTTACCTCCTTCTTATTATACATTGTCTAGAAAGGAGAAGAAAGATTTTTGCAAGTTCTTGGTTAATGTTAAGGTACCATAGGGTTACTCTTCTAACATCCGTAGATTGGTATCAATGAAAGATCTGAAAGATCTAAAGTTGATAGGTCTTAAATCTCATGATTGTCACTCTCTAATGCAACAAATATTATCCATGTCAATTCAATTTATATTGTTGAATCATGTAAGGTTTGCAATCACTAGATTTTGTTTCTTCTTCAATAGTCTATGCATCAAATTTATTGATCCCAAGAATCTCAATAAGTTGCAAAGAGAAGTGGTTGTTACCCTATGTCAGCTTGAGATGTATTTTCCTTCTTCATTCTTTGATATCATGGTACATCTTGTTGTCCCCTTGACTAGGGAAGTGAAAATGTTGGGACTGGTTTTCTTGCATTCGATGTATCCTTTTGAATGATATTTGAGCATTTTTAAAGGTGATGTTTGAAACCATTATCGGCATGAAGGGAGTATTATTGAGGGTTATGTGGCAGAGAGGTTATGAATTTTTGCAATGACTTTCTCAGTGGTAATGACACTCCTATAAATAACAAGAATATTGATGACTATTCTGGGAAAGGGACTTTAGGAGAACGAATGAAAGTAATCATCTGTGAGTTGTTGAACAAGCTCACTTGTATATTTTACACAAGGTCGACGAAGTAAGTGTTTATATCATGGAACATACCAATTTCATCAAGAAACAATATCCTTGAGACAATTCAATGTGGATTTCTAGAGAGCATAACAAGACATTTGTTAAGTGGGTTGAAGATAAAGTCTTACATAAACTATCTCAAACACCAAATAATATTGCTGAAAATATCAAATGCCTCTCCTTTAAACAAAAAATGAATGTTATGTCTTATGAAGGGTTTGACATAAATGGGTTCTCATATTACACAAAGCATCAAGATGATAAGAGCGTCGTCCAAAATAGTGGGGTCACCTTTCAAGCATCTTCATTGTTTTTTTCTAGTGTGAAAAATAAGAGTCAACGTGAAGCTAAAATGTCACATTACGGTGACATTGAAGACATATGGGAGTTTGACTATGTAGATTTCAGAATTCCGCTCATTAAGTGTAATTGGGTTGATAACACCAAAGGAGTTATAGTGGATGAATTGGGTTTCACATTAGTGAATTTTGAAAAGATTTGTGAGAAGGGTGAACCATTCATATTGTCATCACTGGCAAAACAAGCATTTTATATCAATGATCCTACAAATGAAAAATGGTCGGTTGTTGTTCATGGTAAAAGATAGTTCATTGAAGTTCCTATAGATGAAGAAGACTACTATGATAAGTATGATCACACGATTCCATTCTCAGTTGGGTTGCCAACAACAAATATTGAAGCTAATGATGACTTATATGTGTGTGGAGATCACACCGAAGGAATGTTAATTAATAAAAGATCTCAATATTTGAGGCATGTTTTTATTTTTTTTAATGTTTATATTATTTTGAATGTTAGATTGATGTGAACTATACAATGTTATATTAATTTCTTGTTATGTTAAATGTTTAATGTTTGATTGTTTTTTATATGACACTTTCATATGGCTGACTATGAGCATGATGATTGTGATGATGATTACCATGAGGGTGAGGTGCCTCCTCACAATGTAAGTTTTACAATATATCTTGTACCCCCTAAAAACCTTGTGCCACTTGATGAGAAACATAAAAAAATAAAAAAAATCAAGGGCATCACTATGATGAACAAGTTACTACAACAAAGGGGCAACATACCAAAATTGGTTGTGTATTTTGATCATGCAGGAAATCTAGTTGGAATGAACTACAACTCATTTGTTTCATATCTTGGGGTTCTTACTTATAGCCATTGTATTTTAAATGCATAATCTTGGCATACAATTCCTAAAGGGAAGAAAGACTTAGTATGGAAAGAACTATCTGTGAGATATTATCATTTGCAAATCTATTTTTAAATTTATTTACAATCCTATTTTTAGAATACTCTATTAAATATATGAAATTTTGTAGAGTATATTTGAACTGGATGAAAGACTACATCGTAAAAAGGTGATGCAATGATGTGGGAGGGTCCTAAGGAACTATAGGACAATTATCAACAAAAAATACATATGTGAGGCTGATAAAGAGGAAGAAGTCATCCCTTGAGCAATGGAGCTACCTGGACCCGACTGAGTGGGAGACGTTTGTTTCTGTGAGATATATCGGTGAATTCAAGGTATTAAGCATCACTCCCAATTCACCTATTCACGATTGACCTTGATAGTTACTAACCAATTCAATGTGCTTACTAACAAGGCTATCAGTAATGCTCAAAGAGCAAGGCGTGCATTGAATGTGCATGACCACATGATGGGTCTAGGTGGCTATGCAACCCTTCACCAAAAACTACAAACATCTTTCGTTTAGCAGCCTACTGCTCCTACTACTGAGACTATTGAGTCCTCTACTACTCCCTCACCTCTGCATTGCCATGATGTGTTGATAGTTGGGAGACAAAACAAAAAAGGAGATATAACCAACCCCGTAGCTGCTGAGGCGGCTACAAAAATGGTAAAATGCAACTGTCAGAGCAATTAGTATTGATGATTATTATGTTTACTTACCAATTTCTATTGATGATGATTAACGGGAGCTTCACGAGTAGAGGAATTAAGGATCGTTCATCCCTGAGGGAACAAGGGATGAATTGACAATTTCTCTTGGTTACCTAGAGCATCCTAGACGTGTTAGGGCTACATGCACTAGAGTGGGCCTAAGAGTGTTCTCTGGGCCATCATAGCACAAACATGTCCAAAAATGGGGACTTTCAAAAGCTAAGGTAACCTATTTTTTTTTAGAATGTTATTGGAAAGGGAATTCAAGAATCAAAAAGCATTTCTTTTGGACATGTATAGGTAGATGAGTTAGTTGATAAAAGAGTAGACGAGTTAGTTGATAAGAGAGTCTAGGGTGCATTGAACAAATGGAAGGTGTCTTAGGCTGCCACTCTAGCAGTGCCTATGGCATGCCACTCTTCCCCTATGATAGAGGTGGTTGGGAGTGATGTTGCAGATGTGGTTGGGAGTAATCCTTTAGACACATCACCTAGCACGCCCGCTGTAAGTATTTTTATGACATAGTAGCTAGTCTTTTCAAGGTCATATGTTTATGTATGTATATAACATACTCTATTTAAATTTGTAGGGGTTGAGGCCATGCTGTATAAAATTGAAAGAATTCATCGTTGCAGAGGGCGAGGCTTACCCACACCTTCCAGGGCACATGATTCATGGAACTCCAGTACCCGATGGTGTGGATTGTGTGAGCCTGAGGCTTGCCTTCCCCACTTGGAGGCATCATCCATTGCCATATGCCCACCCAGATGCAGATACGTTTGGTAAAGTAGAAGGAGGAGTGGTCTTGTGGCCCGAAGCGGGAGTCATCTATATTGATCATGTATGGTACATTTACATTACGTTAATTGGTATATGTATATACATGACAATTGATATGAAATTATATATGTAGGACAAAGGGAAGAAACCCACTACAGCTCATCCTCTTCCACCTCCACCTCTTCCTCAAGTACCTAGTTGGCTTCCAAAGGACCTATATGACTCGACAAGTCCTCAATGCAGGGCTTTGACAATATGGATCAGTGAACATTCCAAAACTTCACCTATTGTTGTTTCTATGGAGGAGGATGATATATGCCAATCATACGATAATAATTTAGTTTTAGAAGATATTTTGGAGTTGTTTCATTATGATTCTCTGAATTCATCTATGATAGAACTATGGATATGGTAAGATCTTATTTATATATCTATATGCCTCATTTTATATATGGTGATCTATTTTCTTATATATTAATGCAAATGTAATATATGTTTTGCATCCACTTACATAGGTTCTGTAATGATCTTGAAATGGCTCATGTGGGATTTCTAGTTCCATCCTTGATTAGTCTTGTAAATGAAGACCCTACATTAGTTACCTTACACTACTCTATCGCTTTTAAATATTTTGGAGAAAAGAAAAAGAGAGTGATAATAGCTCCATATATTGTTGGGTAAGTTTACTTTGCTTATATTTTTGACTTAAAAAAATTACATTTCATTTTGGATTTTAGATTATATATATTTTTACTTTCTTATCACTAGAGGTAAGCATTGGGAGTTACTGGTTGTTGTCCCCAAATTGATGACTGTTTATTATCTTGATTTTAAGGGGAACAAATTAGGCCGTATGAGACACGACTTGAAGAGGCCATTATACACATGAGAAAAATTTTATATTTATATCTATTAACATCTATTATGACATGACTATTTAGTACTGCAATTCAATGTGTTACATTAATGTATAGGGCTTTAAAAGATTTCAAAAATGTTGGGGGAAATGTGGATAAGAAAAAGAAAGTGATTGTTTAGAAGAATGTGGATGTAGTTTCCTAACTCCAATGCATATTTTATTTATCTTAACTATGCTTATTTTTATTTATTAACATTTTGTATGTTGAAATTTATAGTGTGTTGTACAAGACAACAGTTGGGCATGTGTGTACTACGTGATGTATTATATGGATATGTTTGTCAGATATGCTGCACAAGACATAAAAAACAGTGAACATGTAATATATAGTCATAATAATCATAAGTATATATAGTCTCATTAGATAATATGAAAATATCAAACTTATTAATTATATATATACATCATTCTCTTCGCATGTGTTTATAACTAGTGACTTAATTACACGGGAGAAGCTGTTAGATGTACATATGCCCTATACGACAGAACAATTAGATGACATAAGAGAACAATGGAAAAAAGCCTTTGAAAGGGAGGCAATTTTTTATTATGATTAGGGTACTAATGATAAATAATGACATTTCTAAACTTTGGTGTCATTTTTTGTGTAAGTATGTGGTGCATATATATACATTTGTGAATGAATTTTTTTGAATTATCTTATTGAAATTTGATCTATATACATGTGTGTGAATGTGAAGATGAATGAATGTGCTTTTCCACATATGTGCGAATGTGAAAATGGATGAAATGGATGGAACTGTAGGTTTCTACATGTGTGTGAATGTGAACATTGATGAATGAATGGAACTACATGTTTTATATGTGTGTGAATCATGTGAATTAATTAATTGTGTTTCTAAATGTGTGTGAATCACATGATGTATATATAAATGAATGGAACTGCAGGTTTCTACATGTCTTGATCATCTTGTTATTGCAGGTTTGTGGCATGTTGTTAGGATGAAATCACAGGATGTTGTAAACCTACAGTTCAGAACTGAACTGTAGGTTGTAGATCCTACTACCAACCGGACAATAGGCCTACAAGCTAGTATTAAAAAAAATAAACTTAGTCATCGGTTATTTATAATAACCGTCAATAAAAGTATACGTCATCGGTTTCTTATATACGTCATCAATTTTATATAAGAAACTGACGACTATGCCTTGACATAGTTGTCAATTAGTGAACCAAAATTGATGATAATTAGTGTTTGTATTGTCAATTTTTACATATAACTGACTATGAAGCAAACACTTTTTTGTTTGGAAATGAAGTTAGTCATCGAGTTTACATAAATTACCAACAAAAATATGTAGGGACAGGAGTTTGTTTTGTATATATAACCGTCAACTATGGATCCTACCAGTGTCGGTTCCTTTTTGGTTGTAATCGGGGCTGACTCTGCGTCGTCAGTTTTGGAACTGACATCATAGGATTCTAACTTTACTATCGCCCACTTGGGTGTCACTTTTTAACCAACGTTCAAAGTCCATTTTGACCAACGTTAAAGGTAGTATCTACACTAGTAAAAAATAGAGTTGTACTCCATGGCTTGTCATAAGTGGTACATGTTGGTGACACTTCAACAGATGAACATACAACTAGAGTTCTCCTAGTTGGAAGGATTGCTGACACAATTACAAGTGAACTCGATGCTGATGTAGCAGTTTAAATATGCACAAAAGGATGATACCGTGATACATAATATCAAACCAATCTTGATTTAGAAAATCATGATGGGTTTCATGAGACAGATGATGAGACTGTGTACTTTCATAGATGGTGTCTCCTAATGTTAAGGGAGATGATACTTGATGAGGCTAATTCCTCAATGTATGTTATACATCCTAGAAATACAAAGATGTATCATAATCTCAAAAACTTGTGCTGGTGTCCATAGCTGAAATATGATGTGGTAGAGTTTGTGGTAAAGTGTCCAATTTGTTAGTAGGTTAAAGAAGAGCGCTAGATGTCTATATGGATGTTGTAGTCTTTGCCAATTTCATAGTGGGAATGGGATCATGTAACCATGGACTTTGTGGTTGGTCTTCTTAAGACAACCAAAGATCATGATTCCATTTGGGTGATTTTCGATTGGTTGACAAACTCAACCACTTTTTGTCAGAAAGACCACCTACACCACAGAGAAGTTAGCACATATATATATGGATGAGATAGTTCGTCTGCACAACATACCTGTTACAATAGTGTTAAAAAGAGGTCCTTAGTGTGATCTTCTCAAGGCCACACACTAGCCAACCAAAGGTGACTAGATGCAACCCTAATGGAAAACACACATATCTCTCAAAATTTGTATATGGACCTAGTCCAATGCACAGGCTCAACTAATCACACGTACCTGCAAGCGCACAAGGTCGTGTTGTAGTATAGGTTAGTAGTAAGATTAGGGTCGATCATAAGGGATAGAGGGGGCACTAGAGCTAGGTTAATGTTAGCTATGTTCCTAAAGTGGAGTCTAGGGTTTGAGGGTTTAAAATTGGATTTGTTTTGATTATGCTATGATTGCAAGCAAGAAAGAGCAAGAAAGAAACTAGATTAACAAAAACCCTAGATTACTCTAAACATGTTAAGACTAAGAAACTAGGCAAGACAAGCAATTAGGTTAGAGCAAGGAGTTACACTACACTAGCAAGCCAAGTTATCAACTAAGATGAAAGCTAAGCAACAAGCAAACAAGAACCTAAGTTATCACTAGCTAGCTAAATCAACACAAGCAAGCTCAAAGGATCCCTAACTACTTGAGCAAGAAAGTAACTATCAAGAACTAAGCAATTAGCTAAGAATTAATAAAGGGAATTGACTAAGCTAGCATTAACAAGCTAAGAAGGCAAGAGTTGATTTCAAGTAGCATGATGGATAGGTGGGCCATTTGGGAATGAAACTTGATACTAGTTGGGGGAAGGTCAACATAGCATGCAATTCTCATATTTCAATCTAGATTACCAATCCAAACAACAAGGCAAGTGCTATTGGAATATACCCTATGCTACTAGTTGGAGGACTGGGTCTAGGTGTAATTTTAATAGGACTTGGCAAGTCTAGGTTTCTAGGGTAAGTGGTATTAGGGCAATTGAGAGCCAAGGGTAGGAATGGGAGTAGAGATGAGGGTATTTCACCTCATGTTACTTCCCATCCAGCCTTTAGGAAACTCTAGGAAATTGCACTAATCACACTTACACTAGTTAATTAGATCTCACACATACTTGTAGAAGAAGGGATATGTATGTAGCAACAAAGAGGGCTAGCTAGGGACTAATTGGACCTAGGAGCCATTCCTAAGATTTACACATACATTCCATTTTCCCCTAGAAGCTAAGTGTCATCAAGCATCACAAAACAAGCATTTTATGTTTAAAAGAACAAACCACATGAAGATAATGGGAAATGAGATAGAACCAAGAGACAATAATCATAGAATGAAATTATGTTCAATGCAAGTTATTTCCCCCGACATGGTATCAAAGTCACATTTTAACCCCAAGCAGCCCACCACTAGGGGCTTAGCTAGACAAGCTCAAACAAAAGAGAAAAGAAATGATAAGAACGAGATAGGAGTCCATGGAGCTCGAAGTAGATTATCCTTCTTCACCTCCTAGCTAGTGTAGAATGACCTCCCTCCTCCAAGATGGGTGAAGGGCATGGAAATGAAGGGGATTATGGTAGAAAACCTAGAAAACTAGGTTTCTATTATGGAAATGAGGTAAAAATGATGGGTAGATGGCTTGAATCCTAGGAAGGAGGCAATGGATGCTCTAGAGTAGGAAGGGGGGAATAATGACAACTAACCTAGTGTTGTGTATGCCACCCATGTATATATAGGTGGTGGTGGAAGCACTGGGGTAAGTAGGGGTATAATTGGAAAAACAATGCAGAACAAGCTAAGCTTTAGGTGCCAGGACGGCCATGCTGGGCAGCACGACCGTGGTGGTTGAGGGTAGGAACGGTCATGGTAGTCAGGAATGACTGTTCTAGGGAGTGGAAAATGTCAGAAGAATTTTGGTGAAATGAAGGCTGGTAGCACGGCCGTACTGGGCAGCACAATTGTGGTGAGGGCTAGGTAGAAAGGTAGTGCTGGGTAGCAGGGCTATGGTGGGGAGGTAAAATAGAGGTCATTCTAGACAACATGCCCATGCTCATTTTTTGCAACACGACCATTTTTAGGGCTTCATAAAATGGCCGTGCTGAGTAACATGACCGTGGTGGCAGTGTTACTATAGCTTTGCAAATTTGAGGTTGACACTATAACTTTTGGCATTGTCCAGCACGACCATTCCTTCGCACCATGGCTGTGTTGGGGTCTTTAGTGACAGTTTCACATTGAAACTTCATGATCAACAAATGTCTTTTCTTGATGTCAATCCTTGGCCATTAAGGGTAGGTTGAGGGCGCTTTGGGGCCTTCTTTGGACCCCTCCATGGGTGGAGGAACCATAGAATTCTTTCCTTCTCTCTGATCCATCCAAAGCATGATATAAGTACCTAAAAAGTATGCAAAGAATGTCCATAAGTGCATTTGATAATAATGTGCATATTGGGGGATTTATCTTGCATTCTACTATGTTTAGATGTGATTGAGATACAAAAAGACACAAGACGAAGCCCTAAAATAGGGCTGCATCACCACCCCAAACTTAAAACATACTTTTCCTCAAGTATGCTCCAGCTCAATCTCTCTTTTTAGTTTTCTTTCAATTAAACAAGAATGAAAGAATGCATTACAATAGAAGATTATTTACTAAATGGTCTTCAAAGTGACTAAGTGCACGTGTTCCACCTATCTCCTCTCTACTTTCACAAACCAATCATGAAAGGAGCACTGAGAATACAAACTTCAAATATAGAGATTAGAATACACAAGCTTTCCATGTGTCCTTCATGTCATTTCGGGTAGATCGTTTCATGCTGGCGTTAATCAATGATGACTAGGAGTGTTGTTTCACTTTCAGGCATTCAATCTTTTGCTTCAAACCACACCAAATGACCTACATGGCTGTAGAAAGGAAAAAGTGAGCTAGGTTTGATGTTTTCTAGCTCAATGGGTATGAAAAAGGAAGAAATGATTGTGGTAAGAGATTGGAGTGCTTTTACACACTCATCTTTTATTTATTTAGATGCTCTTAAACAAGAGCATTTTTTATTTTCTTTTTGCATTTTTTTATTTTCTTTTGCCCTTGGTGTAGATAGGGCATATAGTGGAGAGAGTGAGGGGGGTGTATATATGGCCACCCCAAGCTTTTGGGGGTGGGGTTTCCAAGGATAAATATGTGCACTAAGGCATCCTTTCATGAGGTGGAGAGGTATGAAGATGGTGAAAGAAAAGTCAGGTCAAAGGGGTGTCATTAGTGTAGTCCTCAACACAAAATCTCCTGCATGGAAACTAATCCAACACTTCATCAAATTATAGTACACAACATGAGTGAACAACATGAGATTCACATTTATGTCATGTGATTCCATAGGCTCTAAGCATTCATAGCTTGCTCATTTCATAATTCAACCAAAACATTCACAAACTTGAGAGAGGTGAAGCACATGTAAAAAGTCAACAATTAAGACCATATAGCAATAAACTCTAAGAAAGTGGCATGCATTTGTCAAAGACCAATATTTTCATTTCAAAAAGTGGAGATTAAGTTAAAACATGCTTTTAGGCAAGAACATTCAAGTTTGGGCAAAATTGGCCAAAATGGTGCCAATTTGCATTCAATCACATCTAAACCTAACTTTAGGTAAATTAAAGCATAAAGCAGAAAATCCTAATTAAAACACAAAAAAATTACCAAAATCTACATGGAAATGCAATGCATGACATGGAAGAGAAAAATAGCAACTTTTTGAAAAATTACACAAAAATGTATGAAATTGAACTACATGTATGCATGGATGCAAACAAATGAGATATACACTAAAAAGAGAAATGTCAAACAAACAGAGATCAGGTGAGACATACATCAAAAAATAAGCTAAAAAAAGAGGGCACACCACCCTACCACCCTAAACTTTTGAATCATTCTATCCTCAGCATGAAACTAAAGCTTAGGAGTGATAGGGTAGATGTCACTACTCTAGTGGTGTGGGATCCTATAGTGGGCCAGCCTCTAGAGGTGGGTGCTGGTAATAGTGGCCCCAATATTATGCATGTGGAGGAGGGTATGTCTCCTAGTATCCAGATAGTCCTCCCTAGAGATCCTCCCCCATTGGGGGTTTCTCTTCACCTATGCATGCTGATAATGGTACATGTGGTTGATCTGATGATGCATCTACTGCTGACCTAACCACATGGCATGTTGTGTCTGATGAATTGCCTCCAACTATGCATGAATGGATGACATGTCATATGCATTTGTTGGAGGTGGTTGTGCATCAAAGTCCTCATATCTCTAGCTTGTACAATGTGGCTGCTCAAGTATGCATTGCTGCTCTGGCACATTTGTCTCTCCTGCACCCTCTGGTAAGTTCACTATCACATCTCTATATTCCTCTCTAGGGAACATGCCTTCCCAACTAGAAATTCATACTGGTAGATTTTCCAATGGCATGAGATCCTCAAGAAGAATAGAAGAATGGTAAGGTATCTCTAGAGCGAGGCCAGGGTGATTTGGGTTCATGTTGTAAATGATCTTCTTATCTCTTATGGAAATCATCTGAGACCTTGCAAGATAGTTCAAATCAATCAACTTGGCCCCTTCTACCTTTGTGAAGTTCTGGAGGTCATAATCAAGTGGCTTAGCTATGGTGGTCACAATTCCTCCCATTATGAAGGGAAGCTTAGTCTTGGAGGGAGTTGTTTTTAAGTGATCAATCATCATCATCTCCAAATTCACATAACCACGACTCACCATTACTGACATCACAAACAAGTCTTTTTGAGAACAACAGTCTTGGTTGTCGTATCAACCAAAGATAGAGTTGATGAGGACTTTCTGAATCTATCTCATAGCGGGATTGTGAATCTTGCTTGTTTTGGACTTTCCAACTATAAAGGAGCTTTAGCTAGTGAATGTTTCCCACATACTATAATAGTTGCATTTCCCATTTTTGTCAAACCTGCCACCATCAAACTTTTGAGCTATGTTTGGTGTTGGTGCAAAAATCTTATTGAGGTTGGATGCCTTTAGTACATGAGTGGAGTCATTGAGCCTGAAGCAGATTGCATCCTCCCCTTGATATTGCACCTTCTCTAGATATTTGAAGAATTCATGAGTCATCTCCAAGTATATTTCTTCCACAGTGGTAAAAAAGTTGTACAATCCACATGATTCTAAGAAATCCTTGACAATAAGTTGCATCCCTAGGGCTTGCTTGGTGTTGGGGCTAGCATACCTTATCAGAATGACCCTCCTAGTAGTGAACTTGGGGTGAAGGGGCCTTGTGAACACTCACCTTGATGTGCATCTCCCATATGCAACTTCCTTGGGATACTTACCAACCCACTTCATCCTACCCTCCTCTAGCTTGGACAAGAAGTCCACTGGCTCATCTTTCATCTCCTCACATTCAGAGTCATCTACCTCCTCCTCCTCATATGTGTGTGACCCCGAACCTGTGTCCAAGTTCATGGACACCATATGAATGGGTGCATATTTAGCTTCTTCCTCAATTAACAACCTAAGCCTAATGGGCTGTTGAGTGGTGCATGGTTGTGCTAACGAAGTGGAACGTCTCGTCAGAGTCGGGCGTGGAGGTAGTCGTGAAGACGACGCAACGACAACCTTCTTGGCCCTCCTCTCTTGAGCTGATGCATCAACATCCACTGAGTCGATAATGCTCTCCATCTCTTCTTCTTCCTCCTCCTCCTCCTCACTGGGGTTGATGTAGCTTGGACCCGATGTGTGGCCACTTAAGGAGGATCAATGTCGAGAGGCGCTTGTTGATGCTAATCATTGGAGCGATTGTGAAATGGAATTAGATGGTGATGAAGAATTGTGGGATGGCGACGTGGCATTAGAGGCCCATTTAGTGTGGCTTTTTCCTTTCGTTGAGGATGTTCATGATCTTATCTACCCCTTTCTTGATTGGCTTGCTCATATTCTTCATCTTTGCAAGGATTTTGGTGGAAAAAGAGCAAGAACAACAAGAAATGCACTTTCGAGTTGTAGGGGTAAAATCTTCTTGGAGATAGAGAAATATATCGTAATGGAGGGTGGAAATTGGAGCTTCAGGTAGGGGAAAGTGATTGGGGCCCAAAGGGTACTCAAATCTGGAGTTTGGGAGCAAGAGGAAGTGATTTGGGGGTGATTGGGGGTCACCCTAATCGTCTCCTTGTGTGGAACGGCCATTCTGGATCGAAGAAATGAGGTTTGGGTCATGCTAGCTTGGGAAAAATCGAGCAACTTAAGTATTGGGCTTGAGCCATCACAACCGTTATCGCCAGCACGACCATTCTGTGGGATGCCAGCACGGCCATGTTGGCCAGCACGGTCGTGCTTCCCGTGCCCAAAACTCGAGTTTTCCCTATTGAAACATGACTTTCTAGCATGGACGTTCCATGCCACCACGGCCGTCCTGGGTCCTCCAAGTTCAAAAATCTTCCAAAATCATCACATCATTCCATCATTCATAGTCCAATCATTTTAATTGATCCACTTAATGTTGTATCAATCATTTTCACTGAAATGTGACTCATTTCTTAACTTTCACATGTCTCACTTGTCATATCATTAAAACTAAAACAAAACTATCAAACACTATATGTGTGTGTGTTCTTGGAATCGTGTAAAAGACAAAGTAAAAGTATCAAAAAGTGAAGGTTGGGTGAAAAAGTTCCCAAACCTAGGTGGGTTGCCTCCCACTAGCACTAAATTTTACGCCTTCATCCGGTCTTATTGATTCTTGAACTCGATCATCCTCGTGGCATTTTCAAAGCATCTTTGTAGTAAATATCCCTCTCATGTGCATTCAAGAACATCTCTTCATCAAGTTAGTATTCCTCAACTAACATCTCAATATCAAAACTTTGATTGGCTCTATCGAGACCTATCTCAACCACTTCTTTCAATCTTTGTCCATTCACGGTGAACTCTCTTACTCCATCCTTCTCACATATCACAATAGGTCTGGATGGGTACACATTCTTGACTAGGTAAGGTCCTTCCAATCTAGATCGAAGCTTCTCAGGAAAGAACTTCATCCTAGAATCGTACAACCATACCCATTACCCGGGCTCAAAATCCTTCTTCTTGATCATCTTATTGTGAAGAAACTTTGTTCTTTCCTTGTAGCTTTTGGACAATTCATATGCTTCATGCCTCATCTCCTCGAGCTCATACAACTGCAAATTTCTTTTCAATCCGACAGTGTCTCCCTCCATATCCATGGATTTCAAAGCTCATAAAGTCTTGTGTTGCATTTCTACGGATAGATGGCAACTTTTCCCATAAACAAGCTTAAATGGTGTGGTGTCAATCTGGGCTTTATATGCAGTCCTATATGCCCACAAAGACTCATTGAGACATAAAGATCAATCATTGTGGTCCGGCCTCACCGTCTTCTTAAGAATGAGCTTTATCTCCTGATTAGCCAACTCGACTTGTCCTCTCATTTGAGGGCGGTAAGGAGTGGCCACATGATGATTTGCTCCATATCTTTTTAGCAAACCTTCAAAAGTGTGATGAATGAAATGTCTTCCGCCATCACTAATCATGGCTCTTGGAACACCGAACTAGCTAAAGATATTTGACTTCACAAAATTACACACCACTTTATGATCATTGGTTCTAGTAGCAATAGCTTCAATCCATTTTGATACATAATCTATGGCCACTAAGATGTACACATATCTAAAGGAAGGAGGAAACAGACCCATGAAATTAATTCCCCAAACATCAAACACCTCAACCAAAAGAATGGGTGATAGAGGCATCATGTCCCTTTTGGAGATAGTGCCCACCTTTTGGCACTTCAAACAATATTTTCAAAACTCATGAGAATCTTTGAACAAAGTTGGCCAATAAAACCCACTTTGAAGAATCTTGGCGGCTGTACGTTCCCCACCGAAATGACCTCCACATGCACCAGAGTGGAACATAGCTAGGATCTCTTACTGCTCACTTTCCAGAACACATCTTCTAATGAGTTGGTCAAGACAATATTTGAAAATATGTGAATCATCCCAAGCATAGTTCTTTACCATAGCAAAAAGTCTCTTTCTCTCCTCCCTTGTCCAAGTGCTCAGTATCCTTCCACTAGCTAAGAAGTTAGCTATGTGCTTATACCACCGTATTTGGGAGGATGAAAGTAAAAAGAGTTGCTCATGCAACATTGTTTCTTTGATGTGGTTCCTATCATCATATGATGCTTCAATGCAGGAGAGATGGTCGGTTGTCGAATTTTCTACTCCCTTTTTATCAACAATCTCTAGATCAAACTCTTGGAGTAATAGAATCCATCAAATCCATCTTGGCTTAGAATCTTTCTTTGTCATAAGGTACTTCAAATCTGCTCGATCTGTATAAACCACTACCTTGTTTTGCAAGAGATAAGAGCAAAAATTGTAACGTCCTAGGATTTGAGGCCTCAGATATAATGATCTTATAAGGAATGATAGGACTACCCATAACACCAAGGTGCACCTCCTTTTTCGGGAGCCCATCACTAAGAACTCCATAGTTAAGCATGCTCATCTTGGAGTATTATTGGGATGGGTGACATGTTGGGAAGTTGATCCTGGCATGCACGTGAGTGAGGACAAAGCACGTAGTTAAGGCTAGTGGTGGTCTGTGGGGCCAGTCATCATTCCTGAAACTCTACTAGAGCCTTGGGTAGTGGGCCCTGGTGTTTACAAATGATATCAGAGCCATAACCCCTCCAGTAGGTGGGGCCCGCATGGGCATGTGGCATGCCAGTCTTGAGCCGTGCGGTCCAAGCATGTAGGAAAGGGCTGTCCATGGTTGACGTACCCACCCTTGCGCTGGTATTCCATGATTGGGAGTTGGGTTTCCATGGGTCATTCTGGGTCTGCACTAAAATGGGTCAATGTTATGAGGCCTTATAGTTGAGCCTTGATGAGGACGTCAAGAGTCTAAGTGGGGGAGATTATAACGTTCCAGGATTTGAGGCCTCAGATATAATGATCTTATAAGGAATGATTGGACTACCCATATCACCAAGGTGCACCTCCTTTACCAGGAGCCCATCACTAAGAACTCCATAGTTAATCATGCTCAGCTTGGAGTAGTATTAGGATGGGTGACTAGTCCGGAAGTTAATCCTGGTATGCGCGTGAGTGAGGACAAAGCACGCAGTTAATGCTAGTGGTGGTCTGTGGGGCCATTCGTCATTCCTAAAACTCTACTAGAGCCTTAGGCAGTGGGCCCGGGCATTACAAAACTTGTCAAGAGCAAAAATCACGGCAAGCAACTCCTTTTATGTGGTATTGTAGTTTCTTTGAGCTTCATCAAGAGTCTTTCTCAGATAGTTAATGTCATGTGGAATCTGACCAATCCTTTGGCCCAACACAACCCCCACTGCCATGTTTGATGCATCAATCATGATCTCAAATGGCAAGGAGAAATATGAGGGTTGCATGATAGGAGCAGAGACAAGCTTGTTCTTCAAGTGGTTGAAAGCTTCAACACACTTATCATTAAAATTGAATTCCACACCTTTTTCAGGCAAATGACAAAATTGCCTCAAAATCGTATTGAAGTCTTTAATGAATTGACAGTAGAAATCATCATGCCCTAAGAAGGAGCAGACATGTCTTACAGTGGAAGGAATGGTGAGAGTGGAGATCATGCCCACATTGGCCTTATCAACTTCTATTCTGGCATTAGAGACTCAGTGTCCCAAAACAATGCCTTCGGGCACAATGAAGTGACTTTTCTCCCAAGATAGAACCAAACGGACCTTGACACACCTTTCAAGAACAACTTCTAGGTGAAGCAAACACTCATCAAATGTCTTACCAAACATAAAAAATTCATCCATGAAGACTTCAAGCGACGAATCAAGCATATCTGCAAAGATGGATGTTACACATCTTTGAAATGTCAAAAGGTGCATTGCACAACCCAAATGGCATCCTCTTGTAGGCAAAGGTACCACTTGGTCAAGTGAACGTTGTCTTTTCTTGATCGGCTGGATGAACAACTATTTGGAAGTAACCGAAGTACCCATCAAGAAAATAATAGAAACTATGTCTAGCTAATCTTTCCAAGATCTGATCAAGGAATGGAAGAGGGTGATTATCTTTCTTGGTCTTTTCATTCAATTTTCTATAATTCATGCACATCCTCCACTTGGAGTGCTATCTCACATGCATCAATTCCCCATCTTCATTCTCGACGATAGTGATACCACCCTTTTTGGGTACAACTTGGATGGGACTCACCCATGGGTTGTCAGAAATGGGATATATGATTCCAGCATCAAGTAGCATCACAACCTCTTTTACTACAACCTCTTTCAACTTGGGATTCAATCATCTTTGCATTTTATGGGTTGGTCTAGAATCATCCTCAAGGTAGATTTTGTGGACACAAATAGAAGGGTCAATACCCCTCAAATCATCTATGGACCATCCGATGGCCTGGATGTTCTTCTTCAAAACTGCCATTTATGATCTTCTTGATCTGAAGAAAGAATAGAAGAAATGATCATCGAGATAGTGTCATTGGAGCCTAAGAATTCATATTTCAATCCTTCATGAAGAGACTTGATCTCAAGAATGGAAGGCTCTTCAAGGGAATTCTTCAATGGTTCAGAAATGGATAAGAGGTCTTCACTTGCAGCCACTAAGGTAAGATCTTCTTCCTCATCCTCCTCCTCATCATCATCGGGAAATTCCACAATGGGCTCTATACCTCTACCTTGTGTGGCAGTTTGAATCCATGTATGTAGACACTCTTCTAGTATCTCATTAAGACACTCAATCAGATAACAATCCTCTTTTGTAGAACCTATCACCTCAGGTTTAGCAAAATACTTGAAGATGTTTAATCGGGTCTTCATGTGCATGAAAGTCACATGCATGGTGTCGGTCCTCACATGAATCACTATGTAAGCTTTGGCCAAGAAGGGTCTCCCTAAGATAATATGAACTTTTCTTGAGTCTTTTTCCATGTCCAAGATAATAAAATCAGCAGGAAAGAATGTAGAGGACTCATCATGAAGTCTGACCAACACATCATCAACACACCCTCTAGGCATTTTAACAGATCTATCGGCCAAATGCAAGGTACAGTGAGCGTGACCCAGTTGTCCCATTTGTAGTTCAAAAAACACATCATAAGGAATTAGATTTACACTAGAACCCAAGTCAAGAAGAGCTTGGTCTATGCAGTGTACTCTAATGTAGCATGAGATGATGGGAACACTGTGATCTTTTCTCTTCCTTGGCACAGTGTGCTGCATAATTGAGATCACTTGCTCAGTGAGCTTGACCTTTCTTGGTGTCCTTCCGGTGGTCTTCCTCTTGAATATGCAATAGTCTTTCAAGAACTTAGCATAAGATGGAATTTACTTGATCACATCAAGCAAAGGAATGTTGATATTAACCTACTTAAAGGTCTCCATGATGTCCTTAGTATGTTTCTTCTTCCTTCTTTCGGTGGATGACTCTTCAGTGCATCGGGGAATGGATCTAGTTGTGCTCCCAACTGACTCAAGTCAATAGTATCTTCAAGCATTATCACTGGAATCACAATACCATCTCTCTCTATCATGATATCAACTCTTGGTATCATGATGTCATCAGCCTAAATCTCAGTATCAACACCCCTGATCATAGTATCAACCTTGTCATCACTGGTTGTGCTATCAACAGAAGTACCATGTGTCTAGTCCAAGGTCCTCCACTCCTCAAAATTATCACTTCCTTCACATGCTCATGGGTAGTGGAAGAGGAAGCTTATGGAGTTGGTTGTGGCTGTTGAGGTGGTGGTGGCCTTGAGTGTGGTGGATTTGGGTTTTGGAGGATAAATTGTGGCTGGGGTTGTGCTTGTTGTGGTGGATGGGGGTGATATTGTGGAGGGGGTGATTGGTATGAGTGAGGTGGAGGATATTGATAGTTGTAAGGGGTTGTTTAGGTGAAGGAGCATATGGGTGTGGTGGTCCTTGGTATTAGTGAAGTGGGGGTACTTGGCCTTGTGGTGGGACATAAGAACCTTGGGTAGTGCTCACATAACTTCCATAATTATTTGGGTTGGCCATGGGTTGAGACGGGAGCCTCTCTTTTTCGCGACAGGCAAATGAAAGGGAGATTTTCTCAAGCCTCTTTTCAAGGCGGCTAATGTTTTGTCCTTGAGATGACACCTCTTTCTTCACTTCATTGAGATTCCTTAGCCTTCCTAGGACTTCTTCCTCAAACTTGGATCTGTACTTGGGCCCTTGGTGTTGCCTTGGCTTCCCTTGACCCTCCTCATTTTGTTGTTTCCATGACAAATTTGGATGATTCC
Source organism: Alisma plantago-aquatica (assembly GCA_963693085.1). NCBI lineage: Eukaryota > Viridiplantae > Streptophyta > Magnoliopsida > Alismatales > Alismataceae > Alisma > Alisma plantago-aquatica. The sequence goes on along the minus strand of OY856410.1, from coordinate 1,135,965,748 downwards.
TCCACTTAGGAGTATAGGAGTTGGACATCAGGCCTTGGTTGTTTTGGTTGCCAAAGGCATGCAAAGCATGCACTTCTTCCTCATCATCAACTGCTGTAGTGGATTGTGTAGAAGAACCACTAGCTTGGCTCTTCATTATATTCATAATATCCTCTATCATTTTCATCATATTGGGATTTGCTGCATTCTGGCCTGGAACTACAGGAGGAAGTGGAGGCATGTAGTTTTGGTTACAATGTTCCCCTTTAGTAGAAGCCCGATGGCGAGAATTCTAATCAAGGTTCTCGAAAAAGGGCCATGACTCCTCAGGTGGCTTTTCCATGAAGGTGCCTCCACATGACAAATCAACATTATTTTGGCTCAACTCCACTAGCCCGGTATAGAAAGCTTGAACCAGCTTCCATAACGGTACCTCATGATGGGGATAGTCACAGAGGAGCCTTTTGAACCTTTGCCACACCTCGTGAAAGGGTTCATTTTCTTTCTGTGAGAAGGCAGTGATGCATCTTCACATCTGGGTCAGCTTGGCAATGGGGAAGAACTTCTTAAGAAACTCATTCTTTACCGCATTCCATGTCACCAACTTAAGTTTTGAGATGTACCATTCCTTGGCTTTTTCTTTCAGAGAGAAGGGGAATAGGGTTCTGCAAATTGAGTCATCGGTGGTGGTGGGTGTACAAAAAGTGGAGAAAGTTTCAAGGAAGGCATTGATATGGTGGTAAGGGTTCTCATTCTCCATCCCATAGTAAGTAGGAAGGAGTCCAAGCAGTGTGGGTGGAATGGAGAATGGTTGACCCGACATTTGGTCAACTAGGGTGGAAATTGGGGAGTTGAAGTTCCCTGGGGTGAAGTATTCATGTAGAGGGTGATTGGGTTGTGGTTGAGCATCTCCATGAGGTATTTCATCTTCATGGTCACCCATCTCAGTTTCTCAGTGTTGTTTGAGATGGCTTTGGTGTCTCCTTCTACTTATCTCGGGGTCGTATAACACCAAGTCAGTACAAGTCGAATGTGTATTGTGCATGCACAACTATCACCTTCACAATACACAAACAAGAAACAAAAGCCAAGTTATAATGAAAATATGCAAAAGTAAACAAAGAATAAAGTATATAAATGGTGAGGGTAGTAGGAAAAGCTAAGCTACACTAACTAGCTAGGTCGAGCACCTCTATCCTTGACAACGGTGCCAGAAAGCTTGGTGTGATCTTCTCATTTCCAAACACTATGGGATGCTAAGCTTGGTGTAATTATAATAGGACTTGGCAAGTCTAGGTTTCTAGGGTAAGTGGTATTAGGGAAATTGATAGCCAAGGGTAGGAATGGGGGTAGAGATGAGGGTATTTCACCTCATGTTACTTGCCATCTAGCCTTTAGGAAACTCTAGGCAATTGCACTAATCACACTTACACTAGCTACTTAGATCTCACACCTACTTGTAGAATAAGGGAGATGTATGTAGGAACAAAGAGAGATATCTAGGGATCCACTATTTGGTCCTAGGAGCCACTCCTAAGATTGCCACATACATTCCATTTCCCCTAGAAGCTAAGTGTCATCAAGCATCACAAAATAAGCAATTTATGTTTAGAAGCACAAACTGTTGGGTTTTGGAGGAGGCAGAGAAGCAGCGGAAACAAAAAATTTTCTCCCCAAACCCGGAACAAAAGGAATCGAGTCAACATATATATAATAGGAAAGATGGTTTGTGAATCATACCTTGTCCTGAGGCTTGCTCGGCGACAATACCACGCGCCTTGCGCGGTCTTCAACTCCGGTCTTGGACGGTGTCTGTGCAGCTCCTGGTCGCACCGGGACTGAAGACTCCTCCTCCTACCAGACTGTCAGATGACAGTTGTGCTCCTGAGCGGCAGTGTCCTCCCGCCTCTGAAGTAGTTCACACGGACCACCCGGAACTCCACTCTACTTGTCCCACAAGGAAGTGGAAGGAGTCGCACCCTCCTGTTGACGTACTAGTCGCCAACACACTCTCCTGCTGTCAATTGCAACTGTAGTTGTCCTTCCCTTGCTGCACCTCCCTTTGCGGGAAGCACTTGCTCGGGCTCTCTCTCGGTTACCAAAACCAGAGAGAACGACAACTTTACTGTAACACCCCTGACCTGGGTTATACCTTAACCCTAGGTGTTTTGATTAAGAAAGATGATTAAATGCTTAATCTCATCTTGTGAAAGGTGATTAGGCCTCAAGAGGAACCTATGTTGCAATTCTAGTCCTTTTTGAACATTGTTGAAATCAATGTTTTGTTTGTTTTGGACTAAAGTGCAAATTACCCAAGTTGAGGGGTTTAAGTGCAAATTGTGCATGATAATATGTTCCTCATGTGTTGAAGCATCATGAGAGTAAAGATGATGCTGAGGTATGGCTTATGGAAGCCTAAATACCAAGAAAGAGCTGATAAAGCAATGTATGTGCATGAAAACCTAGTTTTGGTGTAATGTGCAATTTACCCAAAACCCAGGGTGTAATATGTAAATTACCACTTCAATAAGGTCCCTAATGTTTCTTGGCATCAAGTAGAGAAAATAAAATGAGAGGGGCGCCTCATTTGAATTAAGTTGGAGGAGAGAGAATCTTGATATTAAAATAATCAAGATTTAATCCTAATTGAAACCCTAATTCTATTTAGTGTAAAAACAAATATAATAATTGAAGGGCCTTCAACCAAAAACGAGATGGTTGAATTTGCTCAAGTGTGAACACATTTGTGACTTTGCTAGGCCACGAAAATATCTCAAGCAAGTGGATAACCCACTCACCATTATTATAAAGAAAAGCAATATCCACTCAAATTGGAATATTATTATAATATGATCTAAGGTGCTTAATTTTCTTTTCTTTAAATTGATGGATAATGAAGAGGAATAAGAGGCAATGAAGATAGCCTCGTCCTTAAGGATTTTGAGGGGAATTTGAGGGGGAAGAGGCGGCCATATTTTTGGAATTTAATGCATTTTAATAATGCATTTTCTCTCTCATCAAGTTTCTTATAAAAGTACCTTTACCAAGCCAAAACAAAGGCTATTTCGGATTCTTTTCTTTATCCTTGCTTTGAAAACGACTAAGGAGCTGTGGAGGAGCAGGAGGACGACCCCAACCTGTTGGTAAGGTCCTTGACCTTCGTTCTCCTTGATTCCATGGTGGAAATAAAAAATAAATCATTGATTTCTTCTTATTTGGATCTCCTCTTCAACCCTAGCCAACTTTTTCATCCAAAAGCTTGAGGACGAGCTTAGGGGGAGTTGCTAGAGCTTCATCCACCATTAATGGCGTGAGCTTGAAGCTTTGGAGCTCAATTGGAGGCGGGTTTTATAACTCAAACCCTTAATCATTGCTATTGCATCAATCAATTATGCTTTGTTGATTGTTTTCTTCAATTTAATACATACCTGTTTCCTTGCTGCAATTTCCATCAAGAACAGTTTCTGTTCTTGGTTTTTCGAAGGAAGGGGATGATGAGATCATCCTATATGCTTATCCAAAGAAAAGTACCAAGCCAAATGGTCTTGATATCTATTCCAAATCGTTTTAAATTGATTGGCTATGCAGTTTCAGAAAACTGTTTTAGGGAAAACGGTTTCCAGACCGTTTGATATGGTTGAACAAGCGTTGACCGTTTGGGAATCTTGTTCCTAATTATGTAGGATAATGACCCTCCAAAATTTAGGGGTTAACTCCAAAGGAATCGTGAGTTGAAGGCCAATCAATTAGATAAATCGAATTGAATTAAATGCTGATTTTCAACCTGATCAACTTGACCTGTTTGGGAAAACGGTTTCAAGACCATTTGAGTGTGTTGACCAAGCATTGACCGTTTGGGATTCCTGTTTATAATGATGTTGGTTAATGACCCTCCAAATTTGAGGGATTAACTCCCAAGGAATCGTGAGTTGAAGCCTAATCAATTAGGGGAACCTAATTGAATTAAGTGCTGATTTTCAATCTGATTTAATTGACCTTTTTGAGTAAACGGTCTCAAGACCGTTTGAATGCATTGACCAAGGGTTGAATGTTTGGGATTACTGTTCCTAATGATGTGGTATAATGACTCACCAAATTTGAGGGATTAACTCCCAAGGAATAGTGAGTTGAAGGCTATTCAATTAAGCAAACCCTAATTGTTTATGGAAGTAATAACTCAGTATACTATGTCAAACATAGTTGTTTGTATTTGATCATATGGTTGATGTAACCAAATCAAGTGGAGAGAATGATAGAAATGAATTCATACATAAGTATGATTCATATGGTGATTTAGGGTAGGATCCTTAGTAAAGAGATCAAGAAACCCTAATTGAGAAGGTTAACGAACCCTAACCCTGATTTAGGGAAATTTTGAGTAAAACCCTAATCTAGGGTAATAGTGTAACCCTAATTAAGGGTAATAGTGTAACCCTAATTAAGGGTAATGACTTGGGTAACTCTAATTTAAGGTAATGAAATACCAAACCCTAATTAGAGGAATAATGAATCCCTAATTTATGGGTAATTGAATGAAACCCTAATTGGGATGATTAGTGAAACCCTAATTGAGGGTGATTCCCTGAGAAACTCTAATTGAGGATGATTCCATGTGAAACCCTAATTGAGGGCGATGTCATATGAAACCTTAAACCTAAAACAGAGTAAAGCTATGTAAAACCCTAAATTTGGGCTATAGTGCATGGAATTCTAATCATGGGCAATATGATGATAAATCATAACCCTAATGTCTGGGTAATGATATGAGTAAACCTTAATGATGAAATAATGAGTAATACCCTATAATGATGAAATATCTTAAGTGGTTGACTATAGGCAACCTTATAACAAGCAATGCCTTAATTTGAGATGAGTCCATATCATTGAAGATAGTTGGACAATCCTTGTGTGTGATCTATGCACATCATGGTAAAGGTGATAGGTTGGTGGATGAAAGTATTAAGATGTGAAATTCCTTATTATAAGATAAGTTAATAAACTCATGTAAGATAGAAGTGATGAGGGAAGTGATACATTGAGACATGATAGATATCACATTTAGCATTTCAGGGTTGATATACCTTGATGCATCTCAAATCCAATATTTTTAGATAAGATACACAAGGAGAGTGTTATGTAAATTGTCACAATGAAATGTAATGAGTTTAACATACTTGATAAGTAAGCTAAAATGAGTATGATGTAATCATACCATGATAATGATGAGAGATAAACTCATACCTTGTGTTGATGATCATTTAATGATAAATGATAAGAATATTAAATACTTGGAATGTCGATGGATGCTCCTAGATGTATGGAACAATATATTAGGGTTGTATTGATAAAATAAACATGAAACCCTAATTGATGTGAATAGTAAACCCTAACCCTGTGGAGTAAATAGTGGTGTTACTATTATATTACATGAGTTAATATGTTATTGTTGCCTAGTGAGAGGTGACAAGATGTTTAATGGCCTTGTGAGCCATATGGTTAGATGTTACCTAGTAAGAGGTAACAAGATGTTTCATGGGCATGATTGATCCCTGAATGAGGTGTAATCCTCTTGTGTTGATAAGGGTTGATTCCCTGTGTTATTGTGAAAAGGATTTATATCCTGTGATATTGTGAAAAGGATTTATATCCTATAATAATATGATGATTGGTGTAATCTCATGAATGGCAAGTGAATATTACCATGTGATGATGAGATGAGAAATTATGTTTCATATGTTTTATATCTTTTCAGGTTTTGATATTTATATGCTTGCTAGAAATGAATTAGGGTTTGTATGTCCACTTGTTTGATGCAGCCTTAATTCACCCAATTGGCATAACTAATCAAGTACAACTCTAATCATGTAGTGCCCTGTGCCGTAGAACCATCTTCAGTGTCAGAACTTGCTGGATGGTGAAACGAGTATTCCTAAGGGAAACTCGGAGCGCATATTGTTGAATATGCGGGGGTGGCAGGTTGAGGATATATATATACTTGTCATCCACAATTGCAGGTTATGGAGGATGGCTATGGTCATGCCTCAAATATTTTATGTGATTGAGGACAGCTGCGGTTGTACCTCGGATTAGAGGGTTTTGTATACCCTGTTTTCTAGTGTCGTAACTTGTACCAAGTACGGACTAGTTGTTATCAGTTGACTATATGTCACTGTTGGCAGTTTGACTGGTATGTCACTGCAGTTTACTCGTACTGACCGAGGGGAAGAGATCTTAGGATGCCGGTACTCCTAGATCTTGTACGGAACCGAATAGCCCTTCGCAGGGGTCGGTTGGACTTTGAATGGTACGATTCAAATTCCCCAGGGCATAATAAAAGATGTAATACAGCCGTATAGCATATCTGTTTAGGGTTATACATGACGCTTCACATTGAATGGAAACCCATGTTTGTTCTCTTTACATAAAGATGATGCTTAGTGCAACTAAGAGATAGTAATTATACTTATGTTGTGGATATGCATAAGACTGTAATTGTGTACATACAATGGTCATGCTTATGTTGATATCTTACTGCTACTGTTGATTATAATCATGATGCTAGATATCTCATGTTGATAGTTATGTTTCACATGCTATCCATGCCTCTATAATTAGAAATACCTGACAGAGGCTTAATGCCTGTAATTAGGTTTGGTTAAAGTCCAATGCCTGGATGTGTAATCAGGATTGGTATAGTCCAATGCCTGAAACATTTATACCTGATTGATATAGTTTAATGCTTGAATAATACATGATGATTTATATAATCACATGTCTGGCATAAGTGAATACTTGTTTAGCAGATTGGCTAAGGCCAACAAATAGAAACAAGAATGAATCATGGGTGACACATCAGAATAATGAATGACATGAGCAAAGCTTGAGATGTTGAAAATGTATGGTAGATGAATGTTATACATGTTCTTTCTATTTCTTATAAAGAGAATAGACGAATTACTGTTCAATCATAGATATGTGTAATACTTTAAAAGATGAGAATGATCTAAACTGCTTATCCTCTGCTCAGTTTTATATTAATTAAACTACAATAATGATGTTTCTGGCGGAGAGTTATATCTCTCGCTGGGGCAATTTTCAATTGTCTCACCCCCGTGGGAACCAACATTTTTAGGTGGACGAGTGTGAAAGAGACTGATAATATCTTTCGGATGAAGAACATCAGCAGCTACAAGGACAGCAGTGACAACTCAGGTTGAGTGTGCTGTCTATCGTGTTTGGTAGATAGAAGTCCTATGTGTCGTCTCTGTACTCTCAGGTCCTCGGAGTTAGTACTTAGTGCTTTTAATGTATCGTTTTGAGATTTTGGCTTGATGCCTCGAGGTTATTATGTTGTCTGTGTTAAGCTTTTAACAAGGCAGTTGATGTTGTAACCCTTGAAAAGAGATGGTATAAGATATATACTTATGAACCATGATGTAAATGTAATACATTGGTTCTTGTTGAAAGAGTTTTCCTATGATTGGGTCTCTTTGAAAAAGGTTTTAAATTTTTAGTGATTTTCTATAATCCGCTGCTTAGTGAACGCTTCCGCATTAGTTAATTATGTTTTTGTTAGTTGGATGCTACAATTAAGTGGTATCAGAGCTCTAGGTTCGCTGAGTCTACAGAGACATAGGACTAAGGTAGTAGAGTCTGTTCCGGTATCATCTAGTGTATCTGATAATGTCTTCTGCTCATATAAAGGAAGAAGAACTTAAAGATGACTGGGTCACATGAGGAGATTGCTGCTGAGAGCAGCAATATTGCACCAAGAAGAGGTGCATGGGAGCAGGCAAGACAGAGACAATTGCCTAAGAGTCTCCTAGTTGATCCATTTATGATAAGAAAATCTTTCTTTAAGTATTACTGTTGGGTAGATTAGAGCAACAGTAATGCATATAGTGGACTGGATACTAGCTTTACGATCTAGGTTATCAGTCCTTAATACAGAAGTTTGAGCTTTAAAAGAGTTCCTAAATGACTTAGTCATGTTGGAACATGGGAAAGTCATGTGTGTATAATGATATTAAAAGTGAGGAATATGATCGCAAATAAAGTGCATACTACCTAATCTCAGTATTTATATACCCTGGCCAGGTATACAACTATTGATGATAAAGTGGGTATGGAAACTCTTAGATTGTTGTCTTTTTGATTGCTCTGATCAAGTAGTCATTCTGAGATAATCTAATGAGTATCATGAAATCAGAAATATGGAATGAATAAATGTGTGATATACTAAGTATAAGAAAGAGAAGTCTGAGATAATCTCAAATGAGCATGTTGTATGAGGAACTAAAAGTGTACTCCTCATAAGATAAGGATAAGAATAAGGGAAATGAAACCTGTTCAATAATGATGTAAGTATAATAAATGTATTTTCCCTAACGAAGAAATGGGAAATATGATGAGATCATGAGATGATCATAAACATGCTAAATGGATAATGTCATGTAATCATCCTTATAATTCCTATGCTAAAGGCAAGGAACCTAGGAAGAGCTAAAGAGTAAATGATTCATGAATAGTTGAAAATACATAAATTAATAAGAGGAATATGAATCCTTGTTTTCTTTCCTTTCAGGGACATGACCATCAAGTGGGTCTTAGGACACTTGATGTGCATAAGATAAATGTGTTCATGTGATGGATACTTAGAAAAGTATCAGTTATCTTGGACTTTGGTCCCAAGATGAGGACATATGAAACACATAATGTTCCAAGATGAAAGGAAGAGATATATATGATGTGTTTCCAACACATGTGATAGATATCAAGGTGAAAGATTATGGTATCTGAGAGATATCAGATGGGTTAGGTTGGCTACCTGGATTGGTCAACTGTGAAATTAGTCTGATTATAATAATATGAACATCATATGTTAGGGGTTTATGCTCTGCATAAACATGATACTAATAAAGAATGTATGATGCTTCTCTGAATAAGTAAAGTGTTATTTGACACAAAGTTGACTCTATAGTCAATGATGAGGGACAGTGGGGCATGTGCCTTGTGTGTTGATTCTATGAGAATCTTGTATGGAAACACTTGGTGCTGATCAAAGTTTTATGGTGTATCTATGATAAGGAGATGATATGTGAAGACTAGATAGTATGATGAATAATATACATTTGTCTTCCTTTATCTGGATTTCGAGGACGAAATCCTTGTTAGGGGTTTATAATTTGTAACACCCCTGACCTGGGTTATACCTTAACCCTAGGTGTTTTGATTAAGAAAGATGATTAAATGCTTAATCTCATCTTGTGAAAGGTAATTAGGCCTCAAGAGGAACCTATGTTGCAATTCTAGTCCTTTTTGAACATTGTTGAAATCAATGTTTTGTTTGTTTTGGACTAAAGTGCAAATTACCCAAGTTGAGGGGTTTAAGTGCAAATTGTGCATGATAATATGTTCCTCATGTGTTGAAGCATCATGAGAGTAAAGATGATGCTGAGGTATGGCTTATGGAAGCCTAAATACCAAGAAAGAGCTGATAAAGCAATGTATGTGCATGAAAACCTAGTTTTGGTGTAATGTGCAATTTACCCAAAACCCAGGGTGTAATATGTAAATTACCACTTCAATAAGGTCCCTAATGTTTCTTGGCATCAAGTAGAGAAAATAAAATGAGAGGGGCGCCTCATTTGAATTAAGTTGGAGGAGAGAGAATCTTGATATTAAAATAATCAAGATTTAATCCTAATTGAAACCCTAATTCTATTTAGTGTAAAAACAAATATAATAATTGAAGGGCCTTCAACCAAAAACGAGATGGTTGAATTTGCTCAAGTGTGAACACATTTGTGACTTTGCTAGGCCACGAAAATATCTCAAGCAAGTGGATAACCCACTCACCATTATTATAAAGAAAAGCAATATCCACTCAAATTGGAATATTATTATAATATGATCTAAGGTGCTTAATTTTCTTTTCTTTAAATTGATGGATAATGAAGAGGAATAAGAGGCAATGAAGATAGCCTCGTCCTTAAGGATTTTGAGGGGAATTTGAGGGGGAAGAGGCGGCCATATTTTTGGAATTTAATGCATTTTAATAATGCATTTTCTCTCTCATCAAGTTTCTTATAAAAGTACCTTTACCAAGCCAAAACAAAGGCTATTTCGGATTCTTTTCTTTATCCTTGCTTTGAAAACGACTAAGGAGCTGTGGAGGAGCAGGAGGACGACCCCAACCTGTTGGTAAGGTCCTTGACCTTCGTTCTCCTTGATTCCATGGTGGAAATAAAAAATAAATCATTGATTTCTTCTTATTTGGATCTCCTCTTCAACCCTAGCCAACTTTTTCATCCAAAAGCTTGAGGACGAGCTTAGGGGGAGTTGCTAGAGCTTCATCCACCATTAATGGCGTGAGCTTGAAGCTTTGGAGCTCAATTGGAGGCGGGTTTTATAACTCAAACCCTTAATCATTGCTATTGCATCAATCAATTATGCTTTGTTGATTGTTTTCTTCAATTTAATACATACCTGTTTCCTTGCTGCAATTTCCATCAAGAACAGTTTCTGTTCTTGGTTTTTCGAAGGAAGGGGATGATGAGATCATCCTATATGCTTATCCAAAGAAAAGTACCAAGCCAAATGGTCTTGATATCTATTCCAAATCGTTTTAAATTGATTGGCTATGCAGTTTCAGAAAACTGTTTTAGGGAAAACGGTTTCCAGACCGTTTGATATGGTTGAACAAGCGTTGACCGTTTGGGAATCTTGTTCCTAATTATGTAGGATAATGACCCTCCAAAATTTAGGGGTTAACTCCAAAGGAATCGTGAGTTGAAGGCCAATCAATTAGATAAATCGAATTGAATTAAATGCTGATTTTCAACCTGATCAACTTGACCTGTTTGGGAAAACGGTTTCAAGACCATTTGAGTGTGTTGAACAAGCATTGACCGTTTGGGATTCCTGTTTATAATGATGTTGGTTAATGACCCTCCAAATTTGAGGGATTAACTCCCAAGGAATCGTGAGTTGAAGCCTAATCAATTAGGGGAACCTAATTGAATTAAGTGCTGATTTTCAATCTGATTTAATTGACCTTTTTGAGTAAACGGTCTCAAGACCGTTTGAATGCATTGAACAAGGGTTGAATGTTTGGGATTACTGTTCCTAATGATGTGGTATAATGACTCACCAAATTTGAGGGATTAACTCCCAAGGAATAGTGAGTTGAAGGCTATTCAATTAAGCAAACCCTAATTGTTTATGGAAGTAATAACTCAGTATACTATGTCAAACATAGTTGTTTGTATTTGATCATATGGTTGATGTAACCAAATCAAGTGGAGAGAATGATAGAAATGAATTCATACATAAGTATGATTCATATGGTGATTTAGGGTAGGATCCTTAGTAAAGAGATCAAGAAACCCTAATTGAGAAGGTTAACGAACCCTAACCCTGATTTAGGGAAATTTTGAGTAAAACCCTAATCTAGGGTAATAGTGTAACCCTAATTAAGGGTAATAGTGTAACCCTAATTAAGGGTAATGACTTGGGTAACTCTAATTTAAGGTAATGAAATACCAAACCCTAATTAGAGGAATAATGAATCCCTAATTTATGGGTAATTGAATGAAACCCTAATTGGGATGATTAGTGAAACCCTAATTGAGGGTGATTCCCTGAGAAACTCTAATTGAGGATGATTCCATGTGAAACCCTAATTGAGGGCGATGTCATATGAAACCTTAAACCTAACACAGAGTAAAGCTATGTAAAACCCTAAATTTGGGCTATAGTGCATGGAATTCTAATCATGGGCAATATGATGATAAATCATAACCCTAATGTCTGGGTAATGATATGAGTAAACCTTAATGATGAAATAATGAGTAATACCCTATAATGATGAAATATCTTAAGTGGTTGACTATAGGCAACCTTATAACAAGCAATGCCTTAATTTGAGATGAGTCCATATCATTGAAGATAGTTGGACAATCCTTGTGTGTGATCTATGCACATCATGGTAAAGGTGATAGGTTGGTGGATGAAAGTATTAAGATGTGAAATTCCTTATTATAAGATAAGTTAATAAACTCATGTAAGATAGAAGTGATGAGGGAAGTGATACATTGAGACATGATAGATATCACATTTAGCATTTCAGGGTTGATATACCTTGATGCATCTCAAATCCAATATTTTTAGATAAGATACACAAGGAGAGTGTTATGTAAATTGTCACAATGAAATGTAATGAGTTTAACATACTTGATAAGTAAGCTAAAATGAGTATGATGTAATCATACCATGATAATGATGAGAGATAAACTCATACCTTGTGTTGATGATCATTTAATGATAAATGATAAGAATATTAAATACTTGGAATGTCGATGGATGCTCCTAGATGTATGGAACAATATATTAGGGTTGTATTGATAAAATAAACATGAAACCCTAATTGATGTGAATAGTAAACCCTAACCCTGTGGAGTAAATAGTGGTGTTACTATTATATTACATGAGTTAATATGTTATTGTTGCCTAGTGAGAGGTGACAAGATGTTTAATGGCCTTGTGAGCCATATGGTTAGATGTTACCTAGTAAGAGGTAACAAGATGTTTCATGGGCATGATTGATCCCTGAATGAGGTGTAATCCTCTTGTGTTGATAAGGGTTGATTCCCTGTGTTATTGTGAAAAGGATTTATATCCTGTGATATTGTGAAAAGGATTTATATCCTATAATAATATGATGATTGGTGTAATCTCATGAATGGCAAGTGAATATTACCATGTGATGATGAGATGAGAAATTATGTTTCATATGTTTTATATCTTTTCAGGTTTTGATATTTATATGCTTGCTAGAAATGAATTAGGGTTTGTATGTCCACTTGTTTGATGCAGCCTTAATTCACCCAATTGGCATAACTAATCAAGTACAACTCTAATCATGTAGTGCCCTGTGCCGTAGAACCATCTTCAGTGTCAGAACTTGCTGGATGGTGAAACGAGTATTCCTAAGGGAAACTCGGAGCGCATATTGTTGAATATGCGGGGGTGGCAGGTTGAGGATATATATATACTTGTCATCCACAATTGCAGGTTATGGAGGATGGCTATGGTCATGCCTCAAATATTTTATGTGATTGAGGACAGCTGCGGTTGTACCTCGGATTAGAGGGTTTTGTATACCCTGTTTTCTAGTGTCGTAACTTGTACCAAGTACGGACTAGTTGTTATCAGTTGACTATATGTCACTGTTGGCAGTTTGACTGGTATGTCACTGCAGTTTACTCGTACTGACCGAGGGGAAGAGATCTTAGGATGCCGGTACTCCTAGATCTTGTACGGAACCGAATAGCCCTTCGCAGGGGTCGGTTGGACTTTGAATGGTACGATTCAAATTCCCCAGGGCATAATAAAAGATGTAATACAGCCGTATAGCATATCTATTTAGGGTTATACATGACGCTTCACATTGAATGGAAACCCATGTTTGTTCTCTTTACATAAAGATGATGCTTAGTGCAACTAAGAGATAGTAATTATACTTATGTTGTGGATATGCATAAGACTGTAATTGTGTACATACAATGGTCATGCTTATGTTGATATCTTACTGCTACTGTTGATTATAATCATGATGCTAGATATCTCATGTTGATAGTTATGTTTCACATGCTATCCATGCCTCTATAATTAGAAATACCTGACAGAGGCTTAATGCCTGTAATTAGGTTTGGTTAAAGTCCAATGCCTGGATGTGTAATCAGGATTGGTATAGTCCAATGCCTGAAACATTTATACCTGATTGATATAGTTTAATGCTTGAATAATACATGATGATTTATATAATCACATGTCTGGCATAAGTGAATACTTGTTTAGCAGATTGGCTAAGGCCAACAAATAGAAACAAGAATGAATCATGGGTGACACATCAGAATAATGAATGACATGAGCAAAGCTTGAGATGTTGAAAATGTATGGTAGATGAATGTTATACATGTTCTTTCTATTTCTTATAAAGAGAATAGACGAATTACTGTTCAATCATAGATATGTGTAATACTTTAAAAGATGAGAATGATCTAAACTGCTTATCCTCTGCTCAGTTTTATATTAATTAAACTACAATAATGATGTTTCTGGCGGAGAGTTATATCTCTCGCTGGGGCAATTTTCAATTGTCTCACCCCCGTGGGAACCAACATTTTTAGGTGGACGAGTGTGAAAGAGACTGATAATATCTTTCGGATGAAGAACATCAGCAGCTACAAGGACAGCAGTGACAACTCAGGTTGAGTGTGCTGTCTATCGTGTTTGGTAGATAGAAGTCCTATGTGTCGTCTCTGTACTCTCAGGTCCTCGGAGTTAGTACTTAGTGCTTTTAATGTATCGTTTTGAGATTTTGGCTTGATGCCTCGAGGTTATTATGTTGTCTGTGTTAAGCTTTTAACAAGGCAGTTGATGTTGTAACCCTTGAAAAGAGATGGTATAAGATATATACTTATGAACCATGATGTAAATGTAATACATTGGTTCTTGTTGAAAGAGTTTTCCTATGATTGGGTCTCTTTGAAAAAGGTTTTAAATTTTTAGTGATTTTCTATAATCCGCTGCTTAGTGAACGCTTCCGCATTAGTTAATTATGTTTTTGTTAGTTGGATGCTACATTTACAGAGCAATCAACTTGCACTAAGTCGTACCTTGAGAAGCCCCCAATACCCCTATATATATAGGCGGGTCATGGGACAGGGTTCTCTGTGCCCGGCAATACGGGACTAAAGCAGGAGTAGAAGGGTTCGGGATTTTCCACAAAAAGCAACCATCTCGCAACCTGAACCGATCGGTTCATAAGTGAACCGGTCGGTTGGGGACCTGAACCGATCGTTTCACCACTGAACCGATCGTTTGGGACCCTTGAACCGATCGGTTCACTCATGAACCGGTCGGTTGGGGTTCCATGTTGGTTCCCGATTGACTTTCCTTGTTTCTTTCCCAATTGGTATCGAATACCAATATTATTCCCAATCGAATTGGGCAATTGAAACGAAAGGAAAATTCTCACTAATCCTACTTTCCCAAGTTGCTCGATTGCACCAGTTGAACCGATCGGTTCAACACTTGAACCGATCGTTTCACTCTGTGCATGAGCCGATCGGTTCAACAATTGAGCCGACCGGTTCAGCAACCTCAGCCGACCGGTTCATCACATGAACCGATCGGTTGGGAATGCAGATTGTGCATAATCAATCAAATGCGATTTCAATCAATCTGATACTCCAATCAATGCGTCCAACACCTTGAACATTATGATATTGAGCTATCGATTAATTGAGTGTTTAATTGAACTACTAAACTCCTTTAGTAATCAATCTAAACATTGCTTGTGGAAAAAACTCCTCTTCCAGGTTAAATCCTATGTGTGACCCTGCAGGTCCATTTCACGTTGGCAGTGAAAGTCCATAACACTTATGACTTCACAAGCAAAGAGCGGTGCCTAGTCACACATCATTGCTACCCAAGTGAAAGTAGAAAGTTGGAGAACAACTTTCATCCTACAATCCGTGAATGGTGTTACAGTGAATGTATAATTCCTTTGTCACTGATATCCAGAATGAACTCGAGGCATGGAACAGTCATCCTGTCAATGTTCATTCATTTCCTTGATCTCAGAGTAGACCGAGTGAGATGTGTATGACATCAATATCACATATTGATTCACACGTGCATGCGCATGCCTTTCTCAATCCTACTCATCAAGTGGCCAAGGATATCAAACTCCCTCAGGAGGGACAAATCCCATATCTATCACTCACCCCTCAAAAGCCCCATGTGTCAAAGCCACCCAATCATCACCTTTATAACAACCCATGTTTCAGGATTGCGTTTGATGATGTCAAAGTGTACCCAACGACATGTGTTGAGTGCAGTGATTTCAGGTCTAAGAATCACACTCACCACCATCACTGTGAGAGCTGACTGTGACTACCATGTCATGGTTCCATGTGTCACTCTCACGGTGGGTCTGTCCGATACCTTGTTCTCTAACAAGTACCTATGTGCTTGGTTTGATATCACTATATCATGACTAATGAGATTCTGTCATCAACCAACACACAATCTAGTCTTTAGTGTTATTGATGTCTATGGTTATTTCCACAATAACAACTGACTAGGGACTAAACAAGAATGTATACTCTTAACATCCATATGATCTCATCATTTAGGTCATGAACCTAAAAGCATATGTCATTGAGTAAGACAATCTTTAGACATCTATCATGTTACACCATCATCTCAGAAATAGTTTAAACATATAGATTGGAAATTGCCTTTATTATTATTCAAATCAATTACAAAGTATCCCATTACAATCATCATATGACTTGCTCTATGGGCATACATACCAATAGACTCCCACTTGCACTTAGAGCCAGTCACCAAGGAAACGCATTCCTTGTGACCTAGCATGACCATCATGCTTCTGCTGAGAAAGGGCCTTAGTCAGTGGATCAGCTATGTTGTCTTCAGTTGGTACTTTGCAAATCTTCACATCTCCTCGCTCTACGATCTCTCGTATGAGATGGAAGCGCCGTAGTATGTGCTTGGACCGCTGATGTGATCTGGGCTCCTTAGCTTGTGCAATAGCTCCATTATTGTCACAATAAAGCTCAATTGCATCACAGCTACTGGGAACTACACCAAGTTCAGAGATGAACTTCCTGATCCACACGGCCTCCTTTGCTGCATGCGAAGCAGCAATATACTCGACCTCTGTAGTAGAATCGGAAATTGTTTCTTGCTTGGAACTCTTCCAGCTCACAGCTCCATTATTAAGGCAAAACACAAATCCTGACTGCGATCTGTAATCATCTTTATCGGTTTGGAAGCTTGCATCGGTGTAACCCTTTACAACCAGCTCTTCCTCGCCGCCGTACACAAGAAACTGATCCTTAGTCCTTCGCAAGTACTTGAGGATGTTCTTCACAGCTGTCCAGTGAGCATCCCCGGGATCTGACTGGTACCTGCTCGTCATGCTGAGAGCATACGAGACATCTGGGCGTGTGCACAACATAGCGTACATGATGGATCCGATGGCTGATGCGTATGGGATCCCATTCATACGCTCCCTCTCTTCACAAGATTGGGGACATTGAGCTCTAGAGACGGTAACTCCATGTAGCATAGGGATGTTGCCTCTCTTTGAGTTCTCCATGCTGAACCGCTTCAGCACCTTGTCAATGTACGTGCTCTGACTTAGTCCGAGAAGCCTTCTAGATCTATCTCTATAGATCTTAATTCCTAGAATATAGGATGCTTCTCCTAAGTCCTTCATTGAGAAAGTTTTTCCAAGCCAAGTCTTTACCTTCTCTAAGGCTAAAACATCATTCCCCATCAAAAGTATGTCATCCATATACAATATGAGAAATGTGGTCGAGCTCCCACTAACCTTCTTGTACACACAAGGTTCATCTTCATTTTGAATAAAGCCAAACACTTTGACTTCTTCATCAAATCGAAGATTCCAACTCCGAGATGCTTGCTTCAATCCATAGATTGACCTTTGCAGTTTACAGACTTTATTGGCATTCTTTGGATGTACAAAACCTTCAGGCTGTGTCATGTACACATCCTCATGAATATTCCCGTTAAGGAATGCGGTTTTAACATCCATCTGCCAAATCTCATAGTCATAATAAGCTGCAATAGCAAGCATGATCCTGATGGACTTAATCATGGCAACTGGAGAAAAGGTTTCGTCATAGTCAACACCTTGAATTTGTCGAAAACCCTTCGCAACCAATCTGCCTTTATAAGTTTGCACATTGCCATCCATGTCAGTCTTTTTCTTGAAGACCCACTTGCACCCTATGGGTTTTACCCCTTCGGGTGGTTCCACCAAAGTCCATACTTTGTTGGAGTACATGGATTCCATCTCGAATCTCATGGCTTCAAGCCATTTCTCAGAATCTGGTCCCTCCATAGCCTCTACGTAGGTAGTTGGATCATCATCTATGATCAACTCTCCACCTTCCTGAGTTACAAGGTATCCAAACCTCTCAGGCTCAAGGCGGGTCCTACTAGATCTACGAGGTCCTTGTATTACCTGAGGAGACTGAGATTCCACAACACCTTGTGAATCTCCATTTTCCTCTGGTACATCTACCGGTTCAATGTTCTCTTGT
The DNA here is from genome assembly GCA_963693085.1 of Alisma plantago-aquatica. NCBI lineage: Eukaryota > Viridiplantae > Streptophyta > Magnoliopsida > Alismatales > Alismataceae > Alisma > Alisma plantago-aquatica. The sequence continues at coordinate 1,135,947,605 of OY856410.1, read as the reverse complement.
TGGGATTGAACCTCTTCAAGCTCTATATTCCTCCCACTGTTTCCTTTGGAAATAAATTCCTTCTCTAGGAACACAGCATCCCTGGCAACAAACACTTTGTTGTCAGTTGGGTGGTATAAATAATATCCCTTGGTTTCCTTGGGATATCCAAAAAAATAACATTTATCAGATTTGGGTCCAAGCTTATCAGGAAACGTTTTCTTGACGTAAGCCTCACAACCCCAAATCTTCATAAAAAAGACAAATTGGGACGCTTCCCAGTCCATATCTCATATGGTGTCTTTTGAACCGATTTAGATGGTACACGGTTAAGTGTAAACGCGGCGGTTTCAAGAGCATGACCCCAGAAAGAAATTGGAAGATTAGCAAAACTCATCATAGATCGCACCATATCTAACAATGTGCGATTCCTTCTTTCAGACACACCATTATGTTGTGGTGTTCCAGACGGAGTCCATTGTGATACAATACCACGGGCTCGTAGAAGGTCCTCAAACTCCTGGCTCAAGTATTCTCCACCTCAATCGGAACGAAGTGCCTTAATACTTTTACCAAGCTGGTTCTGTACTTCATTCATGAAATCCTTGAACCTTTCAAGGGTTTCTGACTTATGTTTCATCAGGTACACATAGCCATACCTACTGAAATCATCAGTGAAGGTAATGAAGTACTGACACCCATTTCTGGCATTAGTTCTAAAAGGCCCACATACATCAGTATGTATGAGTCCTAATAGATCACTAGCTCTCTCACCTTTACCTGAAAAGGGAGTCTTGGTCATCTTGCCCAACAAACAAGATTCACATGTCTCTATTGATTCATAATCAAAAGAGTCCAGATAACCATCTTTATGGAGTCTAGAAATGCACTTCTCATTTATGTGCCCTAGACGACAATGCCAGAGATATGTTTTGTTTGAGTCATTGAGTTTTTGCTTTTTGGTGTTTACGTTGTATACACTTGTCTCCAAGTCTATCAAGTATAGACCATAAGACATAGGGGCACTGCCATAAAAGATCCCATCTTTAGAAATGGAACACTTTCCATTCTTAATAAGAAATTCAAATCCATCTTTGTCCAAACAAGAGACGAAAATGATATTCCTATTTATGGCAGGTACATAATAGCAGTTCTTCAACTCTATTATTAGCCCACTAGGTAGAGTTAACTCATAGGTTCCTACGGCACTGGCGGCAACTCTTGCCCCATTAGCAACACGTAGTTCAACCTCGCCTTTCCCCAAAGGCCTACTTCTCTTAAGATCCTTCACATTTGAACAAATGTGAGATCCGCATCCGGTATCAAGTACCCATGACGAAGAAGTAGTAAAGTTAATCTCTATCACGTATACACCAGAAGTAGAGATCTATATCTCCGACTTCTTCTTCCATTGTTCCTTCCATCCTCTCCATGTAGAAGAAATTGGTTTGGCGAGAGAACACTTCTCTCCCTTACCTACTTTCTCCTTCACCAACGCATTAAGCGTACATAGAGTGGATTCTAAGGCTCCTGGTATACCTGGATTGTGCAGAACACTTCTCACAGTCCTCAACCAGTTATGGAATTTATTCTCAATTAATTTGCCCATTTTAAAAGATGATTCTTTTGCCATTCTACAAGAGAAAATTTACATTTGTCAAAACCTTTTTGATTTGATTTGAATAAAATTTGACGATAGTTAATTAGGCCTTTAATTAATTACCGCTCCCACTATTTTGACTCAAATTGATAGCCCTCACCATCAATTCGGAAGATTGTAGCGTACAATCTTCTAGTGGGTCAAGATCCTAGAATCCTCTAAGCCATGGACCAGCTTTGGCTGTCACCCACAACTCAGATCTTCCGGGTAGGCAACTCTTGCCAATTGCATCATATGCAACTCTTGATGAATGAACATGCGTAACACCTTGCCATGAACATTCTGTGCCTCTGGGCTTAGACGCTCTAAGAATCACCAGTTAAGTCTAACCCAAAAGCCGACACGCTAAACATGCACCCTGCTTTGGCAGAACCTACATGTCGACCCTTCACACTTCCACAAGATAGACGGTGCACCACGCTTTGGCGTAACCTACGCTTGGTCGATCAAGTTTGCCATGTGTGTCGCTAATGGAAGGCGTATAAGACTTAATATTTTAATGAGGGATTTGGTTTTATATATACATATACATATCCAATCACCACAATATATAGTACGTATCATATACATGCTATATCCCACAGAAAACATGCATAAACGATAAAAAGTAATGATTATGGCCATCCTATTTGTGATTCCTCGAGCCAAGAGGAATCACGGTCATCTAGGTCTACATCACATGCAACCTGTACAAGATGAAATCTGTGCCTGCCTTTCTGGGTTTGATCAGCTCATCTCCATGACTGATCGGCTCGCCATCAGGTAGGTTGTCCGGGTGCCACCAGCCGATCGACTGGCGCCTCCAGCCGATCGGTTCACCGGTCATCGTGCATCTCCTCATGTCGCCACCCGCTCATCTCGTTCCTCGAACCGGCCGTCTGGATCACCAACCGATCGGTTCACTCCTTGAACCGATCGTCTTCAGGTTGTCCGCCGTTCTTTGACATAACAGGAAATAAAATCTATCCTATTTTACAATTTAATTGTGAAACCCCGAGTTACATTCGGGGGGAGCAAAGGTAGGAAAAGAATTCTTGAATTATTTCGAGTTACATCAGGAATATGAGAAAGGGAATCGGTGCGCAGACCGAGATGCAAGCAACCATACAAAACAACCACACACAGATATAGGGGTTTATAGGCCATAATCATGCTACACATCCACCACAAAACTCGTTTAAGGGCGACGCGTATCGAGTGCATTAATATTACATATCATATATGTATATTAGGGATTTGTGGATTGGACATGTATAAAGCCGATATTATTCGCATCGCATGCAATAAATAAAGGCGACAAACCAAAATCGATCATATCGATAATCCTAAAATATAGAGCGGTTGACGTGGCTCTGATACCACTGTTGGGTTTTGGAGGAGGCAGAGAAGCAGCGGAAACAAAAAAATTTCTCCCCAAACCCGGAACAAAAGGAATCGAGTCAACATCTATATAATAGGAAAGATGGTTTGTGAATCATACCTTGTCCCGAGGCTTGCTCAGCGACAATACCACGCGCCTTGCACGGTCTTCAACTCCGGTCTTGGACGGTGTCTGTGCAGCTCCTGGTCGCACCGGGACTGAAGACTCCTCCTCCTACCAGACTGTCGGATGACAGTTGTTCTCCTGAGCGGCAGTGTCCTCCCGCCTCTGAAGTAGTCCACACGGACCACCCGGAACTCCACTCTCCTTGTCCCACAAGGAAGTGGAAGGAGTCACACCCTCCTGTTGATGTACTAGTCGCCAACACACTCTCCTACTATCAATTGCAACTGCAGTTGTCCTTCCCTTGCTGCACCTCCCTTTGCGGGAAGCACTTGCTCGGGCTCTCTCTCGGTTACCAAAACCAGAGAGAACGACAAATTTGCAGAGCAATCAACTTGCACTGAGTCGTACCTTGAGAAGCCCCCAATACCCCTATATATATATAGGCGGGTCATGGGACAGGGTTCTCTGTGCCCGGCAATACGGGACTAAAGCAGGAGTAGAAGGGTTCGGGATTTTCCACAAAAAGCAACCATCTCGCAACCTGAACCGATCGGTTCATAAGTGAACCGGTCGGTTGGGGACCTGAACCGATCGGTTCACCACTGAACCGATCGGTTCACTCATGAACCAGTCGGTTGGGGTTCCATGTTGGTTCCCGATTGACTTTCCTTGTTTCTTTCCCAATTGGTATCGAATACCAATATTATTCCCAATCGAATTGGGCAATTGAAATGAAAGGAAAATTCTCACTAATCCTACTTTCCCAAGTTGCTCGATTGCACCAGTTGAACCGATCGGTTCAACACTTGAACCGATCGTTTCACTCTGTGCAGGAGCCGATCGGTTCAACAATTGAGCCGACCGGTTCAGCAACCTCAGCTGACCGGTTCATCACATGAACCGATCGGTTGGGAATGCAGATTGTGAAGAATCAGTCAAATGCGATTTCAATCAATCTGATACTCCAATCAATGCGTCCAACACCTTGAACATTATGATATTGAGCTATCGATTAATTGAGTGTTTAATTGAACTACTAAACTCCTTTAGTAATCAATCTAAACATTGCTTGTGGACAAAACTCCTCTTCCAGGTTAAATCCTATGTGTGTGACCCTGCAGGTCCATTTCACGTTGGCAGTGAAAGTCCATAACACTTATGACTTCACAAGCAAAGAGCGGTGCCTAGTCACACATCATTGCTACCCAAGTGAAAGTAGAAAGTTGGAGAACAACTTGCATCCTACAATCCGTGAATGGTGTTACAGTGAATGTATAATTCCTTTGTCACTGATATCCAGAATGAACTCGAGGCATGGAACAGTCATCCTGTCAATGTTCATTCATTTCCTTGATCTCAGAGTAGACCGAGTGAGATGTGTATGACATCAATATCACATATTGATTCACACGTGCATGCGCATGCCTTTCTCAATCCTACTCATCAAGTGGCCAAGGATATCAAACTCCCTCAGGAGGGACAAATCCCATATCTATCACTCACCCCTCAAAAGCCCCATGTGTCAAAGCCACCCAATCATCACCTTTATAACAACCCATGTTTCAGGATTGCGTTTGATGATGTCAAAGTGTACCCAACGACATGTGTTGAGTGCAGTGATTTCAGGTCTAAGAATCACACTCACCACCATCACTGTGAGAGCTGACTGTGACTACCATGTCATGGTTCCATGTGTCACTCTCACGGTGGGTCTGTCCGATACCTTGTTCTCTAACAAGTACCTATGTGCTTGGTTTGATATCACTATATCATGACTAATGAGATTCTGTCATCAACCAACACACAATCTAGTCTTTAGTGTTATTGATGTCTATGGTTATTTCCACAATAACAACCGACTAGGGACTAAACAAGAATGTATACTCTGAACATCCATATGATCTCATCGTTTAGGTCATGAACCTAAAAGCATATGTCATTGAGTAAGACAATCTTTAGACATCTATCATGTTACACCATCATCTCAGAAATAGTTTAAACATATAGATTGGAAATTGCCTTTATTATTATTCAAATCAATTACAAAGTATCCCATTACAATCATCATATGACTTGCTCTATGGGCATACATACCAACACAAACCACATGCAAGATAATGGGAAATGAGATAGAAGCAAGTGGAAATCATCATAGAATGAAATTATGTTCAATACAAGTTATTTTCCCCTAACATGGGATTAAATTCACATTTTAACCCCAGACAACCCACCACTAGGGGCTTAGCTAGACATGCTCAAGAAAAAGAGAAAAGAAATGCTAAAAAGAGATAGGAGTCCATGGAGCTCAAAGTAGATTCTCCTTCTTCACCTCCTAGCTAGTATATAACGACCTTCCTCCTACAAGGTGGGTGAAGGGCATGGAAATGAAGGGTATTATGGTAGAAAACCTAGAAAACTAGGTTTATATGGTGGAAATGAGGTGAAAATGGTTGGTGGATGGCATGAATGCAAGGAAGGAGGCAATGAATGCTCTAGAGTAGGTAGGGGGAGTAATGACAGCTAACCTAGTGTTGTGGCCACCACCCATGTATATATAGGTGGTGGTGGAAGCACTAGGGTAAGTAGGGGTATAGTTGGAAAAACAATGCGGAAAAGGCTAGGGTTTAGGTGGCAGCACGACCGTGCTGGGCAACATAGATGTGGTGGGTGAGGGTAGGAACGTTCATGGTGGTTGGAAATGACCGTTCTAGGAAGTGGAAAATGTTAAAATAATTTTGGTGAAATGAAGGATGGTAGCACGGTTGTGTTGGGCTGTGTTGGGAAGCACAACCGTGGTGAGTGATAGGTAGAACGGTCATGCTGGGTAGCATGGCCATGGTGGGGAGGTGAAATGGAGGTTGTTCTAGCCAGCATGCCCGTGCTCATTTTTGGGAGCATGATTGTTTTGGGGTTTTCATAGAACGATCGTGCTGGGTAGCATGGATGCGGTGGTAGTTGTTGTACCTTTGCAAATTTGAGGTTGACACTTTAAGTTTTGGCATTGTCCAGCATGGCCGTTCCTTGGCACCACGGTTGTGTTGGGGTCTTCAATGAGAATTTCACTTTGAAACTTCATGATCAATGGAATTCTTTGCTTGATGTTGAACCTTGTCCATTAGGGGTAGGTTGAGGGAGCTTTGGGGTCTTCTTTGGACCCCTCAATGGGTGGAGGAACCCTAGAATTCCTTCCTTCTCTCTCATCCATCCAAAGCATGATCCAAGTACCTAAAAAGTATGCAAAGAACGTCCCTAAGTGCATTTGGCAATAATATGCATATTGGGGGATTTGACTTGCATTCTACTATGTTTAGATGTGATTGAGATGTAAAAAGACACAAGATGAAGCCCTAAAATAGGGCTGCATCAATCCTTAATTTAGAAGCAGATTCAGGGAGCATCTACATGCAACCTTGGGAACACCGTTGATGTTCATTACATACTTTAATCAATAGTCAGACGTTTGATAAAAAATGACCTTACAAATGTTAGAGGATCTCTTGAGATCATGTGTACTTCTATTTCTTGGGAATTGGGACATTCACCTTAGCCTTATTAAGTTCACCTCTAACAATAGTTTCTAGAGGAGCATAGATATGGCATCGTACAAGGCATTTTACAAAATGTGGTGTAGGTCACCTCTTTGTTGGTATGAGGTAGGTGAATATTAGTTGTTGGGTCCTAAGTTGGTTGAACAGACTACAAACAAGATCAAGGTAATAAGGCAATAGTTGAGGGCAATACAAGTTAGATAGAAATCATATGCATGCAACCACCATAAACCTTTAGAGTTCTAAGTAGAAGACCATATGTATGTAATAGTCTCCCCTTGGAAGGGTGTTTTGAGGTTTGGAAAGAAGGGTAAATTGTCTCCTTGATTTTTGGAACCTTACCCTATCACAAATCAAATTGGAAAGGTGGATTGCATATTGAAGTTTCCACCAGAGTTGCACATATTGCATGATGTGTTCCATGTTACAATGTTGAGGAAATATTACCCAGATACAAAGCAAAAAGATACAACTGGTGGAGGTGGAGTTCAATAAGGATCTCTCTTATGTTGAGATTTTGGTGTTAACCTAGATAGACATGTGCAAAAGTCAAGGAAGAAGGAATAAAGGTGTTATTGCATCATCATGGTGTTGAGGATGTCACTTGGAAGTTAGAGGATGAGACGCATAGAAAGTACCCTTCTATGTTTTCTTAGGATTTTAGGGGAAAAATCATTATTAGGGGTTTACAATTGTAAGGTCCCTAACTTTTCTTAATACATAAATATCAATATTTGTCTTCATTGGGTGCTTAGTTTCATGATTAAACTTCATATTATAATCTATCACCAATTAACAAATTGATGAAATTTGAGCCAAATCAGATTTTATTTGCTCAAGTTATGCAATGTTATGTACTTTGAGGGCTTATATGCAATTTTCTCATTACTGAAGGTCTAAAATAAATTTAACACATGCATAATTTGTTGTGTTTCAAATGATATGGTAAATTTCATCTCATTTAGATGATTTCAAACTTTTTTGCATGGGGGTAGGAGTCCCTTATACATATTAAAATTGTTGGTAGCAATGGCTTTGTGTTTAGGTCATTGGTAGCTTCATTGGCCTTTAGACCGATTAGAATCTACTACTTTGTCAGAGGGTGTTTGGTGTAGGAGTATCATTGGACCCTTTCTATGCCTTTTATTTTGTGGGACTAACACATGATTGCCTGATGAACATTCATTTATCATCCCATAGAGAATGCTTTGCAAGCAGAAGTCCCATTGGGGGCAAATCGATGAGTATGTAACATAAGTACATCAGTCGATGAGCTTTTGAGTATACCTTTCCATTTGCCAAACTAGTAGACTGATAGTGGTATTAGGTGGAAGGTGTATAGGTGGTGGGGAAGCACTACGGTTAGTGGGGGTAGTAATGGAAATGTAGTGCAAAAATTGGTAGGGTTTGGGTAGTAGTCACCACGACTGTGGTGGGTGGAAGTCATCCCAGTTGTGGTGGATGTGCACGAGCAAGGTGGAGAAAGTTAAAATGACATGTAGAAGTGGAGTATTGGAGGGTCAGTGGACAAGACCAATGGTGGCCGTTATGTTCATGGTGAGTGGAAGGCAGCATGGGCATGGAGCAAAGCATGGCCATGCTGGAGGGAGGCGACCACGATCATTCTACTGAGGTGGCCATTGTAGAAGCTCATCTCCACGATCACGGTAACTGCTATGGGTGAGTGATTCTTCAGCACCCCGACCGTTGTGGAGGCCACAACCGTGATGAATCCTTGGTTTCCTTGACATCTTTAGTGTAATTTTAAGCTATTATTCCATGACCATGGAAGAATACCACGGCCCGTGGTGAGGGCTCAACTTCTCATCTTTGCTCTTAGCTCCTCCAAATGGTTGCTTTTTGCCTTGGACCAATTTTTTCCTATTCAAGGGATGCTTGGGGAAGATCTGGGTCCAATCTTGGGGTGTTGAAACCCAAGGATCCTCTCCTTCTCTCTCTGTTACATCTAATGCATGTGTAAATGCCTCAAAAACACACAAAAAGAAGCCATAAGTGCATTTGATATGAAAATCACATATTAGGGGTATAATTTGCATTGTATATGTGTCTAGATTTGATTAAGATACAAAAAACACAAGATGGAGCCCTAAAATAGGGTTGTATATATCACCACCCCAAACTTAAAACATACTTGACACAATTTTACCGTGTGTAATACGTAAGTGAAAGTATCAAAGTAATAAGGCCTTGTGAGGCCCGAGTCAAACACGGGGAAGCATTTCTCTAGTAGATTACTACTAAATGTAGTCAAATAAGCTAAGTCGGTTGTAAAAGTTGAATTGATTTGAGTTAAAGAATAAATGCAAAAACAAAGAAAATTTAAAGGTTGAATTAATCAGAGATGGAATGAATTCCTTAGGACAATGGTTTTACCACATATAACACTAATAGTTGACCTCACACACACTAACATCTATTATCTCAATCCCTAGATAAGGAGCCTGTAGCCATAATTACCTGCTCCCATAGTGTAATTCACTGCATAATCTAATGCCAATCCCACTTCCACAATTATCGATTGATTAGTTAGATGCTTTATGATTATTCTCTGGGTTTCTCCTCCCATTTACACTCCACTTTTCCCAAAGGGCACATCACATGGGTAAATCTATACTCTCCAACCCTCAACCTCTCTCCTGAGATGACTAAGCATCTATCAATCTACTCATGGTGATAAAGAACAAGTAGAACACTAAGCTTTCATAGATTTATATCCAGCAAAAAGAGATAAAATTGATATTAATGCATAGAAATCAATCACAATGTATATCTGGGATACTCCCTGATCCTAAGGAATAAAGGTTTTTAGCCTTGCATGGTTTTCATTGATGAATACATGGAAAGGAAGAAGAAAAATGTGGGAAACATTAGGAAACTAAGGTAACCCCCCAAATCTCTACCCGTCTGGAAGATCCCCTCCGTCATACGTGTGTTCTGCTATCTTCCGACTATAGAATCATCCTTCAGAGGTGCCCAGATCTCCTCAGTTGAAGCTTTTGGTCCTTAGTTCTTCTCTTCTCTCTCTCCAAATGTTGTTCAATGAAAATGGTTGCATCCTTTTGTTTGGTCGTTGTCCCCCTAAGTCATAGAAGGCACTTAGGATACGAAATAACATCCACCATTGGATTAGTGTGAAATATGTAGATGGTCTGATCAGGCAGACTCAGTAGTACCGACTAGGTGATTCGGTAGCACTGAGTCACTTAGGTTTAGTCATGTGATCCCGATCATGTCGGTACTATCGACTAGATTTGATAGAACCGAGTTTTGTGAATTTCAAACTGCCTCCCTGATGTCAACTTGGTAGCACCGAGTTTTCTCGATTCATGTTGGGGCTTACTGATGCTGATTCGGTACCACCAACTTTGCTTGTCCGTAGCATCGACTCTGGGTGAGTTTATGGGTCCATCACTGACGTCAAGTCGGTACCATCGACTGTTGCCAAGTCAGTAGCACTGAGTCTGTGGATCTTCCTTGTACCTGAAAATGCACAAAAACATCATAAGTACTTGGGATGTGTAAAATATTACATAAAATAGTTAAAATCATATAATTTGATGCATTCAATAGAAATAGGCCATCTATGACATTTCATGCATAATAAATCAAATAAATGAATAATCTACACATGAAATCAAGGAAAAATGTGCATGTGATAACGACTAAAAACACATGCATCAAACTTCCCTAAGCTTAAATGTTGCTCGTATTCAAGAAACACTCTCTCAGATCTGTTTGACAAGAGTCAGCAAAAGGACATAACACATACATTCCTTTCTTAATCAAATCCACTTATCGAACCATAAACCAGCCTTGACTGACCACTGAACCGATAACTGCTCTAAAGTGACCAAAAACTTCCATAAAAGATGTCTACCTTTAGTCAATGACACTATCAAGAAAGCAATTAACATCATAGTTACTTAGACATTTGCTTGGTGTATTGTGTGATTCCCTACACTAAATTGCTCTTTCCTGACTACCAACTACTTGGAAGAAGATCTCCATATAAGCATGAATGAGGAGATAAATCATTATAGTGGCCTACCAATAAGAGAAATTAATGATTCTAGATGGGTGGCAAATGATTTTTTTAACACGGATCTGTTATATTCATCCCATGATCCGCAATGGGCAAAAGATCATCATGCCTTCAATACAAGCAAATCCATCTTACCAGGCCGGCTACTAACATACATACCACCCTATCCTCCTCAACTAATACTAGTCCATCTAGTAAGAATATGGGGGACTCCTTTTCTCTCTAGGTAAATCATACCTCTAACACGTATAGGGAGATTCATCTGCTCAGTCCAAACTTCACCCTCCTTGAGTTGATTACCCCAAATCCCTAAGTACCTCGGTGTGGAATTGATGATCTTAGGAACCAGGAAGCCCAATATCACTTCTTCTGCCATCACATTTATGATTTTAGTTATGTATGGAGCTGCTCTCCACGGGCCCGAGGCGCCATTCCATATACATTCATATGTTCTCTTATCATCAATTTCAAAACAAGATATCGTCAGGTTGTGATCATTGGATATCTTCAAAGCGATGAGACAAGCTTGTATGTAAGCCACATAGTAGTCCTTCTCCAAAAGCCAGAATCTGAAAGCGAGCTTCACATGTCCATGCCTGTTTCTGATGATCCCTGCGGTCCATCTACGTTGAGACCCCATAACATCTTTACATGTTCCAATAGTCAGGTTTAACTTCAAGTTCGCCATATCAGGAGGTACCCATTTGATCAAGTTAATAGACCTGATTCTTGGACTGTGTACTTCAATTCCTTTGGCTCCCAGCTTATCATACAAAGACACGTCATCTTTACTACTGAGATTCTTCTTAGACAAGTTTTTATTAAGAATGAAGCAGATATCATCCCACATCTTCTCGGGCCTGTTCTTCTTTTGTTGAAAACGATTATCACATCTAGCTCGCCATATCATCCATAGGATAAGAATGATCATCTTATTTTGAAGCCACACTTCCAGGGTTGCAGATGGTCTCAGCATTCTCAGGCTTGCGATGGACCGGGGTCTAGACTCAAAAATGTCAGAAAAATGTGACCACAAGGTTCTGGCCAACTGTCCCTCGAAAAGCAGATGTGAGATAGTCTCCTCTTCTGGCTGCTCGCAGCAGGAACACACAGAGACCATGGGGATTTGACAACTCCTAATGCGGTCATCTGTTGGCAGTACACCGTTAATTGCCTTCCATAGCACTGCACTTGCTCTGGGAATGGATGCAGACCAGATCCAATCTAAGTCTCTGGGATGTATGTCGTCTGTAGATTGTGTGTGAGAGATGATCTCCTTTGTTGATCGTAGGCTGAATGACCCATTATCTGTAGGGGTCCAAATCAAGCAATCCTCCTTGTCAGAAATCGCTGCCATGGACATCTGAATCTGTTCAATCCCTTGTGGAGAAATGATATTGTTGAGGGTGTTCCAGTCCCAACCTATATCATCTAGCCAGAGGTCACTGACCTTGATGTCTAATCGAGTGTCCGCCTGTCGGATGGCATAATTCTACATGATATCCTGGCACCATCTCAACTCCCAGAAGGAAATGTCCCCTTTTCCAACGATCCACCTGCATCTTGGAATTACTTCAGGGTATGTGGCCCAAAACTTCTTCCAGTAAGGTGAAGCGAAAGAACCCTTCTTCAAATATGATGGATAGCACCCAGCTTGGTTCTTGTAATCCGACCTGTATTTGCCTCTCAAGAAGGTAGCTCAGGCGGAGTCCCCTTGAATGACTTCCCAGCATGCCTTGAACCTAAAGACCTTAGACGTGAGCTGTAATGACGGGATGCTGAGACCAAATTCCTGTGTAGGGATGGTGACCCGATCCCACGCGACCCAAGCTCTCCTTGATCGTTTCTGTCTATTAGACCATAGCAAGTAGGAGAAGATGGAGTTGATTCTTTTCATCACGCCCGCCGGCAAGTCCGCAGCAGCAAAAAAGTGCAACGTCATGGAATTGAGAACATGCTTGATCAGCAATCTTCGCCCAACAAACGAGAGGAATTTGGACTTCTAGGCTGCAACTTTTTCAGATACTTTCTCAATCAAGAAATCAAAGTGAGCAATGCGTTGTCTGCCCACAATAACAGGAACGCCTAAGTACGTGAACGACTCCTCAAGCTTGGGGACCTCCAATTCCGACTCAATCCTATCTGTGGCGATTGTGTTATTCGACCCAACAAGAAAGCCTGATTTAGATCTGTTTAACTTCTGGCTTGTTGCTCTTTCATATTGTGTAAGGATGTCATTGATGACCTGCCCGCTTCCTGGTGATCCGTGGAAGAAGACCACGATGTCATCTGCATACATCAAGATCGGTGGAGTGTCACCTTTCCCTCACGTGATGAAGTGCAGGAAACTATGCCTTTGCACCTCCAAGCTAAAGCGCCTACCCAGAGCTTCCTCGAACAGGATGAATAAGAGAGGCGATAAAGGGTTTCCTTGCTTCAGCCCTCTCCCACTCAAAAAAAAAACTAGCAGAGAAGTCGTTTATCATTACTGTAGCCCAGGATCTAATGAAGAACTCCATGCATAAGTTAATTGTGTGCTCTGTCATCCCCACACGCCTAAGAACTTTTCTGAGGAACTTCCAAGAGACTGTATCATAAGCTTTAGAAATGTCATACTTCACCACTACATTCGGATTAGTGCCTCCTTTATTGATATCATATGTGATTTCTCTGGAAAGCTTGATGTGATTCACAATGTCTCTACCTCATACATACGCACCTTGATATGGGCCTATCAAAGATGGGATGATACTAGCCAACCTGTTGCTAATCAATCTTGCAAACACCCTTGCTACGACATTCTCGATCGAGATTGGTCTGAAGTCCTTGCCCATCAGTGACGCCATGGGAGTCTTCGGGAGGAGAATGATCCGACAGCAGAAGAAGCTCCTATGACAATGGCCACCTTGAAAGAAAAAGTTAGCAAAAGCCACCATATCGTCAGCTATGATGTCCCACGCCGCGCTTAAAAACGCAACTGAGAAGCCGTCAGGTCCTGGTGCCGCGTCAGTGTCCATCATATGAATGGTTGAAAGGATCTCTGCTCACGTCGGGGGTGTTGTAAGGGTCGCACAGTCATCCATACTTACTGATTGCAGGAGTAGATCGATGAAGGCATGTGCGTCTTGTTCCGATAATGAAGGAACTTCTTCATACATCTTCTGGTAGAAATATGCGGCCGCTTTTGCCATCAACTCTTTATCTTCGAGGACCTGACCCTCAGGGGTGATCAATTTGGGTACCGATCTGCGCCTTTTCTTTGCTCTAACTATGGCAAATGAAAATTCATAAGTGCATCCAACCTATTTATGCATAGAGAATAATGAACCTATATGGAAGAAATGAATGCCATGCATGAATCCTAATGCCTAATTTTTTTCCTTTTATGAAATGTTGCATGTATGATCGGGTTGATATTATTTGACAACTCAAAAGAATGCACATGTGGATTAAATCATCACTAAACAAAGGTGTGGGATATACTTTCTCCTTGTTTGTTTTGAACAATTTTCTTCTTCTCCTTTTTTTTCTTTCAAAAAGACTAATTTTTATACTTCTTGCCTTCATTATTTTTTTTTTGAAGATACATCCCTGCACTTTAGCTTCATAATTTGAAATGAAAATCCACATGTTTAGGAAAGTATGCATGTAATGTTGAAATATATGCAACTAAATGAACTGTGTTATGCAAGCTAAGATGATATGCACTAAAATCATTAATGCAACCAAATGCAATGTTTTTATTTCTTTTTCGAATGCAAGAAAACTAACTATTATGCTCCTATCATGCCATGTAATGCAATCAAAGAAAATAACTTGGACTACTCATAAATTTTTGAGGTGTTGAGTTAAAAATGAATGGAAAAGAAATGGAATCACACAACTAAGAGAAAATGCCTTTCATTATACTATGATGTATCCCTCTTAATTGACCTATGTTCAGGGTGATCTAAAGGTTTATTTCTTATATTTTCATTTAAGGTCTCATTATGGTTTGGTCAGTATAGGCTCAACATCTTCATCATTCACATTCCCGAGTTGATTCAGACATTCATGTATGTCCTAAGTCCTAATGCTTACTAGTTCAAACACTTCCTCAAGTGGTGTTACAAAAAGATTTTGCAGTTTAAACTTTTAAGGATATGACCTTTTTCATGCAACAACACAGAGAGTACAATTTACTCGAAAACAAAACCATGCATTTACTACTCTACAATTACACCAGATAGACGTGAATCCTACACTTGCACAACCAAATATAAAACAAACAACTAAAAAGATAAAAATAAAAATAAAAACAAGGATAGAATGTTGTTCCAGCACCCCCAAGCTTGAATATGACTATGTTCACATGGTCAATACTCACACTTAAGAGGTGGAACAGTGGTAACAGGGCTCAGAATGGAAGAGGTGGAATGTTGGGGTCTTGTGGAGGGAACATCCCCTGGAATGAGAGGTCTGTAGGCAGCATTGGCGGTGGTTGTGGGTACTCCCTGAAGTATCCATAGTTCCAGTAGTTGTTGAATAAGACTTCTGGTACTGCTCCATCCTCTGTAGACGCATGTGAAAATTCTCTTAGTTGGCCAAGATAAGGCGTTCATTCTCATAAATCACCTACTGGTACTGGTACAACCTTCCTTGAATATCCTACACACTGGCCAACGTCGCCTGATGCCGTTGTTGTCCAGTCTGGATCTTCTGCAGCATGGTATACATACCCGCCATGTTGTACATGTCTTGCTCCTCCTTGGAAGGGAGTAGGGCCAAGGAAGTCGAGGAAACGTATGTGCGGGCCTGTTTGCATGGGATTGCTCTCCTAGTGATGGGATGGTGGGCTCCACCTCCTCAACACCATCATTGTCATTACCGCTATGCTCCTCGTCATCATCCTGAGCTGCTGCCTTGGGAGGATCTTCTACTTCCCCCTCATTTAGTGGCCAACGGAGAGGATTCACCCCGCGCAAGTTGAAGATAGGGTCGGGGGGGCTCCTCTCCTGAAACTGTCCTTGGTGTGTGCAATGCGCACAGAGCACATTATAGTGGTATTCAAGAAGGTGTGCCTTGCGGAAGTATAGGAGGTCCAACTTTGTTGTATCCTCTAATGGCTCAAGGGTGGACAAATCAAGGCACACATGTAGAGCAATAGCGGTGATGAGACCCCAAATAAAATCGAAGCCTTCCTTATCACATTTTGCCTCACACAAATCATATGGAGTAGAAGGAAAGCTCCAAAGTTAACAGATTCCCCTTCCAGTAGCCTATAGAGAAAGTAGAGGTCCACCTTCTGGACCTTCCCTTGAGCTTGACCAGAATGACGAAAAATATTATTGGTGCAGAGGTGGTGAAGGATACGAGAAAAATGATGCTCAATATTAGTAATAGAACTGATATTCTAGTTTATACGACATTACTTGTTACACATATCTTTATCTTGGAACAAAAGTCCAAGACAAACTGATACTTTTCTAAGTATCCATCAATTGGACACTTTTAACTCATACACATCAAGTGTCATAAGACCCACTTGATTGTCATGTCCCTAAAAGGAAAGAATACAAAGAAACATATTCCTCTTATCACCCCATCATTACCCATGGTTGTTTATCAAAGAGAAGAGATTATCATCTCCTTAGATTATTGCATGAACTTTCACTGTTCATGAGTCATTTACTCTTATTTCATCCTCGGTTCCTTGCCATATGCATAGGAATTTTATGGATGACTACATATCATCATTCCTTTCTTTGTTATTGTCTAACATGTTATGAACATTTTGTGATTTTATCACATTTCCCATTTTCACATTATGGAAAAGATCTTTACTATTCACACAAACTTTATCAAACAGGGATCATCACACTTATTCTCTTACTCTCATCATTGATGATTATACTTTTTACTTCCTCATACACACAGAATGATCTGAGATCATCTCAAATTCCATTTTATTGCACTTAGGATGTGATAAAAATATCCATGTCATATTTCCAATTTCGTTATACTCACTAGATTGTCTCAAAATGACTACTTGATCAAAGTAATCAGAAAGACAACAATCCAACAGTTCCATACTTACCTTATCTTCAATAATTGAATACCTGGCCAGGGTATACAAGTATTGAGATTAGGTAGTATGCACTTTGTTTACTATCATATTCCTTACTTTTCATATCATCAAAAACATAAGACTTAGCATCCCTAGATTTTCTCCAGGCATCACCTCTACACCTCATCCTCTTTTGTATAGATAACATCAATTATGAAGCATTTAAAAGAATATTGAACATAATATAAATTATAGTTCTCATAATTTCTTCCATGTGTTCCCATAGGGAAATCAATAGGGAAGTCAATAACACCAATCCCTCTGATGATTATCAGATAAAATCAAGAGAAGGCATATCAAAATGGAAAAAGCTCTATCTGACTATTACCCCTCGTGGTCATCTACCACTTCAGGTTGACTCAACACATAGAGTTTGGTTGTTTCATGTTGTTGTTTTTGTCTTTTTACACTATTGGGTTGTAACTTTTGTAAGCCCTATTGAGTCTACCTCAGTTGTTGGGTCATTTCCTCCCTTCTTTTTGAACAAGAGGTTTAGTATGCTCAACATGTTCGTATCTATAACATGTTTTTATCCTCGTACATGGTCTTATCGGTCTCATTACTGATGTAGAGGCTAAGTCAAAAGTTCTTACAGGTGGAAGGTTAGGACCCTTGCCTTTACTTAGCGATTACTTCCCTGGTACACTAGGCATTTATTGCATTGGTGGTACCAAAAACTTTGGCTTTTTAGAACAACTAGGTAAATGTCTCTAGAATTGTAGTGTCATTTCCTTAATTCCGAGCTTATTGCCCCTCCTTGGGCATTGCCATCATAGATGTACTATCTGTCTATACTTATGATAGAGTCTATTTTCCCGCCATATGTTAACTATTCCTATATTTTCCACTGTTCCACCATGACTATGTCATTCAGGAACCCTTTTAGAACCCAAAGTTTCTACATTGAGGACTAGTAACCTCAGTTGTAATGCTAGTATCCAGTCTACTAAATGCATCATCATTGTCCTAACCTTCCCAACAAGAGCATAAAAATAAGATTCTCTATCCTGGTTGGGTCAAGATGGAAATTCTTAGGCACTCGTTCTTATCTTGACTGATCCCTTGCACCCTCTCTTGGTGCAACAACATTGGTATTAGCAATGTGTTCCTCATGTTCTCTAGTCATTATTAAACTTCACCCTTTCTTCTGCATAAGCAGAAGTCACTGTAGAGTATACTGGAGGACACTAGAACAGACTCAACACATTAGTCCTATGTCTCTATAGACTCAGCAAACCTTAAGCTCTGGTACCAAAACTTGTAACGATCGCCACCAAATCGACAGCCAAATCGTTACTAATTATGCGGAATAATCATAAACAGTGAATTAACAAAAATCACTAAAAATTAAAACCATTTTGCAAAGAGATCCATTTCTAGGAAACTCTTAAGAAGAGAGACAAAGTACTGCATACATCATGGTTCACATTGTACATACCCTATACCATCTCATCTTGAGGATCACACATAACAGTTGCTTTGCCAAAACTATACATAAGCAATATAAAACCTCGAGGCATACAAGCCAAAATCTCAGATCATTCATAAAACCATCACGTACTAAATCCAAGGACCTGAGAGTACAAAGACAACACATAGGACTTCTATCTACAAGACATGACAGATAGTATACTCAACCTGAGCTATTACTGTTGTCCTTGCTACTGTTGATGTACCTCTGCAGTATGGTCTCTACCTCTTCGTCTGCATCCACCTAAAAAATGTTGGTGACCAATGAGGTGAGACCCATGTCCCAGCGAGAGATATAACTCTATGCCAACAATATTATTATCACAGTTAAATAATATAAAACTGGATAGTGGATTCTTTTACATTAATAACATGATTTAATCACTATTTAAGTAGAGTAGAGCAATATCATCTTCTAAAGCATTGCAACTATATATGATAAAATAGTAAATCATCTATTCATTTTATAAGGAATATGAAAAACATGTATAACATCTATCCATGTAATATGTATAAAAGAAATGTAACATCAACCAATGATTTCCGTATTCAATCCTTAAGCAAATACACTACATGGCTGATTACATTTTACAATCATACTTATGCCCTGAGGAGATGAGGTATACCGCTCATACTCCAACTGACCACTACGGAGTCAAAATCAGTACCATCCAAGGTCAATGGAAGAGCCGTCTGCCATGACCTCACTTGGCTCGGTCAGTGGGAGACCACAAGCAGGACATCTCATGTCAACTGCTAAATAGCTTTCCAGGGTATACTGGCAACTTTGCTATAGAGCTACATCCACAACATGCACTCTCTTCAGGATCGATAGATTTTAGTTATCTACACATTGATCCCAGCATTCATAATGAAGGATTGAGAGATTTCAGTTATCTACACATCGATCCCAGCATTTATAATGAAGGATTGAGAGATCTCAATTATCTACACATCAATCCCTCATTAGGGCGTAAGGATATTTGCGCCCATCACCCCCACATATTCAAAAATATGCCCTCCAGGAGATCCCATGGGAAAACCTATTTCACCATTCAGCAGCTACTGACACTGATGGATCTATGGTCAGGGCGCTACATGATAAAATTCTACTTGATTAATTAGGTGCATTACAATATCTTTTAGCATCAAACATGTTTCAAACATGAATTATAACAGATGCTACAAAGAAAGGTGTAATTCATTTAACAAGTACTTTTATAACCTTTGGAACACTTTTAATGCATAACACTTGGGATCTCAGTCCCTTATCACAATATTGGGAATTCTCATCTCTTAATATTATCATCATCATGATTACTAGATCTGGGTAATGAAACCCTTAGTTCCTTACTGAACATTGTTACCACTTATCAGGTAATTAATGCCTCTAGGTCCTCAGACCAAGGTATACATGATACTTGTTGTACAAGCATCTTACATGGCTCAAAAGGCCCATTTAAATATCTTATCACCTCTCACTAGGAAACAACTATTCACATGGCTCACTTGGCCCATTAAACGTCTTGTCACCTCTCACTAGGCGACAACTATTCGCATGGCTCACAAGGCCCATTAAACATCTTATCACCTCTCACTAGGCAAAAATTATTCACATGGCTTACAAGGCCCATTAAACATCTTATCACCTCTCACTAGGAAAAAATATCTTTTAAGTCATTAGACCACATAAAGATTATACTTTTTATACAAGTATTTAACGTCTCACAAGGCTTATGCAATAAGAGAAATACAGCCTTCCCATTATTAGGGTTAGGGTTTCCCCTTTATATCTGAGTAGGGTTTCAAGTTCATATTATCAATCATAACCCTAAATCATTGCTCCATGCATCTAGGATCATACATTGATATCATAAGTATTCAATCATACTTATTTATTCTCATCATTTATCATTAAATGATTATCTACACAAAGTATGAGTTTCTCTCTCATCCTCACTAGGATATTGATTACATCATACTTTATCAACTTGGCTTAACACTTTCTCAAGGTTTGGTAGCCTACACTTATCAAAGTGCATTTAACTCATTACATATTAATGTAACAATTGACATGACACATTTCATGTGTTACTCATCCAAGTAAATTGGATTTGAGATGCATCAAGGTGTATCAACCTTGAGGTGTTGGATGTGATATTTATCATGCCTTGGTATATCACTTCCCTCATCACTTTTAACTTACTTAAGTTTATCAACTTATCTTATATTATGGTATTTCTCATCCTAATACTTTATTCACTAACTCATCATGTTTATCCTGTTGTGTATTGGCCATAAGTCACACACTTGAATTACCCAACTATCATCAAGTGATATGGACTCATGTAGGGTTAAGGCATGGTTGATATAGGGTTGACCATTATCAACCACTTTAGGTGTTTCACCTATCGAGGCAATAATAATACCATTACTTGGTGTTACACTCATTACTCCTAAGAGTGTCTTGCCCTCACTTGTACAAGGTGTATCGGGTTGAATCATGTATGTCAAGTTGAACATATGTATTGGGTTAGGTGTATATTGAGCTAGACATCATCATATCCCTCATACCCTTACCCATCAAGGTCCCTTTAAATCATATGGTGTATTACCTTCACCATATATGGATATAACAT
This sequence comes from Alisma plantago-aquatica, assembly GCA_963693085.1. Classification (NCBI taxonomy): domain Eukaryota; kingdom Viridiplantae; phylum Streptophyta; class Magnoliopsida; order Alismatales; family Alismataceae; genus Alisma; species Alisma plantago-aquatica. The sequence continues at coordinate 1,135,926,654 of OY856410.1, read as the reverse complement.
TCTCACCTCACTTGAAGATATTGGCCACATCATACTTTAGTGTATTGGCCATCACATGTTCTTGGGTATTAACCACCTTACCACTTTTGTCATCTAGTGTATTGGGTTACCCACCATATCATTTTAGAGATGTGTTCTCAACACCATATCATCCAAGAGGTGTATGTTTGCTACCCATATCACTTTATAGGTGTATGTGTTCTTACCATATCGAGCAAGAGGTGTATGCTTGCTTGCCATATCACTTTAAAGGTGTGTGCGCGCTTCACACCATATCGGGCAAGGAGGTGTGTGTGTGCTTCACACCATATCGGGCAACGAGGTGTGTGTTTCAACCCGATATCACTTTACCCTTGATGATGTCATCACCATCAACCTATAGAATCTTGTTCTTATTGTTCTAAGTCATGGACAACAGTCCCATGAAGCTTTTATAACTCAAAGGATCATCAATTATTCAAGAGAAATCAAAATTGCAAGTAGATCAACAAGTATGATAGAATTGAAAGTGCATAATAATATAATCGGGTTCAAGTTATATAACCCGCCTCAAGAACAACTTCAAAGATCCAAGATCCAAAGATCCACATTCCTAAGGTTGAACATGACTTCACAACTCCTCTATATGCAAATAATCACCATGGATAAGCATTTGGTGAAGAAGAAAAGAAAGGAAGATCATAACCCTAGATTCATGCTTCAATTCAAGGTTGAAGATGATCTTGGCCTCACCTTAGGGTTAAGTATTGAGCTCATTATTGCTCTTTAGCACCTTGCACGATACCTCAGTACTCATGCACGATATTCCCTCACTTTTGGCCGATATTCCCTTCACTTGTGGCCATAAACACTCCACTGTGGCCAATATCACCTTGCTAGGCCGATATCACCTTGCTTGGCCGATATCAACTTGCTATGGCCAATACCCAAGGCCTATGCATGATACCACTTCACCTATGCACGATAAAAGGACCCTATGCATGATATCTTAGAGCAAGGATGTGGTAGGATTCGAAACATTTCACTAAGAGGTGAAAGGAAGGGTATATATACTTGAGGTTCATGAAAAAGTGTGTATATGAGGTGTCATCAATTTGAGCTACTACGTGCCATGTGTCCATACATGGATTGACACATCTTCTTGAATGTACTCCATCTTTATGTTCCATGCAAAATAAAAACTTGAGGATAATGCAAGGGATAAGGGTCGATCCCCCTTTGGTTATCTTCCAGGACAAGCCACTTCCACTCACATTATTATATTCACAATTCAATGCAACCTTTCCCAAGGAAAGTTGCAAGCCGATATCCCTTGCTTTATTGAGGATCTTAGCTCGTTTTTGAAAATTCAAAGAGTTAAAAACATGATATGGGGATCTCCCCTTTGGCTCCTTGGCCGATAGGGACTCCCATTTAACACTACAACCTGATACACTCAATACAAGCTCAAATTAGGGTTTCCATTCAACCCCTTTCTTGGTCTTTTCATCACCAAGAATACTACCACTCATAAATGATTTAAACATGGTGTCTCATTCATTATATCTCCTGTAAATGATACATAGAGGAAGTAGGAACACTCTATAGGTGGTAATTTGCATATCAACCCTACATTTTGGGTAAATTACAATTTGTACAAAAATTGGTGCACAAGGTACTAGCATTATTCAAAAAAGTTCAGACTTGGAATTTAGGCTTTCCACAAGACACCACTTAGCATAGTTCTCTTTATTATGATGGTAAAACACTTAAGGCACGTTCAACATGTGACATATTGCAATATAACCCCTCATATTGGGTAAATTGCACTTTGGTCCAAAACAAAGGAACATTGCTCAAAAAACATTCAATCAGGACCAAACTTGGAACATAAGTGTGTCACATGATAACAAAACACCTTAGAGGATTATATTAAAGTTCTAAGAAACTTACTTAGACAAAACAAACAGGGCTAACTCATAACCTAGGTTAGGGTCATTACAACAACTCTTCATGTAGCTTCCTTATCTCTGATGGCGGGTGTTGAATGCGGGTTGGCCAGGGGACCAACTCGCCCTGTGGGGGAACAACTCCTCTCCTAGGAGCCATGTAGTTGGTGCAAGAAGGAGGTTAAGAGAATAGAAGCTCAGGGAAGACCGTCAGTGCCTGGTGCAGCCTTGCTCTAAAATGTAGGAGGAGTGGATGTTGAGGGTATGAAGAAAATGGCTCCACCACCCCTCTTTATATAGATGAACGTGGCAGAGTCGGTACTACTGACTTTTGGAGTCAGTGGTATCGAGTTAGCTAGCACAATCCATGGTCAGATGCATCGATGACTTGCGATTAGCTGACATTGATGGTGCAGATTGTCCCGAGTCGGCGGTACCGACGACGAGCCGGTAGTACCGTGCTTGATGAAGCGTGTCACGGCTGTTGGATCATGAACACCCAAATTGCTGACGTGGCAAGTCGGTAGTATCGACGTCAGGGTCGGTAGTACCAAGTTGTTGAAATTGTCCATGCTTTCAAATTTTTGGGCTCAGTATACTGAACCTGGGCACATCCAAAAGTTAGTAGTACTGAGTCCTTATCAGTGAGTGCTCAAAAGATCTTTAGAGACTCAGTGGTATTGACCAGTTGAGTCAGTGGTACCGAGTCTGTGTTGTAGTTGCAGACAAACACTACTACAGAAAAGGCTTATAAAATCACTTTTACAGGTGTCGGTTGTATAAATAAACCGACACCGAAACTATACAGTGTCGATTGATAATATAAACCGACATCCAATCTATGAAGGGCGCCCAGACACGAGTACCGCTTCTATTCAGTGTCGGTTACTTAATAAAAAACCGACGCCTAAAATTAACCGCCAAATCCAAAATTTCCAGCGGAAAAAATTACCTCCAAAATTTAACCTATGGCGTCAGTTGATAAATAATAAACCGACGACTAAAGGTTATTCGCGAGACAGAAATTGGCCACATTTTGGTTGTCGGTTTAACCAAAATGACCGACGCTTATGAGTTTTCCCGCGTTGTTCGCCGGGAATTTTTCACACCCTTTAAGCGTCAGTTGTCAGAAGACACCGACGACTATGGTCATTAATCGAGAACAATTTTTTTAATCGGCATATGTATTTAGACTTTGGTTGTTTTGTAGTTACAACCGACGACTATAGTTGAGAATAGGTGTCGGTTTTTGTGGAGAACTGACACTATTAATTTTATGTGTCCATTTATTTGAATAGCCGACGCCTATGGTATAGTTAATAGCCCCGTGAAACAGATCTCTTTTCCCCATTATCTTTGTTTCATTGCGACTCTGCTAGGTCTGGCGATTTTGCTCCCCACCATCACCGTCGTTGTTGCCCCAGCCGCCGTTGCTCCCCCGCACCGCCAGCACTCCTGGTCGACGCCCTCGCCGCCGCTCCTGCTGCTCTCCCTTCCGCCGCCGCTCCTCGCCGGCACCTCTCCTCTCCTCACCGCCACCCATGCTGGTGGTTGTTGTCCTCTCCTTGCCGCCCTCGTCACCGCTCCTCTCCTCTCCTCACCGCCGGCGCTGGCTGCCAGCTGCTGCTAGGTCTTGTGTTACAACCCCAATTTTTTGGGTTCAAGTGGTGAGAAATATAATTTCTCATATTAAAGATGTTTGAACAAATAATCATATATTTGGTTGAGAATAATTGGATTTCGTTTAAAATAGCCTTGTTGTTTGATTTGTGGGCTTTATTGGCTATTGGGCCCAATAACAAGGAAAATAACAAAGAAAATTCAATTAGTAAATGAATAATTGAATATTTGAGAAAAGAAATATGTGGAAACCTCTAGAAGGCAAATCCAAAGAGGATTTCGTGCCTCTTGGGTTCCTTGGGCTCCAAGGAGTACAAAGTTGCATAAATAAAGCAATGAGAAAAGAAAAGATTAATTAAGTATTTCTTTATTAAGAAAGAAATTGGAAATAATGTTAAAATGTGGAAAATAAGTGAAAAGAGATATAATTGAGTTATCCTTTGTGGAATTTCGTATCCCAAGGATTACTAATGATAAAAGGAATACCAATGAGGAAAATAAAAGAGAAATAAAAATAAATCCTCAAAAAGAGATATTTTAATAAGAAATAAACAAGATAATGTGAAATAATGCATATAGATGCATCTAGAAGGATAATAAGTATCCTTAAAAAGTAATTTCGAAATCATAGAGTTTTGTGGGATTCAAGGAGACCCAATAAAGAGGAAAGAAAGAGAAAATACTAAAAAGGCAAAATAAGAGGATAATGTGTTGCATTATTAATGAATTATGAGGTATTGTTAAAAAGAAAGTAATTTTGATTAAAAGAAATAGAATTTTGTGTCAATGGATTAAAAGCAAGGAAAGAGAGAATAAGTAAGAAGAAATTCGAATTCCTAATTATTCAAGAAATATGATATATCAAAGGAGAGAGAAAACTGGTGTTTTAATGAAGGAATCACTTTCCAAGTGGGAAAATGATTTGTTTCCCTTGAATAAACGCCTTAGGGTGCAAAAACCCTCCTCTATAAAAGGGGTAGACCCCCTGGATCGAGTTAAAAAGAGATCTTACATCTCCCTCTCTCTTTCTCACCTTCTTCTTATTCCTTTTATTTTGAAACCCGAACTGAGGACACATGGAACTACCTCGGTGGCATCTAGTAGCTGTGGAGGGATCTCAATTAAAGGATGAAGCAACCACATTAATCCGGGGTGGTTGGCCATCCTTTCCTGCTCACCACCCTCGTGCGACACCTGCAGCACGGCTGCAGGCCGGCTGCGGATGGCAGGCCCGGCCAGCGGAAGCCAGCCACCATGGCTGTGAGTGTAGAGCACCATCGGGTGCGAGGGACCTTGGCAGAGGTAGGCAGAAGGTGGGGGGCCATCCCCGGCACCCTGGAGTCGGAGATCAGAGGAGGAAAAGCTCCCCGAGCCGCTGCAGGCGGCGAGCTAGGGTTGCTCGCGAGGAAGAAGGAGCACGACCGGCTTTTGACAAAACTACCCTCCGTGGGCTACAACGTTGACTAACTTAAGGGAGGGCATAACCGTCCTTTCGTTATGTTTTCCAAAACAAAGGGCGACGTTGCATGGGGCGGGCTGACGTGGCGCTCCCGGATTGGCCAAGTAAGTGTTTTATTGCAAAATTCATAAATAAAGATTGGTAACTCCGATTAAGACATGTAATATATGAATTTTGATCAGAAGAACACAAGGAATCCATTAAAAATAGTTTTATAGCCTGAATATGATCATAGTTCGAAAAGTAGTGCAAATTATCATCTTTAATGAATTAAAGGTTAAGAAACCCTATTTTGAAATAAATAAACTGTTTAATAGGGTTTAATGGATCATTAGAGTTGATGCTAACCTGTTAAATGTAAAAAGGTACATTGTGTTCAAAAAGGAAGAACTTCGCATATGATTAGTCTAATTTAGAGTTTAGATGCTTGAAATTGGAAAAGTACATAAAGTTATCATCTTTAGTGTTTTAATTAATGAAAAACCCTTAGATTTGAGGATAGATGGATTTAATGTTGTTCAAAGGATGATTTTAACCTGTTGTTGATAAATATAAGGATAGGATCTAAAAATATGATCTTTTATATAATTGGTTTAATTTAGGGTTTCGTGCATGATTATGCACTAATGAGCTTGAAAACCCTAATTTAGATGAATATGTCTTTTAATTGTTTTAATGGTTCAAATCCATGAATTAAATCAGGATACGATGACCTTAAGCCAATTTGAGTATAAAAGACTATAAAAATGGATAATTGAGCAATTAAGGTTCATATAAATGGAAAAGGGTATTTTTAGGGTTTGTTGACCTAAAATGGGTAAAGTTTGAGAAATTTGTCTAAGAAACCTTAAAGCATCCTAATGAGACTTAGAAACCTTAGAAAGGTGTCCCAAGTCAATAAGGAGTTGTTTGGGATATGCTTGTGACAATTTGACATTATACATGTTTTCAGGATCAATGTTTGCTTAATTGATTGATTGGCTTGCTTGATTGGACATCTAGTTGGATTTGGATAAATTGCTGCTTGAGATCTCCAAGACAGGTATGTGGTTACGATTATGAATAACCGCTATAGTTTCCTGATGGATTCCCGGATGTTTAATCACATTGAATACAACTAAACTGTTGGATGTTTATTTATTTCATGCCATTATAAAGTGATTATGACTATCACATAATGTATATGCCTATAAACTCAGATCCTGGTTCTCTCTGTGGCATAATAGCTAACCTAGTACATGGCTGCCTATGGGTAGGTCCATCAGGTTAGAGAAAGGCCTAGTACATGGCTACCTATTGGGTAGGTCCATCAGGTCTATGGATGACCTAGTACATGGCTACCTATTGGGTAGGTCCATCAGGTCTACAATTGACTTAGTACATGGCTACCATTGAGGTAGGACCATCAAGTCACAATGAGTTAGATATTGGGCTATCTTCGGATAGTGCCATGCGACTCTATTACCTAAAAGAGAGGTGATATCCATGTCCACTGCAGGGACAACCTAGAGTTTGAGAATATGTATGGTTTGAGTTGTATGGCTTAAAATGTAATCTTGATTGTTAAATGATTAATTGAATGATTATATTGTTAACATAGTTGAACATTATCTGTTTCCTCCACATACCAGCTTCGGATGACCGACGTTTTGTTTGTCGGCGTTTTAGGTACAATGAAAAGAACAAACAATAAAGGGACACCTTGTGAATTCAAGAATTAATGAACAAGGAGGAACTAGTTAGAATAGATCATCTGAGGTTAAAAGTTTAGTTTGTTCCAAACTTTTCAAAGGTATGCAAAGAAAAATTTTTATTACCATTTTCAGTATAGTCTGTTAGAATTTAATAATTGTTTATGGTTATATGTTGAACCTTTGATCCGGGATTAATGGGTGCGGCTTCAACCTCTTGGTCTCCCTTAATTGGGGGTTACTGAGAGATGAGGTCATAACATTGGGTATCAGAGTGTAGGTTCCTCATTTAACCATTAATAATTATTAAATTTTACAAACTCCATAGAACCCAAGGGAGTTATTAGAGGATTATCCGAAAGATGGAGGTGTCTAGAAAAGGATCACGACCGGGGGCTGGAAATATTTTCCTCCGCACCGCTAGTCAGAATACGAGGACTCCCGGATTCGTGTGACTGCCTGGCCAAAGTCTTAGGGTATGAATCGAAATAAGATACCTTTAGGACTTCTCATCTTATTCATCCCTTCACATCACAAAATTCTGATAAGGACATAAAAGGATTAGGGTTTTATTTCTTCTCCTCACCCTCTTGAGGTATGGGTAAGGTTAATAAGGTTTAAGGAATCCTCCACTAAATTAATGAAAGGCATGTAAATAAGATGTCATGGACATAAGCTTAATAGATTAAGCGCAAAATAAATAATAGATACATGATTAGGTCGTATGACATAAGTTTTCATGTCCCCAGAAGGGACCTAAGGCTAGACCTTCATGACACGAGGGTAAGTTAGTCTTGGAGATAAAGATATCCATTTCAAGTAGAGACCTGGCACATCCTCTGAGGATGTTGCTAACCCTAACCCTAAGTGAAGGTTAGAGAGAGATGAGTTGGACCAGGTGTTTAAAAATGACATGCCTTTGGGATGCCATATGATCCATGGGTGACCTAGCACCTTTGGCAACCCAACCCTGGGAAGGGTCGTGCATGTTAGGGTAAAGGATAGCTCCTTAGATGATGATGTTAGTGAAGGATCATAGAAACCCTATGGACTTGTGCAAGTAGGGCATAGCGGGCACCTAGGGCACGTCATAGTGATGACGGTAGATGAAACCCTGGATAAGGAATTATGATGGAGCATAAAGGGTTATGGATGATTGTGAGTAACCATAAGTGCAAACCTAGGCTTCACCCATGTAGAGAATGCTTTGGAGGTTGATCTTTCATGAAGATAGGACCTCTAATGGTGAGGTTGGATGTAGGGTTAGCTCTAGAGAGAGAAGGAAACCCAGCAAGAAGGTTGGAAGCCTAAAACCCTGAACAATGGATGACAGTGGTTGCCTCATAAGTTGATGATATCTTGGTTGCCTTTAGAGGGACCAAACCCTAGGGAGTGAAGATGAAGCATATGGTGCCTATGTGCCTACAGTATAGGTGTTTACCTTCTGAGGTAGGAAAAAGAGTTCCTTAGACCTAGAAAGGTTTAGCAGGTTATGAGGCCTTGTACCTTGTTGGTTGTCCTTAAGGAGGACCCAACTCTAAGTGTTGCTTGAGTGAAGGATGACAAGGAGTGTGTGTCATGCCTTTTTCATGCTTGGTTTGTAGTTAAGAGACAAGGCATGCAGTGAACCTAGGGTTCCTAGGCCTAAGAGGGGAAGTGGTGTACCTAAGGCTCATGATGAGAAGTTGAGTTCCTATAGAAGCAAGCATGGTAATCCATATGAATAGAGGAAAAGAGAAGCCCCTGAAGTTTAAGGTGTGTTTGATGAACCCCTCACAGCTAGGTTGATGATAAAGAAAGGTATGATCTTGATACAACATTGAGGAAAGAGGACAAGTATGACCTAGCATGGTACAATAAGTGATCTGCTCGTGCTTTAATGGCTTGCTAGGGTTAAGTAGGATCGTGTGGATGTAAACTCAAGACCTAAGAGCTTTTGTGACCTTAGAGATAGTTTTCCTCCCATCCTGGGAGAGGGACCCCTTTGGAAGGGTGTATATCAGTTTTGGTGGTTCAAGGTAACCTAAAGAGGTCTCATAGGATCTTGAGAAGCTTAGTGAAAAGTACATGGTATGAGCATGAATCTACAGACCCATAGATATCCATCTCTATTGCATGTGAATGTGTTACCATGGAGGTAACCAGTATGGGGCTGACCAAGGTGGGCAGGTTGCCATGATGCCTATGAAAGGATGAGAGCTAGCCCATGAATGCAGAAAGAGAGATGATGAAGACTTGGGTAAGGTTCTAAGTGAACATGTACTGTAATGGAGAATCCTAAGTCTATCCTAGGGTCAGGTAGGGATAAGACCGATGAAAGTAGGAGTTGCCTAAATCCCTAGTTGCACATGACCATAGGGTCGGGAGGTAACAGTTATCATTGTCTGAGGGTCATGGGTTAGGAGATTGATCACTTTCATGAACTCATGAGACCCAAAGGGCAGATGAGTAGGGCACTCTCTTGATGCATGAGGGAAGAGGGATGACCCCAAAAGAGTCGGTACCCTATAGACCTAGAGGAGATGACCAAGGATATAAATCTCAGTAGATTCAAGACTAGTTTTCTAGGGAGGTAACTTTGATATCATGATGTCTGTGATGTAGAGACATATGTGGCGCGTTGCAACTTAGATGTAAATGTGTATTGGCAAGGTGGGATGTACCATCTCTACTCTTGGAACAGGAAGAACTCTGTATTTGGACTGCAGCCAAATGATTATTTCATCTTGTTATGGGGGTGAGAGATAGGATATTATGCATGCCATACACCTAGGATAAGAGATGATGTAGGTTGGAACGTTGCCACGAGAAATGGGGATAGAGAAGATAACCTAACCTGGTAAAGTGAATGATACATGGATGGTTTACTAGCACCAAGAGGAATGAGGTAGTCACCTTATGAGGATGTTTCTAGCATGATCTAAGTGGAGCTTACAAGTTATACTAGGTTGAGTTTGGTCACCATGATGATGAAACCAGAGAGTGTTCTTAATGGAGATAGACATGGAGTTTGAGGTAATATGATAAGTGAAATGTTACCTAATACCTAAGGATGTGAGGTGGTAATGGATGCTCTGGTTGAGATACATCTGACTTGTTTGACTAGAAGCTGGAAGAGGTTGTTTGGCTAACCCTAAGTTTGAAAAGGAGAGGTGTTTGGATAACACTCAGATGTAACAAGATGCGTTGAAAAGTTAAGGGTTGTCTGGTTAGCCAGCCTAGTCCTTGATACAATGAAAGGATGGTGGTAGAACCTCAAGTGCACATCTTTGGAAAAGAAGGTGATGAAACCCTGACTAGAGTGGTTTAGGGTTTCGAAGGAATCAATCTTGAAAGAATCATGACATACATGAAATCATGAAACACCATGGAAAATGGCAATAGCACTTTAGATGCTTAAGATGAAGTTGCATGTGGTTTATGACCATGCAAGCCAGGAGGTAAAGGACGAACCCCAGTAACCCAGTGTATCGATATAGAGGACAAAAGAATGGAATGAGAACTCAACACTATGGATGTTTTGATAGGTCTTCCCTGGGTCAAAGAAGGTCGGGATACAATATGGGTTATGGTAGATCGCCTTACCTAGATGACATAAGAAAGAAAGAGTTTTGTCAAGGGACAGATCTAGTTGAACTACCCATGAGAGAGGTGGTTCGACTACACCATGAAGCGAGTTCAAAGGTTCTTGAGTTTTACCTAAAGGTTCACTTCCATAAAGTGGAAGTAGGTACATGAAGAACTCAATGTTAGTATAGTTTATCACCCCTAACTATGGTTAGTATGATCTAGACTAAAGGGTCTGATGAGGGCATGTGTGCTCCTTCAGGGTGATATCTAGAGACAGTTCTTGTCCTATGAAAGATGTGACAATGACCACCATAGCCAGTATCGGGTTTTATATGAAGCTTTGTAAGGGAGGTTGTGTCGGTCACCACTTCAGTAAGGTGATATTGGTGAAAAGGGCCACATGATGGTTAGAAAAGGACCACATGATGGTTAGAAAAAGGGACCCCAGTGCGTGTAGATGAAGTCACTTTGATTGTGCAAGGGCTGAAAGGAGCCTAGAGACGATGAGAGTCGTGAGCAGATGCAAAGTAGACTGACATCCAAGTTACTGTGGGAGAAAATGTGACATGAAAATCTGACCCCTCTAAGTTATAGCTAAGAGAGCTGAGTCCCCGATACATGGGTCCATTAGAAATGGATGGGTGGAGAAGGTTAAGATTGACCTAACCCCTCGGGATAAAGTAATGTGTGATGAGTTCTATGTGTCCGATTTAGAGCACTATGTGAGGTACCCCGACCATGTGCTGAGCAATGAACCTAGTGGGCCCCAAGGGAGGCTGAAATGGCCTGAGTCACCTGTGTAGATGCCAGGATGAAAGAACTCAAAGAAAAGAATATGTGATAATAAAGGTTCTTTGAAAATGCCATGGGTACGGCAAAGCCACATAGGGGCCAATGATGGACATGGAAAAGTCTTATCCTAAATTGTTTGTTTGCTTGTTTGAATTTTGAGGACAAAATTCCTATAAGAGGGGAAGGATGTTACAACCCCAATTTTTTGGGTTCAAGTGGTGAGAAATATAATTTCTCATATTAAAGATGTTTGAACAAATAATCATATATTTGGTTGAGAATAATTGGATTTCGTTTAAAATAGCCTTGTTGTTTGATTTGTGGGCTTTATTGGCTATTGGTCCCAATAATAAGGAAAATAACAAAGAAAATTCAATTAGTAAATGAATAATTGAATATTTGAGAAAAGAAATATGTGGAAACCTCTAGAAGACAAATCCAAAGAGGATTTCGTGCCTCTTGGGTTCCTTGGGCTCCAAGGAGTACACAGTTGCATAAATAAAGCAATGAGAAAAGAAAAGATTAATTAAGTATTTCTTTATTAAGAAAGAAATTGGAAATAATGTTAAAATGTGGAAAATAAGTGAAAAGAGATATAATTGAGTTATCCTTTGTGGAATTTCGTATCCCAAGGATTACTAATGATAAAAGGAATACCAATGAGGAAAATAAAAGAGAAATAAAAAGAAATCCTCAAAAAGAGATATTTTAATAAGAAATAAACAAGATAATGTGAAATAATGCATATAGATGCATCTAGAAGGATAATAAGTATCCTTAAAAAGTAATTTCGAAATCATAGAGTTTTGTGGGATTCAAGGAGTCCCAATAAAGAGGAAAGAAAGAGAAAATACTAAAAAGGCAAAATAAGAGGATAATGTGTTGCATTATTAATGAATTATGAGGTATTGTTAAAAAGAAAGTAATTTTGATTAAAAGAAATAGAATTTCGTGTCAATGGATTAAAAGCAAGGAAAGAGAGAATAAGTAAGAAGAAATTCGAATTCCTAATTATTCAAGAAATAGGATATATCAAAGGAGAGAGAAAACTGGTGTTTTAATGAAGGAATCACTTTCCAAGTGGGAAAAGGATTTGTTTCCCTTGAATAAACGCCTTAGGGTGCGAAAACCCTCCTCTATAAAAGGGGTAGACCCCCTGGATCGAGTTAAAAAGAGATCTTACATCTCCCTCTCTCTTTCTCACCTTCTTCTTATTCCTTTGCTTTTGAAACCCTAACCGAGGACACATGGAACTACCTCGGTGGCATCTAGCAGTTGTGGTGGGATCTCAATTGAAGGAAGAAGCAACCATGTTAATCCGGGGTGGTTGGCCATCCTTTCCTGCTCGCCACCCTCATGCGACACCTACAGCACGGTTGAAGGCCGGCTGCAGATGGCAGGCCCGGCCAGCGGAAGCCAGCCGCCATGGATGCGAGTGTAGAGCACCACCGGGTGTGAGGGACCTTGGCGGAGGTAGGCGGAAGGTGGGGGGCCATCCCCGGCACCCTGGAGTCGGAGAATGGAGGAGGAAAAGCTCCCCGAGCCGCTACAGGCGGCGAGCTAGGGTTGCTCGCGAGGAAGAAGGAGCACGGCCAGATTTTGACAAAACTACCCTCCGTGGGCTACAACGTCGACTAACTTAAGGGAGGGCATAACCGTCCTTTCATTATGTTTTCCAAAACAAAGGGCGACGTTGCATGGGGCGGGCTGACGTGGCGCTCCCGGATTGGCCAAGTAAGTGTTTTTTTGCAAAATTCATAAATAAAGATTGGTAACTCCAATTAAGACATGTAATATATGAATTTTGATCAGAAGAACACAAGGAATCCATTAAAAATAGTTTTATAGCCTGAATCTGAATATAGTTCGAAAAGTCGTGCAAATTATCATCTTTAATGAATTAAAGGTTAAGAAACCCTATTTTGAAATAAATAAAGTGTTTAATAGGGTTTAATGGATCATTAGAGTTGATGCTAACCTGTTAAATGTAAAAAGGTACATTGTGTTCAAAAAGGAAGAACTTTGCATATGATTAGTCTAATTTAGAGTTTAGATGCTTGAAATTGGAAAAGTACATAAAGTTATCATCTTTAGTGTTTTAATTAATGAAAAACCCTTAGATTTGAGGATAGATGGATTTAATGTTGTTCAAAGGATGATTTTAACCTGTTGTTGATAAATATAAGGATAGGATCTAAAAATATGATCTTTTATATAATTGGTTTAATTTAGGGTTTTGTGCATGATTATGCACTAATGAGCTTGAAAACCCTAATTTAGATGAATATGTCTTTTAATTGTTTTAATGGTTCAAATCCATGAATTAAATCGGGATACGATGACCTTAAGCCAATTTGAGTATAAAAGACAATAAAAATGGATAATTGAGCAATTAAGGTTCATATAAATGGAAAAGGGTAATTTTAGGGTTTGTTGACCTAAAATGGGTAAAGTTTGAGAAATTGGTCTAAGAAACCCTAAAGCATCCTAATGAGACTTAGAAACCTTAGAAAGGTGTCCCAAGTCAATAAGGAGTTGTTTGGGATATGCTTGTGACAACTAGACATTATACATGTTTTCAGGATCAATGTTTGCTTGATTGATTGATTGTCTTGCTTGATTGGACATCTAGTTGGATTTGGATAAATTGTTGCTTGAGATCTCCAAGACAGGTATGTGGTTACGATTATGAATAACTGCTATAGTTTCCCGATGGATTATCGGATGTTTAATCACATTGAATGCAACTAAACTGTTGGATGTTTATTTATTTCATGCCATTATAAAGTGATTATGACTATCACATAATGTATATGCCTATAAACTCAGATACTGGTTCTCTCTGTGGCATAATAGCTAACCTAGTACATGGCTACCTATGGGTAGGTCCATCAGGTTAGAGAAAGGCCTAGTACATGGCTACCTATTGGGTAGGTCCATCAGGTCTATGGATGACCTAGTACATGGCTACCTATTGGGTAGGTCCACCAGGTCTACGATTGACTTAGTACATGGCTACCATTGAGGTAGGACCATCAAGTCACAATGAGTTAGATATTGGGCTATCTTCGGATAGTGCCATGCGACTCTATTACCTAAAAGAGAGGTGATATCCATGTCCACTGCAGGGAGAGCCTAGAGTTTGAGAATATGTATGGATTGAGTTGTATGGCTTAAAATGTAATCTTGATTGTTAAATGATTAATTGAATGATTATATTGTTAACATAGTTGAACATTATCTGTTTCCTCCACATACCAGCTTCGGCTGACCGACGTTTTGTTTGTCGGCATTTTAGGTACAATCAAAAGAACAAACAGTAAAGCGACACCTTGTGAATTCAAGAATTAATGAACAAGGAGGAACTAGTTAGAATAGATCAGCTGAGGTTAAAAGTTTAGTTTGTTCCAAACTTTTCAAAGGTATGCAAAGAAAAAAATTTATTACCATTTTCAGTATAGTCTGTTATAATTTAATAATTGTTTATGGTTATATGTCGAACCTTTGATCCGAGATTAATGGGTGCGGCTTCAACCTCTTGGTCTCCCTTAATTGGGGGTTACTGAGAGATGAGGTCGTAACATCTTGCTCCGGCCGCTACTCTCCTCTGCCCTCAAGGTATGCCCGCCATGCCTTCTTCCTTCTTCCTCTGCTCCGGCGGCTGCTTGGGTGGTGCCAAGGCACGCCTAGGCTGATGTTGGGCGTTTTTTTTTATTTTTTTAAGTTATTTACTTATTTGTGTTTATTTATGTACTAATTTTGTTATGATTTAATCATCTACTTAATGAAATTTATTTATCAACTGATTTAACTATATTTTTCAATTGATCTGTATGTATTCATATAATGTTTGTATTTATTTATGTACTGATTCAGCAATTAATTGATCATCATCTACTTTTTTTTTTTGGGGCAAAAGAGAGATTATGCATTCATCCCGCTCTCTCTAGCAGGCATAAACAGTTCCATATCAATATCAACAGGTAAATCTAGACATAATGGCTTAACAGAAGAGAACGATAAGACTAAGGTGGTAGAAGGTTCCAACAATCCGGGAATGGGAGTGGAGCCTCTAGTTAGGTTTTGCAGAGCGGTCTTAGCAATGCTATCCGCTACCTTGTTGAATGTCCTTGGGATTAAGGCCACTCTACAAGATGTAAGGGAAGAGGTCATCTGGCGAAACCTCTCCACATAAGGCATAAATTTCAGCAAGAGCTTTCCTGAGTTGAAAATCGACACCGCAGTAGTGCAGTCTGAAAGAATGGTTGTCTTTCTGGATGGGAGATGACTAGCTACCGCAGCCGCCTGTAAAATAGCTTGTATCTCCGCATGAAGAGCACTGTCAGCCGCCATACAGTGGCCTTCTCCTTTCAAGCTCCTGCCGGAAATAGAGACGGCGTGGATTCCAATTCCTGCCTTATTGTTTTTGAAAGCAGCGTCAGCGAACACAACAGCAGAATCATGGGGCAACTCCGATAGAACAGCATGTCTTGTAGGGGACTGCCTCTCCACTGTGTGTGAAGAAAGGATGATGATAGATGAGGCCCGGTTCCTGATGAAGTTAACCATCATATGCAGGGTAGGTAGCTGTGTATTGTGAGTGAAATTGTTCCTCACATTCCAGATGTGCCAACAGGCCGTTGCGCAAAGCGTGTGCATGTTAGGAGATATGGAGGCAGAGTTGATAATATGAGATATCCAGTCTTCTTCATTAAGCGCCCGCATGCTATTCCAGACCCCAAGGGCTTCCCAAATCGGCTTGCTTAGCTTGCAGTCACGTAGACTATGAATTAAGGTTTCTTGTTCACGCCCACACATCTGACAATCCGTCAAGGTGCCTATATGTCTTCGGGTTTTCTCCACATTTTTCAGTAAGCTGCGATGCTGCATTTGCCATAGAAAAAGCTTGATTCTCTCAGGAAAAACAGACTTCCAGATGCGATCCCATTTCCCCTGGACCACCGTCTCCTTCCCTGCTCGTAACCACCTGTAAGCTGAACGAGATGTGAAGTCTCCACTTGGTTCCATTGGCCACGACCAATTGTCCTCCTGAAGAGAAACTCTGGGAGGGGGCAGACCTGCAATGTGCAACCAGTATTCTTCCGGAATGTACTCCTTGATGAAACTCCAATCCCAATTCCCATCCAGGGCAACCATGTCCCGCACCCTCAAGTCCAAGAGGTCAAGAGGAAAAGAGATGGGGTCTTCCTTTTTGAAAATAACACTTGGTCCGCACCAGTGGTCGTACCAAACGTTTGTAGAAGCACCATTGAAGATAATTTTCTTGCTAGCCTCCTGCAGTCGAGGGAGTGCTTTCCTGATGAAATTCCAGACTGGGGAACCAGAAGCTTTCCCAGGTTTATCCTTCTTCATATATTTGTCCTTCATGATCTTCACCCATGGAACATTCCTATCTTGCAAGAAATCCCAGGTGTTCTTCATCATCAGCGCCTGGTTCTGGTCCCTGATGTCCTTGATGCTTAGACCTCTGACATCTCTCTGGGACGTAAGCTTCTTCCAGGAAACCTGAGAGATCTTCCTTGTTGCAGAATTACCTTGCCATATAAAATTCCGGATGTGTTGACTAATATTGTCACACAGAGAAGGAGAGATGGTGATGGACTGCATGGTGTAGGAAGGAATAGCTTGTAATGTGGACTTAGCCAAACAAATCCTGCCCGCTAAGCTGAGGTGTTTCACTGCCCAGCTATTCATCTTGTTTTTGATGTTGTCTAACAGGTAAGCATGCGTTCTTTTGTTAATGCGCTGATGAATAATGGGAACTCCCAGATATTTCCCCAAATCGTTTGTAGTATCTATGCCCAGAACTCTGCTGATCTGCCTTCGTTCACTGTTGGAAACATTCTTGGAAAGAAAGATACGAGATTTGGTGTTAGACACCTCTTGACCGGAGACTTTGGAGAAATCAGTTAGGGTCTGTAATATGACTCTTGCTTGTTGTTTCGACCCTTCTGCAAAGAGAAGCAGGTCATCAGCAAAGCAGACGTGGGTGAGGGGGACGGATTCCTTGCTAAGGAGCACAGGCTTCCAGCTACCCTTTGTTACTTTCTCGTTGATGGCTTGACACAAACGTTCAATGCATAGCACGAAGACGTAGGGACTAATCGGATCCCCCTGCCAGACACCTTGACCTGCTTTGAATGCTGGCAGTGGTTCACCCTCCCAAAGAATAGAAGTATCACCCAGAGTTATGATCTGCATAATGATATTGATCAGAGAGTTAGGCAAACCTGTTTTGCCGAGGGTATCCTCGATGAAAGCCCAATGCATCTTGTCAAAAGCCTTTGTCAGATCCAGTTTAATAGCCATGAGTTTTTTCTTGCCTTTCTGAAATCTCATCGAGTGCAGTGCTTCTTGCACAAGGATGATATTATCACTTATCTTCCTGCCCGGAATGAAACTCGACTGCATAGGTGATATCCAATTGTTCAACAACGGTTTGAGTCTTTCAACAATAATTTTTGAGATCAGCTTGAAGCACACGTTATTTAGAGATATAGGTCGAAACTCACAACATTTAGTAGGACATTTGACCTTGGGGATGAGAACCATGTGAGCATTTGCCAACTGAGGATCGACATGGGCGTTTACGAAGCAGCTGTGCACAGTCTTGTGCACTGAACGTCCCACATGAGTCCAATTAGATTGAAGAAAATCAGCTGAGATACCGTCAGGACCAGGGGCCTTTGAGCCTGCCATCATGAAGATCGTGTCGGTTGTCTCCTTAAAGCTTGGAATGTCTGTTAGTTTAGAACGGATCGACAGTGCAGGTTCTTCAAATTTACCGGGATAGCAGGTGATCGCATCTCTTGTAGTCTGCACAGGAGGGGCCATCAGCTTGGTGTAATAAGAGGTTATGAGCCGTTTCAGACTTGTAGGGTTGGTGACCCAGTTCCCATCATCATTCATCAATCTGCTAATCTTGTTGTGGAGGCGCCTCCTTTTAAGAGTTGAATGGAAAAATTTATTATTACCATCACCACATTTGAGCCATGTGTTATGCGCCTTATTCTTCAGGTCAGTCTCCTCTTTAATTAGTAAGTTACAGAGCTTTTCCTGCAAGATGAGAATGTGTGTATTGTTTATAGAAGTATTCCTATGGCCGAGTTGTACCTGAGCTTTATCAATCTGCCGCAGAAGGTTAGTTTTCTCTTGCTGTTGCTTCCTTCTCATCTCCTTATCCCACTTGATTGAGGCCGTCTGGAAAGGCTTTACAGCATCTAGGAAGGAGCTGTCTTTATTCCAGTTCGCTTTGAGGTGGCTCGAGAACTCTTCATTGAGATTCCAGCTAGCCTTGGTGCGGAAGTGAGGGTTGCGTCTGGTGCTTCGTGAGTTGATGCTGAGCAGTAGTGGGTTATGTTCGGATGCCACCCGAGGGAGGACAGTTGTAGTGAAGTTAGGAAATCTGGATGCCCACTCTTCGTTGATAAGAACTCTATCAAGCTTCTCTAATCAGAACTTCTTCTGGAAGGTAAAGAATTGACCCTCGGTTTTAGCTTCAATCAGCCCAGTTGCGTTCATCATGTCCTGGAATTGGTTGCAGCTTCTTGAGTCAAAAAATTTACTGCCACTTTTTTCCTCGATGCTCAACAAGGTGTTGAAGTCGCCTGCGACCACCCAGGGGCCGTGGATGATTTGGCTTAATTCATTTAGTCTAGACCACAATTTCTCTCTAGGTTTGGGTGAGGGGCTCCCATAAACAAAGGTCACTGCAGATCCATCGATATTGCAATGTACGAATTGCCTATGGCTGTAGATAATCTCCAGATTACATCTAAAGCTGTTCCACATTATCCAGATACCTCCAGAATAGCCAATGGCCTCGCTTCTATGAGAGGAATCAAAACCGTATGTTTTAATGATGTTTATAGCTTGATCCCCGCTACACCGTGGTTCTAGGATGGCTAAAACATCAATCTTCTTATTAAATTTAAAGTCTTTTATGATGTTGGTCTTGTGTTGCGATCCAGCTCCCTGTATATTCCACACTACAAGCTTCATATGAGGGTTTTTGGGACGCAGCTGGGTAGAAATGAAGGGATTAAACATTTAAGGGATTACCGCCCCCGGTGTTGTCAACTTTGTCATCATTGATTTCCATATCTATTTGTCTGGGAGCAGATGTACCAGTAAAATCTGGATGAGTTCCGGAAGCTTTCCCCTTCTTCCTAACCCTGTCCGGGCTAGCAGGGGTCTGGTTAGCTTGGAACACCACTTGTCTGTTCCTTAGGTGCACATGTCTATCTGCTGAGGTCCCTTGGGACTCATTAGCTGGGTTGAAGATCACTATCTGTCCGTTTGGAACCGGGCTCCCGTTCCTGCCAATGGCGATTTCATCATCCTGAAGGATAATTGCGGAAGCACTTGCAGCCTCTGTGGCTTTTGCAGTTTGTTGTTGCTTCTGTTTGTATTTGTTCTTCTTACTGACGACCGTCTGCCACTCTCCCACCGCCTCCTCTGCTGACCTCAGCTGGTGAGGGTCCTCTTCGTCAGAGACTTCATGGATCTCCTCGGAAGTTTGCTTGGCCTTCCCTTTATCCTTTCTAGTAGGGCGCCGTTCTGGTTTCTTAGCATGTATGTTCATGCTGTAGGGATTCAGGGGTGGGGTTTGAGTTGTTCCTCCACTCGTTCCCGGATCCTGTGGTGAGGTTGTTGGAGCATACGTACATTCACCCTCTCCATGGCCTAGGCGGCTGCACTGCATGCATATCACAGGTATATTTTCGTATTCCAGGTTGAACTTCTCGCCATTGAACAGGATTGCAGGGAGTAAAGGTTTTGCCGTCTCCACTTCCACTGCGATTCTCGCGAATTTTCCTCTGTGCCCCAAAGTCGTGGTTGAGTCGATCTTTATTGTCTTCCCGATACTATCTCCGATGCTCTTCAAGAGCTCGTGTTGGTACAGATAGACCGGCAAGTCTGCTATTCTGGCCCAAACAAGCAGCCGCCTGGGGATAGGGTCCGAGGGTCTGAAATCGGCTGTCCAAGATTGGACTGAGATGTAGGAGCCGAAAATGGTCCAAGGTCCTCCCGTCATGGCCCGGACATAGTCCGTTTCATTAGACAACTGGATAATGTAATATCCTTTTTCCAGATCAATGACTCTGAAGTTCTCCGTAGGTTTCCAAAGGGTCGCCAGCCTGTTAACTAAGGCATGATAACCAACCTTGATTCCAACGGCTTTTATAATCACCGAATGCTTCCAAGGGTCCAGGAGGGGTTGGATCTTGTCCATGTTGACCTTAAACTCGGGGATGGGTCCAGAGCGGTCAATCGAGATCTCAGATGCTTTCAGAAAGTCGGCTGGGATGTTCTTGATATGGCTAGTATCTCCTGCGTTCCCCACCATATTCGCGTAAGATCGTCGTTGGTTGTTAGGGTTTGCATGGTCTTCGGTTTCCTGGTTCTTTCCTTCCGCTTTCTCCGTTTCTTGTTGTTGTTGTAGGTTTTCCGTAGGGGCTTCTTCTTGGTGACTAGCATTGTGTGCAGTAGCGGTATCCGGAGGACGAAACCTCCCGGAGAGACTTCCTCTACCGCCGCCTCCCCGGCCTCCAGAGCCTCTCCCTCGCGCCGGCCCTAGCACCATCGCGTCTTCGATCATCATCTACTGATTTATATTAGTTTATCAATATATTTGTATTTATTCATCTACTTATTTGTATTTTTTGTCTACTATTTTTATTTAGTTATCTAATCATTTGAATTTATTTGTGTACTAATTTTGAAATTATATAATCATCTAGTGATGTAACTTTATAGTGATGTAACTTTATCACAAGCTCATTATGAACCATTAGATCTGGATCTTAATTAGGGTATCTCTACCATCCTAACTATGAAATTGGTAACTTGTTTCATTGTTGAGTATATTGAGAATCCTAATCACCCTTCTTGCTTAATGATGAACTGTAATGCACACATGTGACATGCTTGGAATGTAAATGATGAACTTTTCCCTAAATTGCCAATCATGCTTTTAAAGACATCAATAATCACCCTAACTTGAAGAACTAGGATTTTAGGTATAAGAATGACAACACATGTATTTGTTGGCCTAGATACCCATCCAAGATTTACTCATTAGGAGTAAATCTTGGATAGTCCTCGATTTGGGACTGTTCTTGAACACCTGATCTCGCTTAGGATGTAAGTGTATAATGTGTATTGGGTTTTTGAGAAAATTTCGGCAGCATTTCCCCGTTTGTTCTCTGAGTACATATGTACTTAGAGAACAGTGGGGAAATGCTACTGAAATTTTCTTGAAAACCCAATACACATTATACACTTACTAGTGAGATTAGGTGTTCAAGAATTGGATAGGTGGTACACATTTATTATATATAAGAATGACATCACATGTATTTGTTAACCCTAGACCCTAATCTTGTTGTAATGTATATTTGATTTCTCTTTGATCATAGAATGGATAGATCATGGATGTCCATTCACAATCGCTACACCCCAGAGTTTATTTCTGGTCTTGACCAGTTTATTAGATTTGCCGAGGAACATAGGAAGCAACCTGGAGATAGGTTCTACTGTCCATGTAGGCATTGCGGTAACAACTTGAAAGTCAGTACTGGTGACGAAATCAAAAGTCATGTCATGTGCAACAGGATTATACAAGGCTATACAGAATGGCACTGGAATGGAGAGATTTCAAACCCGAAACCAGTGGATGTCAATAGCAGTGCTTGTGGTGCTTGTGTGGAAGAAGAAATTTCCTACGATGATGTAGATGTGAATGAACCAATTCCAGTAGACATCGTTGATACGATGCTGGATAGTTGTGGGGTAGAGCACACCGATCCACCTCCCATTTTTATATCAATGATCCTGCAAATGATAAATGGTCGGTTGTTCTTCATGGTAAAACACAGTTCATTGAAGATCCTATAGATGAAGAACAGTATTATGATAAGTATGATGACTTCAGTCCATTCTCAGTTGGGTTGCCAACACCAACAAATATTGAAGCTAATGATGACTTGTATGTGCGCGGAGATCACAATGAAGGATTGTTAATTGATAAAAAAATCACAATATTAGAGGCATGTTTATATTTTTTATATGTTTTATTTTTCTGAATATGTGAACTTTACAATGTGAATGTGATAGAGTTTGATATACTCATTAAGGTGCTTGGAATAATTAATTATACAGTCCTATATACTCATTAAGGTGCTTGGAATAATTAATTATAAACATTTTTTAGTCTTTTTTATTTTTCCAGAAAAATCTGGTCGGTCGAGTTTGTCTCTCTCAGAACTCGACCGATCAAGGTTCTGTTATGATACAAAACGTCTTCCAAAAATTCTGAAAATTTAATATGTTGTTCAAAACTGAGTATCTCCTGATGTGAACTTTACAATGTGAATGTGAACTTTACAATTTGAATTACTTTTCAATTTGAATTACTTTACAATGTGAATTACTTTACAATTTGAATTACTTTACAATGTGAACTTTACAATGTGAATGTGAATTTTCAGATGGCTGAGCATTCTCCTGATGACCGTGCTGATGATTACCGTGAGGGTGAGGACATCAATGTGCCGCCTCACAATGTAAGTTTTAAAAATATATCATATATTTATATCTATATGTCCATTTATAGTTATATCTTGTAAATGTGTTTATTTTGTCAAATTTTAGGTTGATGATGCACATGTACCATCTGAAGCACTTGAGGCACTTGATCAGCAACACCAAAAAGTTGACAAGAGAAGGGGCATCACTATGATGAAGAAGTTAATAGTGCAAAAGGGCAATGGACCCAAACTTATTGTGGATTTTGATAATGCAGGAAATGCATCTGGTGTGAATCGCAATTCGTTTGTTTCATATCTTGGGTATGTTACTCGTAGCCATTGCGGTTGTAAGATAGATTCTTGGCATAAAGTTTCTAAGGAGAAGAAAGACGTAATGTGGAAGGATTTATGTGTGAGTTATTATTAATTTGTAATTCTATTTTGTAGATTACTAATTTTTTGGATACTAGTTAATAGCAATTCTATATATTTTGCAGAGTATATTTGAATTGGATGAAAAGTTGCATCGTAAATGCGTGATGCAACGTTGTGGGAGAGTCCTAAGGAACTATAGGACAAATTTCACCTGAGAATACATAAAAGAAGCTAACAAGAGGAAGAAGACAACCACTGAACAGTGGAACTTCCTGGACAAAGAAGAATGGGACGCGTTTGTTGCTTCAAGACAAACTGATGAATTCAAGGTATTAGGCGTCAGTCCCAATCTCATTAATATATGTTGTATTCACATATTCAAGATTAACATTTACTATTACTAACCAAATCATTAATGTGCATACTAATTAGGCCCTCAGTGAGGCACAAAAATCAAGGCGTGCACTGAATGTGCATGACCACACAATGGGTCCAAAGGGGTATGCAGGCATTCGCCAAAGACTACAGTCTGAGGCTACTGCTCAGTCTGCTGCTACTCAGGAGTCCTCTACTATAGGTAGCACACCTCTGCCTCACCATGATGTCTGGATAGCTGGGAGGAAAAATAAGAAGGGAGAAATAAGGAAGCCCACAACTGCTCAGGCGGCTGCAAAAATGGTAAAATACAACTCTTACAGCAATCATTTGAATATTGATTATTTGTGGTGTTTACTTAATTACAAATTTTTGTTTTGGCAATTAGCGGGAGCTGCACGAGCTGAGGAAATAAGGCAAGTTCATCCCTGAGGGCACAAGGGATGAATTGACAGTTTCTCTGGGTAACCTAGAGCATCCTGGACGTGTTAGGGCTGCAGGCGCTAGTGTGGGCATCAAATCTTTTTTTGGGCCATCCCAGCGCAAACATGTCCCAAAAGTGGGACTTTCACAAGAAGAGGTAACATGTTCTTTCTTTATAATGTTACTGTAAAAAGAGAATTCAATAATTATAAGCTAACGTTTCTTTTATCCATGTATAGGTAGATAAGCTAGTTGATAGGAAACTCAAAGAAGCACTGAAAAAGTGGAAGGCATCTCAGACTGCCACTCAGTAGACAATACCTATCATAGCATCCCGCTCTACTCCTACTACAGAGGTTGGGAGTAATCCTAACCCACCACCTAGCACATCCGCTGTAAGTATTTTTATGACATAGTAACTAGTTTTTTAATTCAAGATGATATGTATATATGAAATTGTAGTCGTTTCAAAAAAAGATGATATGTATATATGTATATAACATTCTTTACACAAAAATTTGTAGGGGTTGAAGCCATGTCGTCTAAAAAGTAAAGAATATGTCGTTGCAGAGGCGTCGGCTTACCCATCCCTACTAGGGGAAATGTTTCATGGGTCTCCATTACCAGCTGGTTGGATTCGTGTGAGTCTGGTACATATATTCTCCAAGTGGATGGATCTTCCATTGCCATATGCCCACCCAGATTGTGACACACTTGGTGAGGCAGAAGGTGGAGTGATATTGTGGCCAAAAGCAGATGTCCTCTTTACTAAAACTGTATGGTAAATTTACATTACGTTAAATTGTTAGTGTGTGTATATGATGTCAGTTGATATGAAATTATATATATATACAGGTTAAAAAGAAGACACCCACAGCATCTAGGCCTCCACCTCCACCTCCTACATTACCCAGTTGGGTTCCACAGGACCTACCTGTCCCGTTAGGTCCAAACTGTAGGGCTATGGCAATATGGTTAGGCGAACATGATATAAATTGCCCTATAATTATTTCTATAGATTTAGATGTTGCAGGTCAATCATACGAAAGCAAACTATTTATACAAGATATTTTGGAGTTGTTTCGATATGATTGGCTAAATACATATGTGATAGAGCTATGGATAAGGTGAGATCTTCTTTATACATCCATATACCATGTGTAGGATCTGGTGATCTGGTTTCTTATTTATTAATGCATGCGTAATTAATACATATTTTGCAGCTACTTAGACAAGATATGTGCAGATTTTGTATTCGAACATGTAGGATTTTTGATTCCATCTTTGATTAGTCTAGTAGCTAAAGACCCTCCATCAGTTCAACAATACTGCTATGAGGCTTTTACAAATTTTGCTCAAAATAAGAAGATGGTGATAATAGCTCCATTCAATGTAGAGTAAGTTTACTTTGCTTATTATAATTTGGACTTAAAAAATTACATTTTTATTGTGGATTTTGAGTTATTAATTTTTAACTTTTTTACCTCTAGTGGTATGCATTGGGAGTTACTAGTTATTGTCCCCGAGACGTTCATTGTCTATTATCTAGATCCTAAGGGGAGTAAATTGAATTCAAAATATGGACACATAATGAAAATGGCATTATTCCGGTGAGAAATATTTCATTTTCATATCCGTTAACATATGTTATTACATTACTATTTAATTATGCAATGTACTGTGTTACATTAACATGTAGGGGTTTACATGAGTTCAAAAAGGCTGGAGGAAAGGTCCCCATGAAAAAGAACCAGCCAATAATTTGGAAGAACGTGAAAGTAAGTTCCCGACTGCAATATATGTATATATTATTTATGTGAACAATGCTTAATTAGTTGTATTTTTTAATATTTTGTATGTTTGAATTTATAGTGTGCTACACAAGACAACGGATGGGCATGTGGATACTATGTGATGCGATTTATGCACATGATGATCAAATATGCCGCAGTGGACATCGATACTATTCCTGAGGTATTATATAGTCTCATTAGATAATATGAAATATATCAATCTTATTTATAGATCATTAATTATATATATACATCATTCTCTTTACAGGTGTTTACAACTGACCACACTACAGGAAATGCCTTACCAGATGTACATGCTCCCTATACAACGGGAGAATTAAATGAAGTAAGAGAAGAATGGGCAACAACCATACAAGTAGTGGGGGTTTTAACATATAATTGGGATGTTGATAGCAAATAATGACTAAAGAATGATATTTTGTAAATGAATTTCTGAATTATAATATATGTGTGAATGTTTCTACATGTCTGGATGTTTCTACATGTGTCTGAGTGAAAATGAATGAAACTGTTGGTTTCTATATGAATGTTTCTACATGTGTGAATGTGAAAATGAATGGAACTACAGATTGCTAGCTACATGAATGTTTCTAAATGTGTGAAAATCAAATGGAACTGCAGGTTGCATTGCTAAATGTGTGAATATTTTTTTTGTTAATTTTGTAGGTTTGTGGCTTTTTGTTGGCTGATATCAATGGATGTCGTAAAACCTACAGTTCATAACTAAACTACAGGTTTCTCATCCTACGACCAGCCATATAGCAGGTCTGCAGACTGACAGAAAAAAAACAAAAAATAGGAGTTGGTTATTTGTATAAAACCGATGCCACATAGTTACAATGTCGGTTTCTACTCCTAACCGACATCTATTTCCTTAACACCACGGCTGTGCTGGCCAGCACGGCCGTGTTGGGAGTGCACGTTCGTGGCAGTGGACCAGACACCACGGCCGTGCTGGCCAGCATGGCTGTGTTGGGAGTGATATGACGTCGGTTTCTTATCTAATAACCGACGCTGATAGTGCCCAAGATGGCGCCCTTCTGTGGTGCGAAGGTATATGGTGTCAGTTTCTTATCTAATAACTGACGCCTATAGTGCCCTGCTGGCACATTTTCGGTGGCGCGCGAAGGGTTTTGGCGTCGGTTTATGAACCGACGTGTAACGGCTGGGCTTTTAGCATCGCCCACATAGGTGTCGCTTAGAAACTGACACTAAAGGCCTTAAATAACTGACACTAAAGGTCGGTTATGTACTAGTGAAAATGCTGACCTCATTTTGGTGCCACTAACTGCTAAACTCGATGGTACTGACTTTTTAGCCCTGTACACTCCAATAATGAGTCAAGGTACCATTTTTACAGAACTTTAAGTAAAGTGACAACTAAAAATGGAAATTGAACATAAAACAATGCAATAAAAATTGGGTTGCCTCCGAACAAGTGTCATTGTTTAACATCCTAGACTAGACGGTCTTTTAGAGCAAGAACCTATGGAACGGTGCAAAGTTGCACATCCTCTATCCATGGCTCTACCTCCCCTCTAAATTAGTGCTTCAATCTTTGGCCATTTACAAGGAATGGCCTATTCCCATCTATAATGTTCACAACACCATGGGGAAATACTTTTTCAATCACAAATGGCCCACTCCACTTGGACCTTAGCTAACCTAGATGCATCCTTAGGCTAGAATTGAAAAGGAGGACTTTCTGACATGGGAGAAACACCCTATTTAGAGTGTGTCTATCATGAATTTTCTTAGTCCTTTCCTTATATATCCTAGAGCTTTCATAAGCATCCATCCTAAGCTCATCTAATTCATTAAGCTCCAAAAGCCTCTTTCTACCCGCTTCATCAATGTTGAAATTCAACTTCTTCATGGCCCATTTAGCTTTAGCTCAAGCTCTATGGGTAGATGGCATGCACGACCATAACCAGCCTAAAAGGTTTTGTTCTTATTGGGGATTTGTAGGCGGTTCTATAAGCCCAAAGAGCATCACTTAGCACATAACTCTAGTTTGTCCTATTGGTTGAGACCATTCTTTCCAAAATTTTCTTCACCTCTATATTGGACACCTCAACCTATCCTTGAGTCTGTGGGTGATATGGAGTACCCACTCTGTGCTTCACCCCATATCTGCTCAATAAACCTCCAAACTGCCTGTTAATGAAGTGGGATCCACCATCACTAAAAATTAGGTGGGGGACACCAAACCTGTAGAAAATGTATTCCTTCACAAACTTGCACACTACCTGCGCATCATTGGTGTGGGTTGGAATTGCTTCCACCCACTTAGGCACATAATAAACTACAAGTAATATATAAAGATTGGAATTAGATGACACAAATGGACCCATAAAATATATACCCCAAAGATCAAAAACCTCAACCTCCTAAAACACATTTAAGGGAATCTCATGTCTCTTAGCGATATTACCTACACATTGACATGCGTCACAATGACAAACCAAGTTGTGAGCATCTTTAAACAAGGTAGGCCAATAAAACCCACTCTCTAAGACTTTAGCCATAGTCCTAGAGCTAGAATGGTGTCCACCTGTGGTTCGATAATGACAGTGTGACAAGATGCTCTCTACCTCACATTTCGATTTAACAACCCATCCCTACATTGCTTAAGAAGAATCAGGTCATCCCAAATATAAAACTTTAATGAGTGGAAAAATAATTTTTTCTCTTGGTACCCCCAATCTGTAGGTAATTCCTTACAATCTAGGTAATTAACAATATCTGCAAACCAAGGATCTTCAGTTTTAATTGCAAACAATTTCTCATCCGGGAATTCCTCAATAATGGGGATGACTATATCTTTTTCATCTGCCCTTTCTAACCTAGACAAATGATCGGATACAACATTCTCTACCCCTGCCTTGTCTCTAATTTTAATGTCAAATTCTTGAAGCAAAAGAATCCACCTAATCAATCTGGGTTTGGCATCTTTCTTTTATAACAAGTATTTGATGGCAGCATGGTCAGTCCAAATCTATCACTTTAGCCCCAACTAGGTATTGGTGGAATTTTTCAAAAGAAAACACTACTACTAGTAGTTCTTTTTTAGTGGTAGTGTAATTCATCTATGCATCATTCAAAGTCTTTGGTGCTCAATATATGATAGTTGGAGTCTTGTCTTTGTGTTGACCCAACACAAATCCAACCGCATAATCGGATGCATCACACATCAGCTCAAAGGGAAGGCTCCAATTAGGAGCCTGTACAATAAGTGCGGAGATCAATTTTTCTTTAATGATTTCAAAAGATTTTAAACAACACTCATCAAAGAAAAACTCGACGTATTTCTCTTTAAGTTTAGAAAATGGTTTGGAATATTTCTTGAAATCCTTGATAAAATGGTAGTAAAATCCAACGTGTCCTAAAAAGCTCCTTACTCCTTTCACCGATGTCGGTGGAGGTAGTGTGGGGATGACTTCAATCTTTACTGGATCCACTTCCATGCCTTTGTTGGACACCTTGTATCCAAGAACAATCCTTTCACTTACCATCATGCGACACTTCTCCCAGTTAAGAACTAGGTGAGTGTCCTCACATCTCTGTACCACCCTATCAAGGTTATATAGACAATCATTGAAAGATTCACCATACATAGAAAAATCATCCATTAAAACCTCTAAGCACCACTCTACCATGTCAGAAAAAATGGTGAGCATACAATGTTGAAACGTAGTAGGGGCATTACAAAGACCAAAAGGAATCCATCGGTATGCGAATGTGCCATAACGACAGGTGAAATTGGATTTCTCCTGATCCTTAGGCTCTATGGAAATTCCATTATACTCGGAATACCCGTCAAGAAAACAAAAGTGTGAATGGCCATATAATTGTTACAAGATCTGATCAATAAAAGGTAAAGGGAAATGATCTTTAAGAGTGGATGAATTTAAATGAAGATAATCTATGCACACTTTCCATCCCATTACTAGCCTAGTGGAAATCAATTCATTAGCCACATTAGTAGTGATTGTGATCCCCCTTTCATAGGAACTACTTGGGTAGGACTAACCCACATTGAATCAGAAATTGCATAGATTATACCTACTGATAGTAGTTTGATGACTTCCTTCTTCACCACCTCAGTCATAATCAGATTGAGATGCCTCTGAGGTTGGACAATTGCCTTATCTCCTTATTCATTTCAAATCTTGTGTTGGAACAAGGTTGGAGAGATCCCTTTTATGGCAGCTATGGACCACCCAAATGCAGCTCGGTTGTTTTTTAGAACAATGAGTAACTTTCCTTCCTCTTCACCACTAAAATAAGATGATATGATCACTGGGAGGTTTTCCTCTGTAGCTAAGAAGACATACTTTAGGTGCGGCGGTAATGGCTTCAGTTCTAGGTCCAACGGGCTCAATAGAGACAGGATCAATGGTGGGGGCGGTAGTCCAAGGTCTACAAAGCGTCTTGCATAGTAGCAAGGTACTACCTTTAGCATCAAAACACACTCCTCTAGATGGCTATTGCAGATGTTTTCCTCCATTCTGTTTGTCAAGAATGCTTCTAAGGGTAGCTTGGATGATGACTGTATCACAAAATCAACTATGGCTTCTTCTTCAGCAGTAGGGTTATAGTCCTCTCCCTCATCGTACGGGTAGCACATTGCTTGAGTCAGTGAGATCACCTTTGTATTTTCTAGGATGTCCATTGCTAGAGTTCCTATTTCTACTTTAGTCATAACATGGGCTATATCCAGGAATGACTTCCTTAGAAATACAGAAATCTTGCTATCCGCGTACTGAAGCATGTTGCATTGCACCTTATCTCCCGTAGCTTCAGAGTGCTCTGACATCTTGATCTCAAACCTGTCATCTTGGATTCCCATAGTCAGACGTCCTCTTCCCATCTCAAGTATCATGTATGTAGTGTCTTGAAATGTTCTTCCAAGTAGAAGTTCATTGCCATGATCATCCTACATTTCCATCACTACAAAATCGACAGGAAAGACGAACCTATACACTTTCACCAGGACATCCTCGCATATACCATATGGCTTAACTACTGAGTTGTCTTCCAACTAGATTGCCATGTTGCTCTTCCTAGATTCCTGAAGTCTGAGCTTCTTGAAGGTATATAGGGTCATCAAATTTATACTCACCCCTGAATCACATAAATCCTCTTCAAATTTTTTCTTGCCTATGAAGCATGTGATATTGAAGCATCTAGGATCCTATCTTTTAGGAGGCAATGTACCCAAGATGAAAGAACTAACATTCTCTTTCAAAACCACAACATTAGACTCTGGTATCTTTCTCTTCTTTGTAATTATATCCTTCAAAAACTTCCTAAAAGATGGTATCTACTTAATAGAGTCTATCAAGGGAATGTTCACAGATAACTTCCAAAAATCATCTAGAAATTTCTTGAATTGTCGGTCCATCTTGGTCACCTTCAAACTGTTCAAAAAGGGCACATGAACTACAGGTTCCCTCTGGTGAGGTAGGATATAAGCATGAGTTAATTACCCCCAACCTCATCAACTTGCTCCTCTATAGTCTTATTCTGTGCTGACATGTCTGGTTCTTCTGCATCCACTGGTATAGTTTGATTTGTAGTTTCTTTTACAACTGCACTGTGTGATGCATCATTCAGTAGCTCCCTACCACTACGTAGTAGAACAACCTTCACATGTTGATTTGCGAAAGGTACATTGGTGTTTCCCATAAATCCTTGTTGGGTTGGTTGCTTTAATGCACTCATATCTACTTCTATCTGAGAGATCTGTGCCTCTATGCTGCGAATACGTGCCCCTTGATTTTGAAGATCCATTTGAGTTTGTGCAATCTACAACACATTCTAATGCAAAAACTTGCCCATCATTTCTTCAATCTTGTCATTTTTCTATTGCTCTGGTTGATACTATGATTGGCCACCATATTGTTGTGGCTTTGGATGTTGCTTCTGTGCCTGTGATGAATCCTGTTGGAAGTTGTTAGGATCCTTCCAAGAAAATTTGGGGTCCTTCCTCCAAGAATAGTCATTCTTCCTGTATTGCCCCTAGCACACATACTTGCACTCTTCTTCTTCTTCCTCAGTAGGAAATATGTTTGTAGCACATAGCTTCTTAGCAATTAGATATAACTTCTCATTTAGAGCAGATATCACCTTGGACTCCCTCACACTTTTAGTGGTTGTTGGTGGCTCGCTTTCTTCTCCCCATGATTGGTTTTTAGACATGTTCTTGAGGATCTCATGGCAGTAAGCGGGCTTGTTATTAAGGAAGAAGCCTGCTCCTGCACTGTCAAGAGTTGTTCTCTCCCCTTTATGTAGGCCATAATAGAAGATTTTGGCCTGCCCTAGTAGATCAATGCCATGATGAGGCACTTTCGTCAACATATTCTGAAACCTCTCCCATGCCTCTGAATACGACTCATAAGCGTGCTATTTGAAGTTGTGAATCTTCTTCTCTAGGTCATTCGTATTTTGTGGAGGGAAGTAGTGCTCGAAGAATGCATCTATCATCTGATCCCATGTCTCGATGATCTCATCATCAAGATTGTTGAACCACGACTTTGCACTATCTGTCAGTGAAGATGAAAATGTCTTAAGATATATTGTAGTAGCTGGGACCCTATCTATCTTGACCATATCATAGTTCTCCATGAAATTGCTAATGTGTTTCATTAGATCTTTAGAAGGATGGCCATGGAACGCTTGAGATTTGACTAAGGTAATAAGTCCATGATCTATCTTGTAGCTGCCCACATTGATGTCTTGCCTTTTGATGGGCCATTTCTGGGCCGTAGATGATGAAACCTTTATCCTTTATGATATTGTCAGTTCTTCTTCTCCCTCCATTTCTGCTATTTCTAGTTCTTTTGGTGTCGTAGGTCTCTTAGGTGGAGGTGTCGGTGGAGGGGTTCGGTTGAACCTGTCCACAGATCTGCCAGACTCCCTTTCTCCTTGTAGGAGCTCTGCTTGTCCAAAGCCGGGTGAGGATGGTTCTCCGTATTCTATGGCTCTGGCACACACCATGCACTAAATTCCCTAAAATAGTAGAAAGTAGGTATTAGCACAAAAAATTTATGATGTATCAAAAAGATATTATGATTCAGCTTGAAGAAAATTAAAAGATGATAAAATAAAATAAAATAACATTTTTTGGCCTAGAGTGGCCAACCACAACACTCGTAGTGCTGGATGTTGCTGCTTCCCCGACAACAACACCAAAAACTTGACACGAGTTTACCATGTGTAATACGCAAGTGAACATATCTAAGTAATAAGGCCTTATGAGTTTCGAGTCGAACATGGGGAAGTGTTTCTCCGGTAGACTGCTACTGACTACAGTCAAATCAGCTAAGCCAGTTGTAAAAAGTTGAATTAGTTTGAGTTAAAGAATAAATGCAGAAACAAAGAAAATTTAAAGGTTTAATTAATCAGAGATGAAATGAATTCCTTAGGATAGTGGTTTCACCACAGATAACATTAATAATTGACATCATACACACTAACATCTATTATCTCGATCCCTAGATAAGGAGCCTATAGCCATAATTACCTACTCCCGCACTATAATTTACTATGTAATCTAACGCCAATCCCACTTCCGCAGTTATTGGTTGATTAGTTAGATGCTTTATGATTATTCTCTGGGTTTCTCCTCCCATTTACACTCTACTTTTCCCAAAGGGCACAATACACAGGTAAATCTATGCTCTCCAACCCTCAACCTCTCTCATAAGATGACTAAGCATCTATCAATCCACTCATGGTGATCAAGCACAAGTAGAACACTAAGCTTTCATAGATTTATATCCAGCAAAAAGAGATAAAATTGATATTAATACATAGAAATCAGTCACAGTATATATTCGGTCTACTCCCAAATCCTAAGGAATGAAGGTTTTTAGCCTTGCATGGTTTTCATCAACGAATTCATGGAAAGGAAGAAGAAAAATGTGGGAAACATTAGGAAACTAAGGTAGCCCTTGAATCTATGCCCGTCCGGAAGATCCCCTTTGTCGTACGTGTGTTCTGTTGTCTTTCTACTGTTGAATCATCCTCCGGAGGTGCCCAAATCTCCTCGGTTGAAGCTTTCGGTCCTCGGTTCTTCTCTTCTCTCTCTCTGGTTGTTGTGTAATGAAAATGGCTGCCTCCTTTTGTTTGTCCTTCATCCCCTAAGTTATAGAAGGCACTTAGGGTATGAAATAACATCCACCTTTGGATTAGAGTGAAATCTACAGATGGCCTGATCAGGAAGACTCGGGAGTACCAACTAGGTGAGTTGGTAGTACTGAGTCACTTAGGTTTAGTTGCACAATCCTGATCGTGTCAGTACTATCGACTGGACTTGATAGCACCGAGTGTTGTGAATTTCACAATGCCTCCCTGACGTCAACTCGGTAGCACCGAGTTTTCTCGATTCATGTTGGGGCTTACTGATGGTGATTCGATACCACTAACTTTGGTTGTCAGTAGCACCAACTCTGGGCAAGTTTTTGGGTCCATCACTGACATCAAGTCAGTACCACTTACTATTACCAGGTCGGTAGCATTGATTCTGTGGATATTCCTTGTACCTAAAAATGCACAAAAACATCATAAGTACTTGGGATGCATAAAATATTACATAAAATAGTTAAAATCATATAATTTGATGCATTCAATAGAAATAGGCCATCTATGATATTTCATGCATAATAAATCAAATAAATGACTAATCTACACATGAAATCAAGGAAAAATGTGCCTGTAATAATGACTAAAAACACATGCATCAATACTCATCCTCAATATGCTCCATCTTAATCTCTCTTTAGTTTCTTTCAACAAATAAGAATGATAAACACATTGTAACAGATGATTATTGACTAAATGGGCTTAAAGGTGGCTAAGTACATGCGTTCCACCTCTATCATCTCCACTTTCACAACCCAATCATGAAAAGAAAATTGGGCATACAAACTTCAAATATAGGGAATAGAACACACAATCAATACATATAGCTTTCATGTAGCTCCAGGTAGACCGTTTCATGATGGTGTTAACCAAAGATGACTAGGAGTGATGTTTCACTTTTGTGCATTGAATCTCATTTTTAAAACCACACGATGTGGCCCACGTGGCTGTGGAAAAGGGTGAAGCAAGCTAGGTTTGATGCTTTCTAGATCAATGGGTATGTAAGTAGAAGAAAGGGTTGTGGTAAGTGATTGGAGTGCTATTATATAGGAGCACTCGTCTTTTATTTTCTTCTTTTGCATTTTCTTTTTTTATTTTTTATTTTTCTTTGTTTTTCCCTTAGTGCAGGTAGGGCGTATGGTGGTGAGACTGAAGCGGTGAGATATAGATATGGCTACCCCAAACTTTTTGAGGTGGCTAAGGATGAATATGTGCACTTTGGCATCCTTTCATGAGGTGGAGAGGTAAAAAGATGATGAAAGAAAAGTCATGTCAAAAAGGGGTCACTAGTGTGATTTTGAACATAAAATCTCCTGCATGAAAATTATTCCAACACTTCATCAAATAATATCACACCACATGAGTGAACAACATTACTTCTATCATGTGATTCCATAGATTGCTCAAGTCACAATTCAATAAACCATTCACAAACATAAGAGAAGTGATTCACATGTAGAGAGTCAACAATTAATATCATTTAGAAACAGAACATAGGAATGTAACATGCATTTTTCATGGATCAATATTTCCAATTCAATAGGTGGAGATTAAGTCAAAACATGCTTTTAGGTAAAAAGTTCCAAATTTGGGAAAAATTGACCAAAATGGTGTGAATATGCACTTAATCACATCTAAACCTACATTTAGGGAATAAAAATCATAAAGCAAGTAAATCCTAACTAAAACACACAAAATTACCAAAAATCTAAATGAAATGAAATGCATTACATGAAGTGGAAAAAAGAGCAAAATTTTGAAAAAAAAACTACTCCAAAAATGTATGAAATTAACTACATGATATGCATGAATTGCAAGCTGACACACATAGTCAGGATGGACAAGCACGAGAGTTAGTCAAACTATTTGATCATCTCGGAAAAAAATTCCCACAAGGAATGCAAAGGGAAATGAGGTAGATGAAGGGCTTACCACCCTACCACCCCGAACGTTTATAGCATGCTGCCCTCAACATGAAATAGAAGCGTAGAATGGTAGGGAAGAGGGTATGGAGTTATGGTAGACACTACCAGTGGACGGGACAGATCAACATAGCATTAAGTGAGCATGGAAGACCACCACGACCATTCTGTGCAAAACAACCATTCTGGC
The DNA here is from genome assembly GCA_963693085.1 of Alisma plantago-aquatica. NCBI lineage: Eukaryota > Viridiplantae > Streptophyta > Magnoliopsida > Alismatales > Alismataceae > Alisma > Alisma plantago-aquatica. The sequence continues at coordinate 1,135,890,795 of OY856410.1, read as the reverse complement.
TTGCGTCAACACAACAGTGCTATGTGGAATGGTCGTGTTGCACTCCTTCCTGTGGCTATTTCATTGTTTTGCAATCTTCTTTTCAATTTTGATCTTTCCTTTGGCAAGATCCTTCACGTGTCATCTCTCCTCTATTGTTCCTATACTAATCATGATTCACAAATAGAGACGCCATCAAGTGTGGTGTGTGTGTATTTCTTGGAAAAACAAAAGTGTAATAAAACAAGAAGGTTTTAAGTATCTCAAATCACATGGGTTGCCTCCCACTAGCGCTAAATTTAGAGCCTTCAACTAGGTTTGTTGTTCTTTTTCCATCAAGTTTTCACACCAAAACTATCTCCTTTCTCGTCCAAAGTGACCCTTTCCAAAGATCTGACTACATGGTCTTCATCCCAAGGAACATGCATGCTTCTGTAACTATTGTTTACCAATCATTGCTCAAGATAGTCGATCTAATCCAAGTTGGTACACATGTCTTCATCCCTCATCCTTTTTCTTTCTTCCTCTATGAAAATGAAAACATCTATCTATTGGATCGAAGGGCTCTAGAGTGGGAGGGGTGAATAGATCTTCAAAACCTACACAAAACTTATAGACCTTCAAGTTACTTCAAATAACCTTAATTGCAAATAGTGATTTTGATGGCAATTGAAACATATAAAGAAATGATGAGAGAGATTGAAGTAACCAAGTTAACAAGCTTTTTTAGAGTGGTTTCACTCTCCAAATGAGGAGAGAATCAGTCCACTACCTAGAGAGGTCAAGCTCTAGGATTTCTAAGATGTCTACTCCTTATATTCACTTATAAGAATTAAACATATGACTTTCCTTTTCTGCGACAAGGATACCCATCTTCTCTTTTAGGCCAAGGGAGACAACAACCTTACAATCAAGGGATTACCAATCCAAGAGCTAGTATTCTACCTCACAAAGGTCTAACCCACTCTTACAATACCTGGATGCCTTCACTAAGGTCATCCCCTTCATGCAACAAGTCTTTGGCTTTGAGGATTTACCCATCGATCTCCTTGGATCTTCTGCCTTGATCTTCTCCTTCACTTAGAGTAGCCTTCAACACCTTCTTCTCTAGCTAAAGAAGCTTGCTCCTTCTGTTGGAGAAGCTTTCAACAATGGAGTCTTCAAGAAAGGGGATTGGAGAAACAGAGATCTTGAGAGCCTCAAAAGTGTACAATGAAGTGGCTCTCTCAGAGGAATCCTATTTCACTCCTAGTGAATGAAATAAGTTGTAATGAAGAGAGAGAAAGGGGCTTAGGTGTACTAAAAGCACTCAACTATAGCAAGGATCTTAAATAGCATGAATGAGAAAAATTGGAATGAACTCCAACTGTCCTATTTATAGATGGGGGTGCCCACTAGGGTATGGGATCACTTATACACGTTTACTATCCATTTATAGGGGTGCAATGGATAAAATTTTGAGTTTTGAACCTCTCCAATGGTCAAAATCACTTTTTTGCATTCTTCGTATAGTGCATTTGGTTGAGTTTTAATAAAGATAACTCGACCGATCACACAATGCGACATAGCCAATTTAAACCATCGGTCGAGTTTGTCTTGGTGGCAACTCGATCGATCACTTAAATCGATTTTTCTCTACAGAGGGGTTGGTCGAGTTCTATGAAATGGAAACTCGACCGATCAACATTCATTCTCAAAATCCATCGAGGATCGGTCGAGTTGGCAATTCGACCGATGAAGTTGCTGTGATGAATTTTACAAAATGAATTTTAAGTGATCAAACATTGGAATTAAGTGACCCTAATTTTTTCACATCTTAGGTACAAGTCATATCATCAATAAAAATGATTACAAAAATATTCTAAGGTGGTTTGGAGTGCTTTCCATAGAAGTGTATTTGCATTGCTTTTGACTTGAACTAGGACAAGCTAAGGCTTGAGAGATTTGATCGTTTTCTTGTACCTAATGCCTGAAATCATTCTTAAACAAATAGATTAGATACATATGAATGGAATGGTTAATTCATTATAAAAAAATGGACAATGTTCAACACTTAGGTCAACATTCTCCTCCTTTTTGACAATGATTAACCATTCCTCAACATATTGAAAAGGATATTGAAATTTAACTTTTAACTTTAAGAAAGGATATGAAAATTAATCCTTTACCTTATGAATTGCAAGGGGATTCATGATTTGAACAATGTGAGTTGCTCCCCCTCAATTCATGCTCACCTATACCTGCACGGTTAGCCTTTCCATACAATAACCAAAGCACATATATATACTATATGGTCCTCTAGCAAGTCATATGATATGAGGTAATAGACAAGAAAAAGGTTCATACAAGTGATAAAACAATATGGCTGAGGTTATTTCTCCCCATTTGTCATATGAAAAAGATAGGGAGGTAAAATAGCTAAAACACATGTCTTCTCCACAAAGTTAAGATAAAGCAACAACAACCACAAAGCACATATAAAAAAGATATGAGGTAAAGAGAAACAAACACTCCAATGTCATAATCAAAATATGGGCAACATACCACAAACTCATAAAATATAGGGTCAACCAAAAAGTTAGGGTACATATGATTAAGATTACAACATAAGAACAAGTACTCACAACAAGAACCATAAACTAAAGAGAAAATAGCGGAAAGATAAAATAGTACATCTCAAATACATGTGCCCAAATATCTTAGTATATAAGAGGATAAAAATATATATCTAATGAGCACCTAAAATACTATGAAACTAAGTCATCAAGCTATTTCTAATCTATCTATGTCCACAAAATCATCATCCACATCATCCTCGTCAGTTGCAGGCTCGTAGTCCTCATAATCATCTAAAGGTGAAGCAGAGACAACATCAAATTCATCACCAGAGGCACCAGCAAAGCCATCAGGACCATCATCTGAGCCATCATCCTCAGTGGCCTCCTCATCATCAACAAAATCCTCATCAGCTTGGTCAAGCATCTCCTCATTGGGAGAAGGACCAAAACCACAACCGGGCCACATGGCATTCTACTCATCCCAAGAAATGCCAAGATCATGTAATTCCTTGGCCCGAGGGAAAGAGGGAGCAAAAGTGCCAATGCTGGCAAGTAGGGTAATAAGAGGGCCAGAAGGCAGAGGAAGCACTCTAGGGGTAGATACAGGTCCACCAACAATAGAAGATGTGGAAGTGGAAGCAGTAGATGGAGGGGCCGCTTAGAAGTGACTATATGCATAGGAAGCACAGTCACTGCCTAAATAGGGCTGGAACGAGGCGTAAGGGTGGATGTGAGATAGGTTCATGGTCGAAATGATATGGAAGAGATCCTGATGCAGGTTCTCCTAAATTGTAGGTTGTACATCTACTAATGCATCATGTAACCCATGAGGGCTTCATTGGATACATTGAACGATGTGCGGGTAGGTTGGGATGGTGGTGTAGGTGGAGATGCCTAGTTGGAGGTAGAGGCTCCATATGTGGTGGAACAGGTAGGCAAGAATGTCTTATTGATCATGATTTCACTAATGCAAACTCCTTTTCAGCTAAGTTTGTAGTTGAAGTCATGGAAAAGAGATTTCTGCATAGAAAAAGTGAACAAACCACAGATCAAGGTAGGGTAGATGGGTACCATAGGTATTCTTCCCTGAGTCAAAATAGATCATGTGATGTAAGATATATCAGGACCATTTGACTCCAATGTTCTTCAAAAGATAATACATAATCACATCAGTGCTCTCTGCAATTTCCGCTTGATTCTTCTTTGGATGGAAATTGTAGTTAACAACTAATGTGAGCAGTCTAATCTTAAGACTGAGGGAATAGAATGGTATGGTTGACTTCCTCCTATAGGGTATATGAGGCTTCTTCCAGAACTTGTAGATGTCAGGAAGAGTGAGGTTAAAGTGCTTGTAGAAAGCCCTGGGGTCCAAAAGGTCGAAATAGTCAAGATAATCCTTTCTCCATGTGTTGGTGACCTCTGTTCCATTGAAAAAGATGTTTAAGGAATCTTCAAAGATTGTGAATTTGATTTTGACAATCATGGAGGAGAGAATAACCTGGATATCGGGTGGTGGAACTAATGTGTCATAGTTCCATGAAAGGTTAGCTTAGAATTCATGGACCACCTTGGTGCTTGTGATGGAATTATGAAAGCACTGGTGTTCTATGCACAAGGCTCCTAGGTGATGGGTATAGAAAAGCTAAACAATCTCATTGATAGCATCCTTTGTTTTGAGAGGAGTCTCAAACAAAGCTAAAAAAGGAAAGGGGTTCCCAGGAAGGATCTCCTTGTAGCGATTAAGAGCTTCGATTGAGAGAAAGGATGTTTCATCAAAGGAGATTAGGAGAGGGTTAGCTGAAGACGAGGCTACACCACTAGGGGTAGCTCTTTTTCTTCGATTTAAAGTGATAGGGTTGGATTGGAGAGGCAATACAGTCAAAGGAAGAAGAGAACCACACAAAACAACCATCTAACCACCTAGAAGGGTGTGGGGATAGGCACGAAAGGCTAGGTTAGACGAGGGAGAGTGTAATGACCCTATTCCCCGATAACCCCCAATTAAGGAAGGCTAAGAAACTAGAGCCGTTATTGAAAAAATAGAATAAAATAGTTTTGCACATAATCATAAATAATTAATAATTTTTACTGAACTAACTAAACTTGGTGCAGGACAAAAAAATTCTTTTTCTAAAGTTTACAAAACATGGGTTCTAGAATTTTCTGAGAAACAGACAATCTATCAATATCCTCCAGCCCTTACTTCATTTATTTACTTTCAATGTCTTCTTTCTTTGAATATCCAATTTCCAGCAAGATTATCCTAAAATGCTGACAATCAAAATGTCATCAATATGACAAGTCATACCAGTATGTGGGGGAAAGAAAATCTCACAAATATTGCTAACAACATAATTCAACAATTAATGTTTAACAAACTTAATTTAACATTTTCACCATGACTACCCAATCTAGGTTTCTCCACCCTCTTTCATAACCCCTCAGGGCCTTATAATGTAGTATTCAATGTCTTCCCCTATCCAACCAGATGACTTCATCATGTCTCCCCCTGTCCAGGCGGGTGACTTCTCATGTCTCCTCCTATCCAAGCGGGTGACTCCTCATGCCTTTTCCTATCCAGGTGGGTGCCTTTTCGTGTACCCCCTATTCAACCTAGTATAAAATATGCCTTCTCCTATCCAAGCGGATGGCCTTTCCATAGATCCAAAGGTGGCCTAGATTTGGGCTAGTCATGTTCATATATAATGTGATAATCATAGTCACTTTAAAGTTTGCATGGAATGAAATAAACAAGCAAGAATATAATTTTAACCATGTGAGGAAACCTCTGAGAAACCATGTGAAACTACAATGGGTAATCTTACGTGTAAGGTCACAAATGTACTTACGTCTAGGGTTTACACCATCTTGTGCATGCATAGCCCTATTACGCTACCTATACACGTAGTTAGCAAGAAGGCAACCCACTAAGCCACTCTGGGTTCCTTGATATATCATACTTGTTCCTTATTCCTCCACATTGGACCAATATCATACATGCATACGTCCCCAACCTACATTTGAGGCGTTCATCAAACCTATACCTTAGTCCAAGGGGTTTCCTTTTCCTCTACACATGAGGTGGTGCCATTCTTGAATCTAGAGGAACTCAAACATCATTGTGAGCATCATGTACACCAGGTACTACTACTTCCAATCTTAGGTATAGGAACCCTAGGTTCACTTCTTATGCATCAGCTATCCAACCACAAACCAAACATGCACAAGGAATGGCATACACTTCCTACCATTCTTCCATGTAAATAACACCTTAGAGTCCTACACAAGGACAACCAAATCGGTGTGAGACCTCATAACTTATTATTATACTTCTTCAGGGTCTAAAGAAATCTCCTTCCTATACCTAGAGGTAGGTACCTATAACCTCTATTCACTGGTTCAAGAAGCCTCTTCTCATTCTAGGGTTTGGTTCCTCTAATGGAAACCATGGTACAACAAGCCCCCAAGGATCATGCATGAGGCACCCACCTCTATCCACTCATGGTCGTCAATTCTAGGTCATATCATACCCAACTTCTCATGGTCCCTCATGTCTTAAGGTCTCTAACTTTCTTCATCAGGTCGTGCCCTCTATCTCTAGAGCAAACCCCACAACTGGTCCTACAACTTGAGGTTCTCCCTTAGAAGATGGTCAGGATCTTAAGAATACAAGTCTACACCAACCTGGGTGAATTGCATGATCCACAACCTATGTCTGGCCCAGATCATCTAGAGCTTAGCATGCTCATCTCATAAGCTATCCAATATACTCTTCTAGCCTAAGTCTCAACCTACTGCCATGATTGCTGTTGTCCACCTCTACGTAGGTGCATGTCTCTTCTCTACTCTTACATGCCCATAAGGGTTTGTATATGGTCACCACTATCCTCCACGAAGAGGGAGCTATTCCTCACCCTCGACAGACATGACCACCCCAGGTCGGGTTACCAAAAGCACTAGGTCAAACCTAGCTCTTGCTTCTCATGGGTACACAAAGCCTCTATGCATGTCAACCCACATACATACATGTATGGTCAACTATGTCATCCAACTCATCCTGTCATCTTTCCTCAAACTCCACATAGGGTTAGGGTTAGCATCATCCTCAGAGGATGCGTCGGGCCTCTACCTCTTCCTGGAGGTCTCTTCCTCCAAGGCTAATTCTCTCCTCATCCTCCTACAAGAAGGTCTAACCTCTGATCTCTCCTGAGGGCACGACAACACACACCATGCAACTTTAAACATGTAACTAATCTTTAGTTTACACTTAAACTATTAGACTTATGTCCATGACATCTTGTTTACATGCTTTTCATTGATTTGGTGGAGGATTCCCTAATCCTTATTGTACTTATCCTGACCCCAAGAGGGTGGGGAAGAGAGAGAAAACCCTAAAACCTAGCACCTTAATTGAATTAGGGTTGAGAAGGGACAAAATAGATGAGAGAGTCCTAAATGTATCTTATTTTGAGTCAGAACCTCCAACTTTGGCTAGACGGTCACACAATATTTGGGAGTCCTCATAGACTGACTAGCGGGGTGGAGGAAAATATTGCCAACCCCCAGATCGTGATCCCTTTCTAGACACCTCCGTCATCGAAAAATCCTCTAATAACTCCCTCAGGTTCTACAGAGTTTGTAAATTTTAATAATTACTAAGGATTAAATGAGAAACCATTCGCTCTGATACCAAATGCAATGACCCCACTTCCCGGTAACCCCCAATTAAGGGAGACCAAGAGGTCGAAGGCGTTATCTCAAAAATAGGATCAATGGTTTAACAATTTAATCAAAAATAACTATCAAATTCTACTAATACTAAACTAGAAAGCTGGAATAAAATAAAACTTTTACATACCTTGTAAAATTAGGATCTAAGACTTCTACCCATAGACGAAATCTATCTATCTAATCCTCCTTTGGATTACTTAACTTTATCTTCACAGATTCCGTTTTACTATTTGTCCTTTTCAGATAAAACCTAAAACACCGACAAACAAAACACGGGTCAGTATATTGTTGTCCTGGTATGTGGGGACAAACACAACATCACAAATAGGCACTAACAACCTAAATATAGAAAATAGTTGATTAACAATCCAAATTACATTTTCAATGTAACTTCTCAACCGCTTTTACCCTAAACCCTGGATTACCCTCTCTTAGGGTTTTGTCCTTGCAAGGGACATAAGGCCACCTTCTCCATCCTGATCTGGTGCCTGAGGTCACCTCTCGAGTGCCCAATGGTCTTCCCTCTAGGGATTGACCAACTCAGACCTTTCCTCCATGGCTTGGTCTTGCATCATACATCAGGGTGGTATGTAGGTTCGAGAAGTACACTCATAATTAATTGTTATACACATAGTGAATTTATGAGATTGTAGAATTGAACAATCAAATAATATATATTTCATAGCAATTGGGAAACTTCGTGAAAATGCCGTGAATCATATAGCGTTTATTCATAATTTAACCACATACATATTCAGTAGATTCAACAGGCTAATAATAAATCCAAGCAAGAAATTATCCAAGCAACCAGTTCATTCCACACAAGAAAAAATCCTGAAAAGTACATGTACTCTATTTACTATCCACTTTATCAGATTCTATCTATTCACTTGAACTCACTTCCTAGGGTTTCCTACTCCTTTTTAGGGTTTCATTAGGGTTCATCTTTATCATTATCTCTATAAACCCTAAAATAGCAAAACTGATTACAACCCTTGACTAGCTTGTTAAAACTTTCCTAACAGGCTTAGGATCAAATCAAAACTACTTCCTTCTAAGGAATATCGAATTAACCACATTAATCACTGTTTACCCTAAATCAGGGTTTCTATATGCATTATAACTTATTCTTGTATAAACACCCTAGAGCAAGCATAGTATCAACTATATCAGATTCAACTCTTACTTTTCCTCTCAACATGTTACTATAACTCAAAATAACCTAATTAAGGTATTAAATCTGATTTCCAAACACAATTAGGGTTTTAACATGGTTTAATGCATAAACAGGGTTGACTTAAGGTAATTTTTGGAATTGGAAATGATATCAAGCTTCAATATTATTTTTATTGGATTCCTCATGTTCTCCTGATAAATCTTTATATATAATTTGTCTTAATCAGATTTACCAAGCACTAGCTATGATTTTTGCAAGTTAATTACTTTTTTTAGCCAATAAGAAGATGACTTACCCTATTTTCACATGGGTAAGGCTCAACCAATGAGCGATCTCCACTTCACCTTAATTTACCCAGGTGGCGAACCTGTAATCAGGGCTGGAAGGGCCCTTATGCCTTCGGCTCTGTGTGTCGGCATTAGGGGCAATAAGGTATTTTCCTCAGTCGTCATCTTCTCCCCCGATCTCCAGCAGCACGCGAACCAGGCGCTGCGGCCGGTCAACATCCCCGTTGACTCCCTTGTCTAGCGCCGTGGCATCTGAGTTGACCCTGCAAGTACCTTCCCCTGGGCTCCGCAGAGTCGTCTTGCCTGATAGCAGCGACGAAGGTGGGTTGCGGCGGCGTCGCCCCCCGAGCCGGATGAAGGTCAGGAGGTGGTACTATGGGAAACGGATTCCCGTGGTGACTGGGAGGGATTGAGATAGCGGAGCAGGCTAGCACGGCTCCGTAGCTTCTTGCAAAGCGATCAACGATTCCCCGTATCAAGAGGCGTCATATATATATATAGGCGCGGCTACCACCTGCCCTTAATGGAGTTTGACTCCAGCGGCTCCATAGGGAAAGTCCCCTATTCCCAACGAAACACGGATTGTTAGGGATGGTTTTGTTCATATTCTCACCCTAAAATCAATGTGACTACTTCGCAGTCCTCATGTGGATAGGAGAAAGAGATCGAGATGAACTGGGAAAGGGGCTACTATAGCCAGCCTTCCCGATTTAACCGGAGCTAGGAGACGATCTGCAGATCGTCGATCTGCAATCCAAGGGTCCCAGATTCGTGTGACACCTAAAAGGGCCGGGCCCTAGATTCCTGATTGAATTAAATTTGTGACATTTAATACGATTTAGAGATTATCACATCACTTTAGGATAATTTGCAAAAAAGCATATCTCTCAATCCGTACATCCTTTCTCAACCAAAATTTTGGGAAACTTTGATCTTGGCTTTATCTACTCGTATACCAAATTTGAGTCCCAAATTCTAAAGGAAAAGGGCATTATATTCATGTGCAAGTTATCCTTTACTAAAGCTTATTTAATTGGTATTTTCTCTTTCTTCTCCTATTATATTTGCAACTTGGGCTCCTTGGAACCCAAGAAATCCCAAAGATATGAAATTTTTCCTTGAAGGATAATTCTTAGCCTTCTAGATGATTCTACATCTTTCTTTTCTCATTATCTCTGTTATCCCTTTATTAATTGATTCCTTTTCCTTTTTATTTCCTTTTTCTCGTTATTGGGCCTAATAGCCAACAAGCCCTACAAAATGAAACACACAAGGCTATTTATAAAAGGAATCTGTTCAAGGCACATAAATAAAAAAATACATAATGTTACAACCCTATTTTTTTGTTCTTTTGGTGAGAAATGTGATTTCTCCTATTAAAGAGATATGAACAAATAACGGTGTGAATTGTTTGGAATGTATGAGTTTCGTTTGGAATAGCCTTGTTTGTTTGTTTTGTGGGCCTTGCTGGATATTGAGCCCAATAACAAGAAAAAGAAAAAGAAAAGAAAAAGGAATTTATATAATAAAAGTAAATAAAAGATAATTCTAGAAATATGGAGGAAAAGAATATTCCAAGAAATAATGGTATTGTTTTAATGAGATGTCTAAAAGGGAAAGTTGTGTATATATAAGACATACCAATGAGTTTTCTTTTCGATTTGCCAAGGAAGGAGGACAATTAGACTAAAGAATATACCAAAAAGGGAGATGAATCAACAACCTAGATTTCAAGAATATATTGAGCAATAACTCAATACGTGAATCATAGTTATATGCCTTCCCTGATAGATTCCAGATATATGACCTTTTGTGAAAGGGCCGAGTTTCTCTTTGAGAAAAGAATAGAACATACCTTAATATAAGTGGCTTTCCCAACGTAGTATTAGTGGGAGTTAAGCTTTTTCTTTTTACGTGTGTTGTTTTCCAAAAAGAAGCAACAATCGATGCTCCCTAATTCTGTCGTTCCTCTCCTTCAAACCCTAGGAGTTTTTGCTCGCACCCTATATATAGGAAGTGATGGTTATGTGACCAGGGCACCCTAAACCCTATCGTCATCACCAGTCAGGCAAAGGGGATGCCTTTGACCTTAGTGCAACCCTCACCTCTATCCCAGACTCTAAACTTGGCGTATGAGTAGACCCTAGCAATTCCGTAAGAGGAACCATGGTCGTTGGAAGATCTGCCGTGGTAGAGGACCTGCTCTTGCATGAAGAACTTGACCTAGCATGGAGGACCTACTGAGAACGGTGTCCTCCGGAGATTCCTAGCTCCCAGAGAAGCGTCGGGGGCAGCGAAATCTCCTTTCCCCTCTTCCTTCATCTGCTACAGCCTCCACCAAGGAGGTCATCCCTCTGCAAGCGGAACCGTCCTTGTCTTTGGTCCCCACCGCTCAGACCATCTCGAATCTAATGTGCAACCCTAAGGAGTGCGGTAGGGGGCGGCGGAGGGGTAGGAACCCTCGGGTGGTCCTCCTTCACCCCGGAAGAGCCACTTGTACGTGGTGGAAGCACACCGTGGTGGCAACAACGTGCAGTCGGGAGGAGGAAGACGACCTAGGTCGCTTTGGACCAGAACGCCCCTCTGGCATGTAAAGGAGCAACCAACAATGTGGGGGTATTTTGGACATTTCGTTCTGATTCAAGCCGGCCACGAGGTATGTGCATGAAGAGTAAGTTGCCTACGTGGCAGTACTCTATTGGTCCAATTACATTTATTTGCATAAAATCATAACTAATTCTTGGAAACTCGGATTGAGACAAGTCTTATATGAAAATTGATCCTCAGAAGGAGAGGAACACAAATAAATTATATTTGAACTTTAATTCTTCTTGAAATTCAAAAAGTATGTAAAGATGCTATCTTTAATGGTATAATTAATGAAAAACCCTAATCTTTGGTGATTAATGAGTTAGGAGGGGTTATATAAATGTTTAAAGTTGATATTAACCTGTTGTTAATAAAAATAGCAAATTAGACCCAAAAGGATGATCTTTATGCAAAGTTGGTTTAATTTAGGGTTCCATGTACATGAATATGCTTTAATGGGCCTTGAAACCCTAAGGTCAGTTTTTATGATTCTTAATGGATTTAATTGTTCGAATCCATGGATAGAAATGTGAATTGATGATTTTAAGCTATTTTAAATATAAAAGTTTCTAATTGTGAATAAATACCCTTAATTTGGTAATTAGGGTTTTCTAGTAGATTAATTTGAAATTAGCGATAAATAGGGTTCATATGTGAATTCGACCATAATGAAATGTGAGTTGTCAATTCGAAAGGAACCAAAGATGGTAATTGGGCCTAATGATGAATTAAAAGGATAAAAATGGCAGTTTTAATGTAAAAGAGGCATAAATGACTTAATTGATGTTTAATTGTGCCTTTAATCCGAAATTAAGGTTATATGTTGTTAAAAGGTAGCCTTAATATCTTTCATGAGGAATAGAGGAGATAATTAGGGTTTGTGAGTAATTGCATAAAATTAGGGTTTAAAATAGTAAAAATGAAGTGAAACCCTAATTACAATGGAAACCCTAAAAGTGGACTAAAACCCTAGGAAGCGGTCTAGGTTTAATAGATCTTGATGGCATGATCAATGATAGGAAATTATACGCATATTTTAGGATCTCTCTGAGTGCTTGCTTGCCTATTGGATTTCTTACATTGATTGGATTAATTCTGTCTCAAATCAGCCTGACAAGTATGTGGTTACGCTTATGGTTAATCACTTTAGTTTCACGGCAATTCCCAGATGTTTTATCGGTTGCTTGAAAATAACTACTTGGATGACTTTTATTTCATGCAACTATAAAGTGACTATGATTATCACCATAAATGTATATACATGACTGGCTCAAATCCTGGTCCTCCTCTATAGTTTTGCTAATGATGAAAAGGGTAACCTAGTACATGACCTACTTGTTAAGTAGGGCATTAGGTTATCATGAGTTAGAAATTGGGCTAACCACGTGTAGTGCCATGAGACTCTTTAGCACACCACGAGTTAAGGAGTGGGCTACCTATGGGTAATGCCATGTGGCTCAACCCTAGAAATTGATTCACCTGTTAGGTAGGATCATGAGGGGTTTAATGGGGATCTACCATAAGGAAGGTAACATCCAGGTCCACTGCAGGGACAATGCAGAGGGTAGGGTGTGTATGGATTGAGCAATTATGTTTAAAACATAAAGTTGTTTGTTAAATTATAATTGACTGCAATATGTTGTTATCATTAATTGTTCGATTATTGTTTCCCCCACATACCAACATATTCTTTTATGCTGACCGTCGTTTTGTTTGTCGGCGTTTTAGGTACAACATTGAAAAGGACAAATGATAAATTGGCATATTGTGAATACATGAATTAAATTGTAAGGAGGATTAGTTAGAATAGTTTCCATATGTGGATAGAAGATTAGAAATCCAAGTTTTTCAAAAGGTATGCAAAATTTTATTTCAGTACAACTTTTCAGTATAGTCTGGTAGAATTTGATAATTATTATTGATTATTTGTCGAACCTTTGATCTGGAAATTGGAATAATGACTCTGACCTCTTAATCTCCCTTAATTGGGAGTTACCAGGAGGTGGGGTCGTTACATTTGGTATCAGAGCATAGGTTCCTCATTTAATCTTTAATAATTATTAAATTTTACAAACTTTGTAGAACCCAAGGGAGTTATTAGAGGATTTTCTGAAAGACAGAGGTGTCTAGAAAAGGATCCCGTCTGGGGGCTGGAAATATTTTCCTCTGCACCGCTAGTCAGAATATGAGGACTCCCAGATTTGTGTGACTGCCTGGCCAATGTCTTAGGATCTGACTCGAAATAAGATACCTTTAGGACTCTCTCATCTATTTTCATCCCTTCTCAACTCTAGTTCTGTTAGGATTATAAGGATTAAGGTTTTCTCTCTCTTCCTCACCCTCTTGAGGATAGGGTATGCATGATAAGATTAATGAATCCTCCACCAAAAATTAATAAAAAGCATGTAAATAAGATGTCATGGACATAAGCTTAATAGTTTAAGCGTAAACTAAAGAATAGTTGCATGCTTAGGTCGTATGACAAAGGTTGTCATGCCCTCAGGAGAGACCTAAGGCTAGACCTTCTTGTCAGGAGGATGAGTAGAGAGAGTTGGTCTTGGAGGCAGAGATCTCCATTAAAGGTAGAGACCTGGCACATCCTTAGAGGATGATGCTAACCCTAACCCTAAGTGGTGGTTAGAGAGAGAGATGACTTTAGTTTGGATACCCATGACGATATGAGCCATGTGAGGTTGGATGACCTAGTACCTTGGCGATCCAAACTATGAAGGGTCGTGCACATTAGGATGAAGGATAACTCCTTCATTGATGAGGTTAGAGAAGAACCTATAGAAACCCTATGGGCTGATATGAGTCAGGCATAACATGCACCCATAGTATGTCAGTAGTGCGGGCAGTAGGTTGAAACTCTAGCCAGGAGAGTATGTTGGATAGATATGTGATAAGCATAACGAGATATGGATAACCTTAAGGAAACATAAGTTAAACATAGGCTTCACCCATGTAGGTGTATGCATATGAGCTTGATCCACCTTAGAGACAGAACCTCCAGTGGCAAGGGTGTTTGTAGGGTTAACTCTAGAGTGGGAGAGCAAGACTCTGGGATATGAGGAACCCTGAGGAGTTAAGTATGTTATGACCTAAGTGGATGGTTGTGGTTGCCTCGTGCCTGGTCCTTGTGGTTTCTTGAAGAACTAAACCCTAGAAGAAGGATGAGGTTTTTGGTACCTATGTGCCTATGGTATAGGTGTTTACCTTCTGAGTTAAGCAGAAGAGTTCCTTAAGACCATGAAGAGGTTTAGTAGCAAGTTGTGAGGCCTTTTACCTAGTTGGATGTCCTTGAGGAGGACTCAACTCTATGGTGTTTCTTGAGTAGAAAGATAATAGGAAGTGCATGCCATACCGTATACATGCTTGGCTCATGGTTTAAAAGTTGAGCAGGAAGTTGAACATCAAAAAAGTGAACCTAGGGTTCCTAGGCCTAAGAGGGGAAGTGGTATACCTAATACTCATGACGAGATTTGAGTTTCTAAAGATTCGAGCATGACACTCCTCATGATTAAAGGAAAGGGAAACCCCCTTAAGCTTAAGGTATGTTTGTTGAACCCCTCACAGCTAAGTTGGTGACATGGGAAGGTATGATCTTGATCCAATGTGGAGGATTGAGAACAAGTATGACCTAGCATGGTTTAGTAAGTGGTCTGCTTGTGCCTTAGTAGCTTGCTAAGGCAAAGAATGCTCAGGTGGATGTAAAACCTAGACATAAGGACGTTTGTGACCTTTGTTATCAAGATGTAGTTTCCTCCCATCCTGGGAGAGGGACCCTTTTGTAGGGTGTATACCAGTTTTTTTTGGTTTAAGGTAACCTAAAGAGGTCTCATAGTATCTTGAGAAGTTAAGTGAAAAGTACATAGTATGAGAATGAACCTGTAGACCCATAGATAACCATCTCTAAGTGCATGTTGATGTGTTACCATGGAGGTAACTGATATGGGGCCTGACCAAGGTAGGTAGGTTGCCATGACCCATATGAAAGGATGAAAGTCAGCCCATGAATGCAGAGAGAGTTGATGGAGACTTGGGTAAGGTTCTACGTTGGACATGTACTATAATAGAATCCTAAGTCTATCCTAGGTTCAGGTAGGGATAAGACCGATGGGAGTAGGAGTTGCCTAATTCCCTAGTTGCACATGACCATAGGGTCGAGAGGTAACATCTATCATTGTCTGAGGGCCATGGGTTAGGAGATTGATCAACTTCATGAACTCATGGGACCCGAAGGGAAGATGAGGAGGGCACTCTCTGATGCATAAGGGAATAGGGATGACCCCAAAAGTGTCGACACCCTACAAACCTAGAGAAAATGACCAAGGATGGTATGGTAACCCAAGTGGGTTTGAGACCAGTTTCCCATGGAAGTAACTTTGATATCGAGATGATCATGATGTAGAGACATATGTTGCACGTTTCAACTTAGATTTGAAGGTGTACTGGAAATGTGGGATGTACCATCTCTACTCTTAGAATAGGAAGAACTTTGTGTTTGGATGGCTGCCAAATGCTTATTTCCTTGTGTTATGGGAGTGAGAGATAGGACAATACACATGCCATACACCAAGGATAAAAGATGATGTGAGTTGGAATGTTGCTATGAGGTATGAGGACAGAGATGATAACCTACCCTTGTGGAGTGAACGATACATGGATGGTTTACAAACACTAAGAGAACTAAGGTAGTCATCTTAAGAGGATGTTTTTATCATGAGCTGTGAGTTATACAAGGTTGAGTTCAAAAACTAAGAGAATGAGTTCAGAGTTTTCTTGATGAAGATAGACTTAGAGTTTGAGATGAGATAATAAATGGAATACATGGAGGTGTATGTCTTCAACATTACCTTACACCTAAGGATGTGAAGTGGTAATTGATGCTCTAGTTGAGATCCAGCTGCCTAGTTTAGCTAGAGGCTAGAAGAGGCTGTTAGGTTAACCCTAAGTTTGAAAAAGAAGATATGTTTGGTTAACACTCAGATGTAATGAGATCTATTGAACAAGTTAGTAGTTGTTTGGTTAGCTAGCCTAGGCCTTGATGTAATAAACAGATGGTGGTAGAACCTCAGATGCACTTCTCTGGAAAAGAAGGTGATGAAACCCTGATTAGAGTGGTTTAGGGTTTCCGAGGGATCAATCTTGGGGAATCATGACATACAGGAGATCATGATTTTTGCACCGTGGTACTACGAAGATAGTAAGTGATGGTAGTACTTTGGATGCCTAAGATGAAGTTGCATGTGGCTTGTAGCCATGCATGCCAGGAGGTGAAGGATGAACTCCAGTGACCCAGTGAATTGATATAGAGGATAAAGAGTTCCCTAGAGGGAATGGGAGTTCATCACTATGGATGTTGTGGTAAGTCTCCCCTGGACCAAGGAAGGTCAAGATGCAATATGGGTTATGGTAGATCGCCTTACCTAGATGACATAATCGAAGAGAAAAGAGAGAGTTCTATCGGAAGACAAATCCGATTGAACTACATATAAGAGAGATGGTTCAACTACATAATAATGCGAGTTCAAAGGTCCTCGAGTGTGATCTAAAGGTTCACTTCCATGAGGTGGAAGTAGATACATGAAGAGCTCGATGTTAGTACAACTTATCACCCCTAACTGATGTTAGCATGATCAAGACTAGAGGGTCTGATGAGAGCATATGTGCTCGCTCAGGGTGATATATGGGGACAATTTTCATCCTATGAAAGTTGTGATGATAGCCACCATAGCCAGTATCGGGATATAAGAAGCTCTGTAAGAGAGGTTGTATCGGTCATCACTTCATTAAGATGATGTTGGTGAAGGGACCTCGCGAAGGTTGGAAAACGAGCACAGTGTGTGTAGGTAAAGTTGCTTTGATCGTGCAATGTCTAAATTAAAAGAGAGCCCATGGGGGACATGAGTCGTGAGCTGATACAAAGTAGACTGACATGCAGTTCACTGTGGGAGAATATATGATATGAAAAAAAATCCAACCCCTCTGAGCTAGAGATGAGACAGATGAGTCCCCGATACATGGGTCCATTTGAGATGGATTGGTGGAGATGCTTGTGTATAGCCTCACCCCTCATGATAAAATGATGAATAATGTGTTCCAGGAGTCTGATTTAGAGCACTATGTGAGGTACCCGAGCCATGTGCTGAGCAATGAACCTAGTGAGCCCCAAGAGAGGCTGAAATGTCCTGAGTCACCTGTGAGATTATAGATGCTAAGGTGAAAGAAACTCAAAGAAAAGAATATGTGATGATAAAGGTTCTTTGTAAGCACCATGGATAGGGTAAAGCCATATAGGGTCCAATGATGGACATGGAAAAGTCTTGTCCTGAATTGTTTGTTTGCTTGATGGAATTTTGAGGACAAAATTCGTATAAGAGGGGAAGGATGTTACAACCCCAATTTTTTGGGTTCTTTTGGTGAGAAATGCAATTTCTCTTATTAAAGAGATATGAACAAATAATGGTGTGAATTGTTTGGAATGTATGAGTTTCGTTTGGAATAGTTGTTTGTTAGTTTTGTGGGCGTTATTGGCTATTGAGCCCGATAACATGAAAAAGAAAAATAAAAGAAAAATGAATTTATATAATAAAAGGAAATAAAAGATAATTCTAGAAATATGGAGGAAAAGAATATTCCAAGAAATAATGGTATTGTTTTAATGAGATGTCTAAAAGGGAAAGTTGTGTATATATAAGACATTGCAATGGGTTTTCTTTTCGATTTGCCAAGGAAGGAGGACAATTAGACTAAAGAATATACCAAAAAGGGAGATGAATAAAAAACCTAGATTTCAAGAATATATTGAGCAATAACTCAATACGTGAATCATAGTTATATGACTTCCCTGATAGATTCCAGATATATGACCTTTTGTGAAAGGGACAAGTTTCTCTTTGAGAAAAGAATAGAAAATACCTTAATATAAGTGGCTTGCCCAACGTGGTAATAGTGGGAGTTAAGCTTTTTCTTTTTATGTGTGTTGTTTCCTAAAAAGAAGCAACAACCGATGTTCCCTAGCTCTGTCATTCCTTTCCTTCAAACCCTAGGAGTTTTTGCTCGCACCCTATATAAAGGAAGTGATGGTTACGTGACCAGGGCACCCTAAACCCTATCGTCAACACTAGTCAGGCAAAGGGGATGCCTTTGACCTTAGTGCAACCCTCACCTCTATCCCAAACTCTAAACTTGGCGTCTGAGTAGACCCTAGCAATTCCGTAAGAGTAACTATGGTCGCTGGAAGATCTGCCATGGTAGAGGACCTGCTCTTGTGTGAAGAACCTGACCTAGCATGGAGGACCTGCTCAGAACGGTGTCCTCTGGAGGTTCCTAGATCTAAGAGAAGCATTGGGGGCAACGAAATCCCCTTTCCCCTCTTCCTTCTTCTACTACAACCTCCGCCAAGGAGGTCATCCCTCTACAAGTGAAACCGTCCTTGTCTCTGGTCCCCACTGCTCAGACCATCTCAACTCCAACGTGCAACCCTGAAGAGTGCGGCAGGGGGTGGCAGAGGGTTAGGAACCCTTGGGCGGTCCTCCTTCACCCTGAAAGAGCCACCTGCACGCGGTGGAATCACACCGTTGTGGCAACATCGTGCAGTCAGGAGGAGGAAGACGACCTAGGTCGCTTTAGACCAGAACACCCATCTGGCGTGTAAAGGAGCAACCAACAATGTGGGGGTATTTTGGACATTTCATTCTAATTAAAGCTGGCCACGAGGTATGAGCATGAAGAGTAAGTTGCCTACGTGGCAATACTCTATTGGTCCAATTAGATTTATTTGCAAAAAATCATAACTAATTCTTGGAAACTCAGATTGAGACAAGTCTTATATGAAAATTGATCCTCAAAATGAGAGGAACACAAATAAATTATATTTGAAGCTTAATTCTTCTTGAAATTCAAAAGGTATGTAAAGATGCTATCTTTAATGGTATAATTAATGAAAAACCCTAATCTTTGGTGATTAATGAGTTAGGAGGGGTTATATAAATGTTTAAAGTTGATATTAACCTATTGTTAATAAAAAGAGAAAATTAGACCCAAAAGGATGATCTTTATGCAAAGTTGGTTTAATTTAGGGTTCCATGTACATGAATATGCTTTAATGGGCCTTGAAACCCTAAGGTCAGTAATTATGATTCTTAATGGATTTAATTGTTCGAATCCATGGATAGAAATGAGAATTGATGATTCTAGGATATTTTAAGTATAAAAGTTTCTAATTGTGAACAAATACCCTTAATTTGGTAATTAGGGTTTTCTAGTAGATTAATGTGAAATTAGTGATAAATAGGGTTCATATGTGAATTCGACCATAATGAAATGTGAGTTGTCATTTTGAAAAGAACCAAAGATAATAATTGGGCCTAATGATGAATTAAAAGGATAAAAATGGTAGTTTTAATGTAAAAGAGGCATAATGAACTTAATTGATGTTTAATTGTGCCTTTAATCCGAAATTAAGGTTATATGTTGTTAAAAGGTAGCCTTAATATCTTTCATGAGGAATAGAGGAGATAATTAGGGTTTGTGAGTAATTGCATGAAATTAGGGTTTAAAATAGTAAAAATGAAGTGAAACCCTAATTGCAATGGAAACCCTAAAAGTGGACTAGAAATCCTAGGAAGCGAGCTAGGTTTAATATATCTTGATGGCATGATCAATGATAGGAAATTATATGCATATTTCAGGATCTCTTTGATTGCTTGCTTGCCTATTGGATTTCTTGCATTGATTGGATTAATTTTGTCTCAAATCAGCCTGATAGATATGTGGTTATGCTTATGGTTAATCTCTTTAGTTTCACGACAATTCCCGAATGTTTTATCAGTTGCTTGAAAATAACTGCTTAGATGACTTTTATTTCATGCAACTATAAAGTGACTATGATTATCACCATAAATGTATATACATGACTGGCTCAAATCCTGGTCCTCCTTTGTGGCTTTGCTAATGATGAAAAGGGTAACCTAGTACAGGGCCTACTTGTTAAGTAGGACATTAGGTTATCATGAGTTAGAAATTGGGCTACCCACATGGAGTGCCATGAGACTCTTTAGCACACCACGAGTTAAGGAGTGGGCTACCTATGGGTAGTGCCATGTGACTCAACCCTAGAAATTGATTCACCTGTTAGGTAGGATCATGAGGGGTTTAATGGGGATCTACCATAAGGAAGGTAGCATCCAGGTCTACTACAGGGACAACACTAAGGGTAGGGTGTGTATGGATTGAGCAGTTATGTTTAAAACATAAAGTTGTTTGTTAAATTATAATTGAATGCAATATGTTGTTACCGTTCATTGCCCGATTATTGTTTCCCCCACATACCGGCATATTCTTTTATGCTGACTGACGTTTTGTTTGTCGACATTTTAGGTACAACATTGAAAAGAACAAACGGTAAATTGGCATATTGTGAATACATGAATTAAAGTGCAAGGAAGATTAGTTAGAATAGTTTCCATATGTGGATAAAAGATTAGAAATCCAAGTTTTTCAAAAGGTATGCAAACTTTTAGTTTAGTACAACTTTTCAGTATAGTCTGGTAGAATTTGATAATTATTATTGATTATTTGCCAAACCTTTGATCTGGAAATTTGGATAATGGCTCTGACCTCTTGGTCTCCCTTAATTGGGGGTTACCGGGAGGTGGGGGTCGTTACACAGAATCATACATTTATTGGGGAAATTGTATTCCAACCAAAAGAACCCAAAAAATTGGGGTTGTAACATCCTTCCCCTCTTATAGGAATTTTGCCCTCAAAATTCCACCAAACCTACAAAAAATTCAAGATAAAACTTTTCCATGTCCATCATTGGCTCCCATGTGGCCTCATAATCTCCACGGTGCTTCCAAAGAACTTTTATCATCTTATATTCTTACATCTGAGTTCTCTCTCACCTTGGTACCTCGTACCCTTATTGGTGACTCAAGATATTTTAGCATCCATAGAAGATCAACAGGCTCATGGCTCAACACATGGTTCGAGTACATCACATAGTGCTCTAGATCGGACTCATGGAACACATCATACATCATGTTATTCTAAGGGGTAATGCGAAACATAAGAAACTCCACCAATCCATCTCAAATGGACCCATGTATCAGGGACTCATCTTTCTCATCTATAGCTCAGAGGGTTCGGGTTTTCCTAACACATTCTCCCACAGTGAACTACATGTCAGTCTGCTTCGCATCACCACACGACTCTTGTCGCCCCTGGGATCTCTCAGCCATTGCATGATCAAAGCAACTTCATCTGCATACACTATGGTCTCTCTGACCTTCGCAAGTTCCTCTCACCGACATCATCCCAATGAAGCAGTGACTGACACGACCTCCCTTACAGAGCTTCTTACATCCTGATCATGTCTATGGTGTCTATCATCACAAACAAACTCTATTAGGGTAGGAATTACTCCCATGTATCACCCTAAATGAGAACACCCTCTCTCATCAGACCCTCTAGCCAGATCATACTCTTGACCATCTATCAGTAAGGGGTGATAAGTTGTATTCACTTCAATCTAACATCGAGTTCTTCTTGTACGTACTTCCACAACATGGAAGTGAATTCAAGGTCATACTCAAGATATCGAACTCAGATCATGGTGTATATGAACTATCTCTCTCTCATATATAGTTCCACGAGATCTGTCACACTGACAACTCTCTCTCTCTTAGGCAAGGGATTAGGTCAACTTGGTAAGGAGATCTACCATAACCCATTTTGCATCATGACCTCTCTCGGTCCAGGGGTGTCCCACCACGATGTCTATGGTAATCTACTCCTATTCCCTCTCAGGGACTCTTCATTATCGATAGCAACTCATTGGGTTACTGATGTTCGACCTTCACCTCCTGGCATGCATGGCAACCAGCCACATGCAACCCTATATACTTCTTCATCTCAGGTATTCAAAGTACTACTGCAAACCTTAACCATCTCGGTAGTACCACAGTGTACGGTGAACGTAAAATCATGATCTCCTGCATGTCATGATTCCTCAAGGTTGACTCCTCAAAAACCCTAAAACACTCTAGTCGTGGATTCCATCACCTTCTTTTCCAAAGAGGTGTATCTGAGGTTCTACAATCATCAATATATCTCATCAAGCTCTAGACTGGATAAACAAACAACCCCTACTCGACCAATGGGTCAAGTTGTATCTGGGTGTTAGCCCAACATGTCACACGAACTTAGAGTTCACCTAACAACCTCTTCTAACTTATCTACTGGATAAACAAGATATATGCGTCTCGACTAAGAGCATCCATTACCACCTTACATCCTTATGTGCTAGGTAACAGTGAGGAAATAAACCTTCATATACTCTACTCATCATTCTCATCTCAGATTTAGGTCTAACTGAGTCAAGAAAACTTCAATCTCATCATCTTGATTATCAAACTCCAACTCATAAATTCCATACTACTTTTGATACGAATGTCCTCATATGATGACTACCTTAGATCTCTTCGAGTATGTAAACCATCCATTCAACGTACTCTCCAAAAAGGTATGATACCTCCTATATCCTCAAACATCATAGCAAGGTTTCAACTCTCAATATCTTTATCCTTAGTGTATGGCATGTGTATTGCCCTATCCCTCACCCCCATAACAAGAGGAAATACGCATTTGGATGCAGTCCAAATACAGAGTTCATCCAGTTCTAAGAGTAGATATGGTGCATCCCACATCGCTAGTACACTTTCCAAACTCAGATGAAACGTGCATCCCATGTCTCAATATCATGAACATCTCGATTTCGGGTTTACATCCATAAAAATCTGTTCCCAAGCACTCTGGGGTCTTCATATCATTCATACTTAATCCTTAGTCCTTACCTCAAGGTTTCTAGGGTGCCAGTACTTTTGAGGTCATCCCTCTCCCCTTATGCATCCAAGGAGTGCCTACCTCATTTTCCCTTTGAGTCCCACAAACTCATGAAGGTGATCAATCTCCTAGCCCACGGTCCTCGGGCAAAGATAACCATTACCTCACGACCCTATGGTTTTGTGCAACTAGGGAAACAAACAACTCCTACTCCCATCGGTCTTATCCCCTCCTGGACTTAGTATAGACTTAGGATTCTATCATGGTACATCTCAAACTTGAATCCCTACCCAAAAACTCCATCATCTCTTTGGGAATACATGGTCAAACTTACATCCTTTCATAGGGATCATGGCGACCTACCTACCTCGGTCTAGCCCCATACAAGTTCCTACCATGGCAACCTATCCTTATGCCCTTAAGAGATGGTCACACAAGGGTCTATAGATTCGTGCTCATACCATGTGTTCTCCACTTAGCTCATCAAACTCTTATAAGAGAGACCTCTTTAGGTTACCTCGAACCTAAACAAAAGCTGATACTCACCCTACAGAAGGGTCCCTCCCTAGGATGGGAGAAAACCATCTCTTGATAGCAACAAGGTCACAAACGTCCTTACATCTAGGGTTTACACCATCTTGTACATGCATAGCCCTATTATGCTACCTATACATGTAGCTAGAAAGAAGACAACCCACTAAGCCACTCTGGGTTCCTTGATATATCATACTTGTTCCTTTTTCTTGCACATTGGACCAATATCATACATGCATATGTCACTGACCTATGTGTGAGGGGTTCGTCAAACCTATACCTTAGTCCAAGGGGTTTCATTTTCCTATACACATTAGGGGGTGCCATGCTTGAATCTGGAGGAACTCAAGCATCATTGCATGTGAGCATCAGGTGCACTGGGTACTACTACTTCCCCTCTTAGGTCTAGCAACCCTAGGTTCACTTCTTATGCATCAGCTGTCCAACCACGAACCAAACATGCACAAGGCATGGCATAAACTTCCTACCATTATTCCATGCGAACAACACCTTAGAGTCCTACACAAGGACAACCAACTTGGTGTGAGACCTTGTTACAACCTCAATTTTGCATATGTTTTCATAATTGAATTGTAAAGATTTTGTGAATATGGACTTAATTGAAAAGGTTGTATGCTTTGCTTCAAAAGATGGATTTCTTTGCAAATCTCCCTTTTGATAGGAATTTCGTAATTTCTATTATTAGATTAATCCAGTAATGGAAATAAAAGAGAAGAAAAGAAGAAAAGTCCAAATAAAAGGAAAAGATACAAGATAATGGATATTAAGCAAAGTATTTATAAAAATACATAGAAATCTTTGGAAAGTGGCATTAATGGCCACAATTTAATAAATTTCGTTTCTATGTGATTTCTAATAAAAGAAATATGAAAAGAGGAAAAAGGAAATGAAAGATAAAGAGAAATCCTTGAAAAAGGATATCTTAATAAAGAAATAAGTAAGATAATGATAAATGAAGAATGTAGATGCATCTAGAAGGATAATAAGTATCCTTAAAAAGGAATTTCGAATTATTAGGATTTTTTTGGGATCCAAGGAGTCCCAATGAATATGAAGAAAGAGAAAATGCAAAATAATATAAAATAAGAGGATAATGTGATACATAATTAATGAATTTGTGGTATTATTAAAAAGAGGTACTTTCTTCTATGAGGAAGAATAATTTTGTGGCCAATGGATTAAAAGACAAGTACAAAGAGAATAATAGAGGTAATTTTCAAATTCCTAATATCTAAAGAATAAAGAATATCAAAGAGATATTTAAGAGAGAGAAGATTGCTTCCTAATGAAGGAACTTGGTCTCCTATTGGGAAAGGGCTTTGTTTCTTCGTGGGCAAGCATGTTAGGGCATTTCTACCCACCCCTATATAAAGGGTAGAACCCTTGGCCGAATCTAAGATGATTCCATACATCCCTCTCTCTTCTCCTTCTTCTTTTTTGGGAAAACCCTAGACTTTAGAAGGTAGAGCAATCTTGGGGGCATCAAGAAGCTGTACGATGGAGGTATGAGACTTCCCCAATGACCTATGGGGGCTTTGCCACCATCCCCTTGCTCCTGGCTTCACTCCAGCTGCCTGCAGCTGACCTGCAAGGTCGGCCACCATGGAAGCAGCCGCCAGCCTGACTCTAGCCACCTCGGCTGTAGCTAGGGGCTTCCACAGGTGTGGAGGACGGCGGAAGAACAAAAGGGACCATCGTCGGTGCCCTTGGGGTCTAGGAAAGGGAGGAGGAGCTGCACAAATCATGGCTAGGGCTACAGTGGTAGGGCTGCGCGAGGTTGAAGATGGGTGGAGGCACCGTTGGACGCTTTTACCCCTTGGGGGTGTGAAGAACCAATAACTTAAGTGAGGGCAATATGGTAATTTGGTTATATTCGGCCACAACTACATAATGCATGGAAAGGTTGACGTGACAACCTACCATTAGTCCAAGTAAGTACTTTTTGTAAAAATCATATCTAAATATTGGTAGATCGGAATGGTACATATAATATATGTATTTTGCTAAGAAAAATGTGAGGAATCCATTAAAAATAGATTTAAAAGCTAATTTCTCTTGCAATTAGAAAAGTAGTGGATGTTATCAACTTTAATGCATTAATGATTAAGAAACCCTAATTTAAGATGATTAATGTATCGAGAAGGGTTATATGGATGATTAAAGTTGATATTAACCTTTTGATTATAAAAAGATGCATTAGATCTAAAAGGATGAACCTTATACGTAATTTGATTTATTTAGGGTTCCATGTACATAAATAAGCTTTAATGGTCCTTAAAACCCTAATTATGATTCTTAATGGATTTAATTATTCAAATTCATGTATTAAGCTAAGATATGATGGTTCTAAGCTATTTTGAGTATAAAAGTTCCTAATTGTGGATAAATACCCTTAATTTAGTAATTAGGGTTTTCTAGTGGATTAATGTGAAATTAGTGGTAAATAGAGTTCATATATGAATTGAACTATAAGGAAATATGAGTTGTTAATTTGAAAGAAACCGAATATGATAATTGGGCTTATGATGATGAAATTAGGGTTTGTGGACTAAAAGAGAATTAAATGTGATAAAAGTATTATGGAGGTTAAAACCCTAAAGTGGACCTAGAAAAACAAAGGTGGAATACAAGTCTATCTTGAGAATGTTTTGGATAAATTATAACACTTGGATGTTACACATTAATTTCAGGATGTTGTTGATTGCTTGTTTGATTGTTCTTTATCATTATTTCTTGGACATCAAGTTGCTCTGTATTAGGTATGTGGTTAATTATGGTTAATCACATTAGTTTCCTAAAGGTTTTCTGGATGATTGATCGCATTGAATGCAACCTATCAGTTTGGATGTTCATACTTGCAAATCATAAAGTCACTATGATTATCACAATTATGATATAAGTGTGTATTGTCACACCTACATGCCACCCTGATGGATGATACAATGGGGTCAAGCCCAAGAGGGAAGACCCATGGGCACCATGAGTGGTAACCCCAGGCACCAAGCTCAGGATAGAGAAGGTGGCCTTTATTGCATGACTAATGGGCACCATGAGGGGGTGACCCCAGGCACCAAGATCAGGATGGATAAGGTGGCCTTAAGTCAATGGCAAAAGAGAAACCCTAATGGGGATATTCCAGGGTTAGGGCAAAAGCGGTGGAGATTGACACATTGAAAATGTAAATTGAATTGTTAATTACCTTGATTGTGATAAATAGGTTGTTAGCCTTATGTGTGAAATTTTGGTTGTCCTCACATACCAACATATTCATTTATGATGACCGACATTTTGTTTGTCGGCATTTTTGGTACAATGTTGAAAAGGACAAACAGTAAAGTGACATATTGTGAAAATAAGAATTAAAGTGCAAGGAGGATTAGTTAGAATAGGCTCTAGTTGTGGATAGAAGTAGATATCCAAGTTTTGAAAAAGGTATGCAAAGTTTAATTTTATTCCATCTTTCAGTATAGTCTTGGTAGAATTTTATAATTGTTATTGATTATTTGTCAAACCATTGATCCTAAAAATTGGGATAACGACTATGACCTCTTGGTCTCCCTTAATTGGGGGTTACTGGGAGGCGGGGTCGTTACATTTAGTATCAGAGAATTGGTTCCTCATTTAATCTTTAGTAATTATTAAATTTTACAAACTCTGTAGAACCCATGGGAGTTATTAGAGGATTTTCCAAAAGACAAAGGTGTCTAGAAAAGGATCACGTTCGAGGGCTGGCAATATTTTCCTCCACACCGCTAGTCAGAATATGAAGACTCCCGGATCTGTGTGACTGCCTGGCCAATGTCTTAGGATCTGACTCAAAATAAGATACCTTTAGGACTCTCTCATCTATTTTCATCCCTTCTCACCCTAATTCTATTGGGATTATAAGGTTTTGGGTTTTTTCTCTCTTCCTCACCCTCTTGAGGATAGGGTATGCATGATAAGGTTAAGGTATCCTCCACCAAAATTAATAAAAAGCATGTAAATAAGATGTCATGGACATAAGCTTAACCGTTTAAGCATAAACTAAAGAATAGATGCATGCTTAGGTAGTATGACATGTGTAGTCATGAGAGACTTGAGGTTAGACCCTCTGGCTAGGAGGATGAGTAGAGAGTTGGTTTTGGAGGTAGAGATCTCCATTAAAGGTAGAGACCTGGTACATCCTCTGAGGATGATGCTAACCCTAACTCTAAGTGGTGGTTAGAGAGGGATGACACGATGAGTTAGATGTCATGGTAGACCATGTGTGTGGGTGGACATGCTTTTGGTTTGGATACCCATGACGATATGAGCCATGTGAGGTTGGTTGACCTAGTACCTTTGGCGACCCAACCCTGGGAAGGGTCGTGCATGTTAGGGTGAAGGATAACTCCATTGATGAGGTTAGTGATGACCATATAGAAACCCTATGAGCTTATATGAGCATGGAAAAGTTGCACCCAAAGTACGTCAGTAGTGCTGGCAGTAGGTTAAAACCTAGGCCAGAAGGGCATGTTGGATAGATTATGAAATAAGCATAAAGAGCTCTGGATAATCTTAATACAAACATAGGTTTCATTCATGTAGGTGTATGCTTGTGAGCTTGATCCACCTTAGAGAGAGGACCTCTAGTAGTAAGGTTGTTGTAGGGTTAAGCTCTAGAGAGAGAGAGAGCATGACCCAAGCTAGAAGGTTGGAAGTTTAGACTCCAGGTTAGGAGGAACCTGAGGAGTTGAGGATGATGCGACCTAAGTGGATGGTTACAGTTGCCTCGTGCATGATCCCTGGAGGATTATGTTATCTTGGTTTCCTTTAGAGGAACCAAACCCTAGAGAGAGGATAAGGCTGTTGGTACCTATGTGCCTATGGTATTGGTGTTTACCCTTTTAGGGTTAGGAAGAAGAGTTCCTTAGACCCTGGAAAGGTATAGTAATAAGTTGTGAAGCCTTATACCTAGTTGGTTGTCCTTGAGGAGGACTCGACTCTGAGGTGTTGTTCAAGTGGAATGATGATAGGAAGTGCATGCCGTACCTTGTACATGCTTGGTACGTGGTTACATGGTTGAGCATGCAGTTGGACATCAGAAAGGTGAACCTAGGGTTCCTAGACCAAAGAGGGGAAGTAGTAGTGCTTGGTGTACCTGATGCTCATGATGAGATTTGAGTTTCCATAGATATGAGCATGGCACTCCTCATGTTTAGAGGAATGGGAACCCCTGCGATTAAGGTATATGCTTGACAAACCCCTCACATATAGGTTGGTGACATGGACATGTATGATGTTGGTCCAATATGAAGGAATAGAAACAAGTAGGACCTACCATGGAGACCTAGCATGGTTTAGAAGGTGGTCTGCTTGTGAGCTACATGCCTTAGTAGCTTGATAGGACTAATCATGCTCATGCAAACCCTAGATGTAAACCCTAGGATGTTTGTGAACTTTGTTGCTATCAAGAGATAGTTTCCCTTCATCCTGGGAGAGGACCCTTTTTTAGGGTATGAATCAACTTTTATTGTGTTTGAGGAAACCCTAAGAGGTCTCATAGAATCTTGAGAAGCTAAGTGGAGAGTACATAGTATAAGAGTGAACCTGTAGACCCATAGATGATCATCTATGAGTGCATGTAGATGTGTTACCATGGAGGTAACTGGTATGGGGCCTGACCGAGGTAGATAGGTCGCCATGACCCCTATGAAAGGACGTAAGTCAGACCACGAATGCTGAGAGAGATGATCGAGACTTAGGTAAGGTTTCAAGTTGGACACATACTATGTTAGAATACGAAGTCTATCCTAGGGTTAGGTAGGGATAAGATCAATGGGAGTAGGAGTTACCTAATTCCCTAGTTGCACATGACCATAGGGTCGGGAGGTAACAACTATCTTTGTCTGAGGGCCATGGGTTAGGAGATTGATCACCTTCATGAACTCATGGGACCCAAGGGGCAAATGAGGAGGGCACTCTCTGATGCATAAGGGAAGAGGGATGACCCCAAAAGTGCCGGCACCCTATAGACCCAGAGGAGATGACCAAGGATGGTGTGATGACCCAAGATTGTTTGAGACCAGTTTTCCATGAAAGTAACCTTGATATTGAGATGTTCATGATGTGGAGACATGTGATGCACATTTCAAATTAGATTGTAGGTGTACTGGCAATGTGGGATGTACCATCTCTACTCTTGGAATGGGAAGAACTATGTATTTGGACTACAACCAAATGAAGGAAATCGTAGTCTCCAGGCATTTCCGGGCTCTCCTGACTCTTGGAAAGTTATTTCCTCTTGTTATGAGAGTGAGAGATAGAATAGTACGCATGCCATACAACAAGGATAAAGATAATGAGAGTGGAAACGTTGCTATGATGCATGAGGATGGAGATAATAACGTACCCTTATGGAGTGTAAGATGTGTGGATGTTGTACAAACACTAAGAGAACTAAGGTAGTCATATTATGAGGATGTTTTTATCATGAGCTATGTGGAATTTGTGAGTTATACAAGGTTGAGTTCAAAAACTAAGAGGATGAGCTCAAAGATTTCTTGATGAAGATAGACTTAGAGTCCGAGATGAGATAATAAGTGGAATACATGGAGGTGTATGTCTTCAACATTACCTAACACATAAAGATGAAAGGTGGTAATGGATGCTCTAATGGAGATGCAACTATCTAGTCTAGCTAGTGGAAAGGCTGGAAGAGGTGGTTAGGTGAACCCTATGTTCATGAGATGTGTTTGGCTAACACTCAGATATAACGAGATATTTTGATCGAGTTAGTGGTTGCTTGGTTAGCCACCCTAGTCCTTAATGCGATAAAAGGATGGTTGTAGAACCTCAGATGACTTCTTTGGAAAAGAAGGTGATGAAACCCTGACTAGAGTGTTTTAGGGTTTCTGAGGAATCAATCTTGAGGAATCATGAAATACAAGAGATCATGATTTTAAGTCACCATACACCATGGTACTACTAAGATGGTAAGTTTCAGTAGTACTTTGGATGCCTAAGATGAAGTTGCATGTGGCTTGTCGCCATGCATGTCAGGAGGTGAAGGATGAACACCAATAACCCAGTAAGTTCATACAAAGGATAAAAAGTCCCTGAGAGGGAATGGGAGTTCATCACTATGGATGTCGTGGTAAGTATCCCCTGGACCAAGGAAGGTCAAGATGCAATATGGGTTATGGTAGATCTCCTTACCTAGATGACATAATCTAAGAGAAAGAGAGAAAACTGTCGGGAGACAGATCTAGATGAACTAAAAGTAAGAGAGATGGTTCAACTGCATCAGGATGCAAGTTCAAAAGTTCTTGAATATGACCTAAAGATTCACTTCCATAAGGTGGAAGTAGATACATGAAGAACTCGATGTGAGTACAACTTATCACCCCTAACTAATGGTTAGTATGATCCGGACAAGAGGGTCTGGTGAGAGCATGTGTGCTCATTCAGGGTGATACATGGGGGGTAGTTCTTGCCCTATGAGAGATGTGATGATAACCACCATAGCTAGTATTGGGATGTAAAGAAGCTCTATAAGGGAGGTTGTGTCGATCACCACTTCATTAAGATAATGTTGGTGAAGGGACCTCGTGAAGGTCAGAAAAGGACCACAGTGTGTGCAGATGAAGTCGCTTTGATCATGTGATGGATGAGGAATCCCAGGGGTGACATGAGTCATGAGCTGATGCAAAGCAGACTGACATACAGTTCACTGTGGGAGAATATGCGATGTGAAAATCCGAGCCCTCTAAGATATAGCTGAGAAAGCTGAGTCCCCGATATATGGGTCCTTTTGATATGGATTGGTGGAGATGGTTATGTTCAGTCTTACCCCTCAGGATAACATGATGTGTTCCATTAGTTCGATCTAGAGTACTATGTGAGGTACCCAAGCCATGTGCTGAGCCATAAACCCAGTTAGCTTTGAGAGAAGCTGAAATGTCCTGAGTCACCTATGAGGGTACGAGGTATCAAGGTGAGAAAGAACTCAGATACAACAATATGAGATGATGAGGGTTCTTGAGTGGCACCATGGAGAGGGTAAAACCACATGGGAGCCATGATGGACATGAGGAAGTCTTATCCTATTTGTTTGTATGTTTGAGGGAATTTTGAGGGCAAAATTCCTATAAGAGGGGAAGGATGTTACAACCTCAATTTTGCATATGTTTTCATAATTGAATTGTAAAGATTTTGTGAATATGGACTTAATTAAAAAGGTTGTATGCTTTGCTTCAAAAGATGGATTTCTTTGCAAATCTCCCTTTTGATAGGAAATTTGTAATTTCTATTATTAGATTAATCCAATAATGGATATAAAATAAAAGAAAAGAAGAAAAGTCCAAATAAAAAGAAAAGATACAAGATTATGGATATTAAGCAAAGTATTTATAAAAATACATAGAAATCTTTGGAAAGTGGCATTAATGGCCACAATTAAATAAATTTCGTTTCTATGTGCTTTCTAATAAAAGAAATATGAAAAGAGGAAAAAGGAAATGAAAGATAAAGATAAATCCTTGAAAAGGGATATCTTAATAAAGCAATAAGTAAGATAATGAGAAATGAAGAATGTAGATGCATCTAGAAGGATAATAAGTATCCTTAAAAAGGAATTTCGAAATATTAGGATTTTTTTGGGATCCAAGGAGTCCTAATGAATAAGAAGAAAGAGAAAATGCAAAATAATACAAAATAAGAGGATACTGTGATACATAATTAATGAATTTGTGGTATTATTAAAAAGAGGTACTTTATTCTATGAGGAAGTAAATTTCTTGGCCAATGGATTAAAAGCCAAGTACAAAGAGAATAAAAGAGGTAATTTTTGAATTCCTAATATCTTAAGAATAAAGAATATCAAAGAGATATTTAAGAGAGAGAAGATTGCTTCCTAATGAAGGAACTTGGTCTCCTATTGGGAAAGGGCTTTGTTTCTTCGTGGGCAAGCATGTTAGGGCATTGCTACCCACCCCTATATAAAGGGTAGAACCCTTGGCAAAATCTAAGAGGATTCCATACATCCCTCTCTCTTCACCTTCTTCTTTTTTGGGCAAACCCTAGCCTTTAGAAGGCAGAGAAATCTTGGGGGCATCAAGAAGCTATACGATGGAGGTATGAGACTTCCCCAATGACCTATGGGGGCTTTTGCCACCATCCCCTTACTCCTGGATTTGCTCCAGCTTCCTTCAGTGGACCTGCAAGGTCAGCCACCACAGAAGTAGCCACCAGCCCGAATCCAACCACCTCAGATGTAGCTAGGGGCTTCCACAGGTGCGGTGGAGGGAAGCAGAACAAAAGGGACCATCGCCAGTGCCCTTGGGGTCTAGGAAAGGGAGGAGGAGCCACACCAATCGCAGCTAGGGTGACAGTGGTAGGGCTGCGCGAGGTTGAAGATGGGTGGAGGTGTCATTGGACGCTTATACCCTTTCGGGGTGTGAAGAACCAATAACTTAAGTGAGGGCAGTATGGTAATTCGGTTATATTCAGCCGCGGCTACGTAATGCATGTAAAGGATGACGTAGCAACCTGGCATTGGTCCAAGTAAGTAATTTTTGTAAAAATCATATCTAAATATTGGTAGATCGGAATGGTACATATAATATATGTATTTTGCTCAGAAAAATGCGAGGAATCCATTAAAAATAGATTTAGAAGCTAATTCCTCTGACAATTCGAGAAAGTAGTGGAATTTATCAACTTTAATACATTAATGATTAAGAAACCCTAATTTAAGATGATTAATGTATCGAAAAGGGTTATATGGATGATTAAAGTTGATATTAACCTATTGATTATAAAAAGACACATTAGATCTAAAAGAATGAACCTTATGCATAATTTGATTTATTTAGGGTTCCATGTACATAAATAAGCTTTAAGGGGCCTTGAAACTGTAATTATGATTCTTAATGGCTTTAATTGTTCAAATTCATGTATCAAGCTGAGATATGATGGTTCTAAGCTATTTTGAGTATAAAAGTTCCTAATTGTGGATAAATACCCTTAATTTAGTAATTAGGGTTTTCTAGTGGATTAATGTGAAATTAGTGGTAAATAGAGTTCATATATGAATTGAACTATAAGGACATATGAGTTGTTAATTTGAAAGAAACCGAATATGATAATTGGGCTTATGATGATGAAATTAGGGTTTGTGGACTAAAAGAGAATTAAATGTGATTAAAGTATTATGGGGGTTAAAAACCTAATAAAACCCTAAAGTGGGCCTAGAAAGCCGAAGGTGGAATACAAGTCTATCTTGAGAATGTTTTGGATAAATTATAACACTTGGATTTTATGCATTAATTTTAGGATGTTGTTGATTTCTTGTTTGATTGTTCTTTATCATTATTTCTTGGACATCAAGTTGCTTTGGATCAGGTATGTGGTTAATTATGGTTAATCACATTAGTTTCCTGAAGGTTTTCCAGATGATTGATCACATTGAATGCAACCTATCAGTTTGGATGTTTATACTTGCAAATCATAAAGTCACTATGATTATCACAATTATGATATAAGTGTGTATTCTCACACCTACATGCCACCCTGATGGATGATACAATGAGGTCAAGCCCAAGAGGGAAGACCCATGGGAACCATGAGTGGTGACCCCAGACACCAAGCTCAGGATAGAGAAGGAGGCCTTTATTGCTTGACAAATGGGCACCAAGCTCAGGATGGAGAAGGTGGCCTTAAGTTAATGGAAAAAGAGAAACCCTAATGGGGTTATTCCAGGGTTAGGGCAAAATCGGTGGAGATTGACACATTGAAAACATAAATTCAATTGTTAATTACCTTGATTGTGATAAATAGGTTGTTAGTCTTATGTGTGAAATTTTGGTTGTCCCCACATACCAGCATATTCATTTATGCTAACTGACGTTTTGTTTGTCGGCATTTTAGGTACAATGTTGAAAAGGGCAAACTGTAAAGTGGCATATTGTGAAAATAAGAATTAAAGTGCAAGGAGGATTAGTTAGAATAGACTCCTATTGTGGATAGAAGTAGATATCCAAGTTTTTGAAAAAGGTATGCAAAATTTATTTTATTCCAGCTTTCAATATAGTCTTGGTAGAATTTTATAATCATTATTGATTATTTGTCAAACTATTGATCCTGAAAATTGGGATAATGGCTCTGACCTCTTGGTCTCCCTTAATTGGGGTTTACTATGAGGCGGGGTCGTTATCGACCTCATAACTTGTAATTATACTTCTTCAGAGTCTAAGGAACTCTCCTTCCTATACCTAGAGGTAGGTACCTATAACCTCTGTTCACTAGTTCAAGAAGCCTCTTCTCATTCTAGGGTTTGGTTCCTCTAATGGAAACCAAGGTACAACAATCCCCAAGGATCATGCATGAGGCACCCACCTCTATCCACTCAGGGTCATCCATTCTAGGTCATATCATACCCAACTTCTCATGGTCCCTCATGTCTCAAGGTCTCTAACTTTCTTCATCGGGTCATACCCTCTCTCTCTAGAGCAAATCCCACAACTAGTCCTACAACTTGAGGTTCTCCCTTAGAATATGGTCAAGCTCTTAAGGATATAGGTCTACAACTACCTGGGTGAAACACATGATCCACAACCTATGTATGACCCAGATCATCTAGAGCTCGAAATGCTCATCTCATAAGCTATCCAACATACTCTTTCTAGCCTAAGTCTCAACCTGCTTCCAGCATTGCTACTGTCCACCTCTACATAGGTGCATGTCTCTTCTCTGCTCTTACATGCCCATAAGGGTTTCTATATGGTCACCACTATCCTCCATGAAGAGGGAGCTATTCCTCACCCTCGATAGGTACGACCACCCCAGGTCGGGTTACCAAAAGCACTAGGTCAAACCTAGCTCTTACTTCTCATGGGTACACAAAGACTCTATGCATGTCAACCCACATACATTCCTGCATGGTCAACTATGTTATCCAACTCATCCTGCCATCATTCCTCAAACTCAACGTAGGGTTAGGGTTAGCATCATCCTCATAGGATATGTCAGGTCTCTACCTCTTCCTGGAGGTCTCTACCTCCAAGGCTAACTCTCTCCTCATCCTCCTACAAGAAGGTCTAACCTCAGATCTCTCCTAAGGGCACGGCAACACACGCCATGCAACCTTAAACATGTAACTAATCTTTAGTTTACACTTAAACTATTAGACTTATGTCAATTAAATCTTGTTTACATGTTTTTCATTGATTTGGTGGAGAATTCCCTAATCCTTATCGTACTTATCCTGACCCCTAGAGGGTGGGGAAGAGAGAGAAAACCCTAAAACCTAGAACCTTACTTGAATTAGGGTTGAGAAGGGAAAAAATAGACGAGAGAGTCCTAAAGGTATCTTATTTTGAGTCAGGACCTCTAACTTTGTCCAGACAGTCACACAATATCTGGGAGTCCTCATAGACCGACTAGCGGGGTGAGGAAAATATTGCTAGCCCCAGATCATGATCCCTTTCTAGACACCTCCGTCATCAGGAAATCCTCTAATAACTCTCTCAGGTTCTACATAGTTTGTAAAATTTAATAATTATTAAGGATTAAATGAGAAAACATTAGCTCTAATACTAAATGTAATGACCCCGCTTCCTGGTAATCCACAATCCAGGGAGACTAAGAGGTTAGAGGCATTATCCCAAAAATAGTATCAATGGTTTAACAATTTAATCAAAAATAACTATCAATTTCTACTAATACAAAATTGGAAAGCTGTAATAAAATAAAACTTTTGCATACCTTGTAAAATTAGGATCTAAGACTTCTATCCACAGAACAAATCTATCTATCTAATCCTCCTTTGGATTACTTAACTTTATCTTCATAGATTCCGTTTTACTATTTGCCCTTTTCAGATAATACCTAAAACATCGACAAACAAAACACCGATCAGTATATTTCTATATTGGTATGTGGGGACAGACATAACATCACAAATAGGCTCTAAAAACCTAAATATAGCAAATAGTTGGTTAATAATCCAAATTACATTTTCAATGTAACTTATCAACCGCTTTTACCCTAAACCCTGGATTACCCTCTGTTAGGGTTTTGTCCTTGCAATGGACATAAGGCCACCTTGTCCATCCTAAGCTTGGTGTCCGGGGTCACCTCTCAGGTGCCCAATGGTCTTCCCTCTGGGGATTGACCAACTCAGACCTTCCGTCTGGGGCTTGGTATTGCATCATACATCAGGTTGGTATGTAGGTTCAAGAAGTACACTCATAATTAATTGTTATACACATAGTGGCTTTATGAGATTGTAGAATTGAACAATCAAATAGTTTAGATTTCATAGAAATCAGGAAACTTCATAAAAACGCTATGAATCATGGAGCGTTTATTCATAATTTAACCACATACCTGTTTAGTAGATTCAACAAGCTAATAGTAAATCCAAGCAAGAAATGGTCCAAGCAAGCAGTTCATTCCACACAAGCAAGAATCCTAAAATGTACATGTACTCTATTTACTATCCACTTTAATAGATTCTATCTATTCACTTAAACTTGCTTCCTAGGGTTTCCTAATCCTTTTTAGGGTTTCATTAGGGT
The DNA here is from genome assembly GCA_963693085.1 of Alisma plantago-aquatica. Lineage (NCBI taxonomy): Eukaryota > Viridiplantae > Streptophyta > Magnoliopsida > Alismatales > Alismataceae > Alisma > Alisma plantago-aquatica. The sequence continues at coordinate 1,135,853,528 of OY856410.1, read as the reverse complement.
TCATCTTTATCATTATCTCTATAAAACTTAAAATAAAAAAACTGATTCCAACCCTTAACTAGCTTGTTAAAACTTTCCTAACATGCTTAGGATCAACTCAAAACTACTTCCTTCTAAGGAATCTTGAAATAACCACATTAATCATCTTTTACCCTAAATTAGGGTTTCTATATGCATTATAACTTATTCATGTGTAAAAACCCTAGAGCAAGCATAGTATCAACTATATCAGATTCAACTCTTACTTTTACTCTTAATAGGTTACTATAACTTGAAATAACCTAATTAAGATATTAATTCTGATTTCCAAACACAATTAGGGTTTTAACATGGTTTAATACATAAATAGGGTTGACTTAAGGTACTTTTGGAATTGGAAATGATATCAGGCTTCAATATTATTTTTATTGGATTTCTCACGTTCTCTTGATAAATTTTCATATATAATTTGTCTTAATCAGAGTTACCAAGCACTAGCTATGATTTTTGCAAGTTAATTACTTTTTTTAGCCAATAAGAAGATGACATGTCATTAAAAAGATGACTTACCTTATTTCCATGTGGGTAAGGCTCAACCAATGAGAGAACGCCACTTCACCTTCATTTACCCAGGTGGCCAACCGGTAATCAGGGCTGGAAGGACCCTTATGCCATCGGCTCTGTGTGTCGGCATTAGGGGCAATAAGGTATTTTCCTCGGTCGTCATCTTCTCCCCCGATCTCCAGTAGAATGCGAACTAGAAACTGCGGCCGGTCAACATCCCTTTTGACTCCCTTGTCTAGCACCATGGCATCTGAGCTAACCCTGTAGGTACCTTCCCATGGGCTCCACGGAGTCATCCGGCCTGACAACCGCGACGAAGGTGGGTTGTGGCGGCGTCGCCCCCCCCAAGCCGGATGAAGGTCAGGACGAGGTACTATAGGAAATGGATTCTCGTGGTGACTGGGAGGAATTGAGATAACAGAGCAGACTAGCACAGGTCCATAGATTCTTGCAAAGCAATCAATGATCCCCTGCATCAAGAGGTTTCATATATATATATAGGCACGACTACCACCTGTCCTTAATGGATTCTAACTCTAGCAGCTCCATAAGGAAAGTTCCTGATTCTTAATGAAACATCGATTGTTAGGGATAGTTTTGTGTGGATTCTACTACTTCCCAGTCCTCATGTGGATAGGAGAAAGAGATCGAGATGAACTAGGAAATGGGCTATTGTAGCTAGCCTTCCCGATTTAACCAGAGCTAGATCTACAATCCAAGGGTCTCAGATTCACATGACACCTAAAAGGGTCAAGCCCTAGATTCCTGGTTGAAAAAAATATGTGACATTTCATACGATTTAGAGAGTATCACATCACTTTAGGATAATTTGCAAAAAGCATATCTCTCAATCCGTACATCCATTTTCAACCAAAATTTAGGGAAACTTTTATCTTGGCTTTACCTACTTGTATACAAAATTTGTGACCCAAATTCCAAAGGAAAAGGGCATTATATTCATGTGCAAGTTATCCTTTACTAAAGATTATTTAATTGGTATTTTCTCTTTCTTCTAAAATTATCTTTGCAACTTGGACCCTTGGAACCCAAGAAATCCCAACGATATGAAATCCCTCCTTGAAGGACATTTCTTAGCCTTCTAGATGCTTCTACATCTTTCTTTTCGTATTATCTCTGTTATTTCTTTATTAATTGATTCCTTTTCCTTTTTCTCGTTATTGGGCCCAATAGCCAACAAGGCCTACGAAATCAAACACACAAGGCTATTTATCAAACGAATCCGGTAAAGGCACATAAATCACACAAAATACATAATCATACATTTATTGGGGAAATTGCATTTCCAACCAAATGAACCCAAAAAATTGGGGTTGTAACATCAACCCAATGAAGTGGTGACTGACATAGCCTCCCATATAGTGCTTCGTACAGAGGCATCCCAATACTGGCTTGGTAGCTATTATTATAGGCAAACTCAAATAAAGGCAAGTAGTGCTCCCATGATCCACCCCAATTGAGAACACATGCTCTCAACAGGTCCTCTAAAGTCTAGATTTTTCTCTCTAACTGTCCATCAGTCTGGGGGTGGTAGGTGGTACTAAATTTCAGCCTTGTCCCAAGTTCCTCATGCACCCTCTTCCATAGCTTCGAGGTGAACTTGGGGTCACAAAAAAAAAATTGAGCTTGGAATACCATGCAAACAGACTATCTCCTGGATATACAGCTTGGCTAAGTCCAACACTTTAGCGCTAATCTTCAAGGCAAGGAAGTGTGCCGACTTGGTCAAGAGGTCCACCACAACCCATATAGCATCATGACCTTTCTTGGTCTTAGAAAGACCCACCACAAAGTCAATGATGATCTGGTCCCATTTCCACTCAAGAATCTCAATCGATTGTAGTAATCCTATGGGTCACTTTTTCTCTTCCTTCACCATTTGGCATGTGAGATAACTAGCCACATATGCCGCTATGTCCTTGTTCATTCCAGGCCACCAGAAATACCACTACAAGTCCTTAAAAAATCTTGGTAATTCCAGGGTGTACATTATACTTAGAGCCATGAGCTTCTTGTAGGATATGAGTCTTCAAAGGTGACTCCTCAGGAACCCAAATATGATTCTTGTATCGGATCCCTCCATTCACACCCAAGGACAGGTGTGTCTAAGGTTTCTCCAACAAACCTCTCATCTTCTCAAGCTTTGGGCTTACAAATTGGGTATCTACTAACTTAGTTAGAAAGTCAGGTTTTATCTGAATGTTAGCCAAATGAATCTGGTCTTCTAACGGTTGTGGGCTCCATCTGGCATACTCCTCCAGCTCCCTCCACTCAGTGGACAAGACATCTGCACATATTAGTTGTTTCTAGCTAAGGGCATCGACCACTGCATTGGACTTTCCTGGGTGATACACGATGGTGAAATCATAGTCTTATATATATTCCATCCATCATCTCTATCTTAGGTTGAGGTCCTTCTTATTCCAGTTATGGAATGTAGTTTTAACATCCATATGCCAAATCTCACAGTCTTACTAAGCTGCATTTGCAGGCATGATTCTAATGGATTTAATCATGGTAATTGGTGAAAGACTTCAACATGTTCAATAACTTGAACTTGTTTGAACCTCATCATAGACAATCTACCCTTCCATGTTTGTCTTTTCTCAAAGATCCAAATGCACCCTATGGGTTTTACCCCTTCATGTGGATCCATCAAGGTCATACCTTGTTGGTGTACATGGAGTCCATCTTTGATCTTATGGAAAAAAGCCATGTCTCAGACTCTGGTCCCTCAATAGGTTATAGTCAGTTTGTTTGACTCATCATTATGATCAACTCATCTCCTTTTTGAGTTATAAGATATCATATATCCTTCAAACTCAAGGCATGATCTACTAGAACTATAAGGTTTTTGTGTTACATAAGGAACTTGAGATTCCACAACACTTTATGATTCTCATTGCTACCATTGTACCTCTTTTAGGTTCAATGTTTTCTTATTTGTCTTGAACATTTCGAGCTCTACTTTTACTCCCACTGATTCCTTTGGAACCAGGTTCCTTGTCACGAATCTATCCATCCAGCTCAACAAATAACTTTGTTGTAGGATTGAGATAAGAGTAGTATTTAACAAAATAACATTTGTGTGATTTGTGTACAATGCCCCTTTTAATAAATAGATTTCTTATATAGGCATTCATTTTTAATCACTATCAAAGACATATAGGAACACTTCCCATGCCATATTGCATATGGTGTCTTTTGAACCATTTTATACGGTACATTCTTTTAGTGTTTAGCATGTGCCCAAAGGAAATTGGATATCTAGTTTTATTGATAATCATACCTTAACAAGGTGTGATTCCTGGTGTGCTTCTTATCAAGGCTACACACTAGCCAACTAAAGGTGACTAGATGCAACCCTAAGGAAAAACACATGGGTGGATCTTTCAAAATTTGTAACAACCCTAACAAGACTCGATCACAACACTAAATAGGTCACCAACAAGTGCACAGGGTACTATTGTAGTATGGTGATAGGCAAGAATAGGGGTTGATCCTCAGGGACAGAAGGGGAACTAGAGCTAGGATAGCGTTGGCTATGTTCCTAATGTAGAGACTAGGGTTGAAGGGTTTAAAATGGGTTGTTTGGTTGTTAAACTAAGTGAACAAGCAAGTAAAGGCAAAATGAAATGTAACTTATTGAAAACCCTAAATTATCCAAAGAAAGGAAGTATAAGGAACTAGATCAAGCAATTATCTAAAAAAGAGAAAAGGTTAGCTGCACTAACTAGTAGATCAATCAACAACTAAGATCTAAGTTAACCACTAGAGAGAGAAATAGCCTAAGTTAACCCTAAAGAACAGGATTAAGCAATTAACTAGATTGAGAAAAAGAAACTAAACTAGATTAGCATGAACAAGCTAAGAAGGTAAAGTGGGTTTTAAGCAATGAGATTAGGTAGGTGGACCATTTGGGGATGTGATTTGATATTAGTTGGAGGGTGTCAACATAGAAAGTAATTATCACAATTCTATCTAGATTACCAAACCAAACAATAAGGCAAGAGCTATTAGAATGTACCCTATACTATTAGTTGGAGAACGAGGGTTAGGTGTAATTCTAGTAGGACTTGTCAAGTATAGGTCTCTAGGGTAAGTGATATTAGGGCAATTGATTGCCAAGGGTAGAAATGGGAGTAGAGATGAGGGTTTTTCACCTCATGCCACTAGCCATCTAGCCTTTAGAAAGCTCTAGGAAATTGCACTAATCACACTTACACTAGCCACTTAGATCTCACACTCACTTGTAGAAGGTGGGATATGTATGTAGGAACAAAGGGGGCTAGATAGGGATCCACTAATTGGACCTAGGAGCCATTCCTAAGATTGTTACATACACTCCAATTTCTTCTAGAGGCTAAGTGTCATCAAACATTTCAAAGCAAGCAATCCATGTTATAAGCAAAAATCACATGCAATAAAATAGGAAATGAGATAGAAGTAAGAAGCAATCATCATAGATAGAAATCATATTCATTACAAGTTATTTCCCCCCCCCAACATGGTATCAAAGTCACATTTTAACCCCAAACAGCCCCCCACTAGGGGCCTAGCTAGACATGATCAAAGAAATAGCAAAAGATAGGGTAAGAAGGGGATAGAACTCCATGAAGCTTGAAGTAGATCTTCCTTCTTCACCTCCTAGAAGCTTGGGGATGACCTCTCTCCTTCAATGGTGCAGATGGGCATGAGAATATGGGGGATTATGGAACAAAATCTAGAAAACTAGGTTTCTATGGTGGAAGTGTTGGGTGGAGAGGATAAATGCAAGTAGGATGCAATGAATGCTCAAGGAGTGGATAGGGGGAGTAATGGAAGCTATGGGGTCTAATCTTCATGCCCAGTTGCCACTTATGTATATATAGGTGGTGGGGAAGCACTAAGGTAAGTAGGGGTAGAATAGGAAAAGCAGCATAGAAAATAGGTAGGGTTGGTTGTTCACCACGGCCGTGTTGATGTACCATGGCCGTGGTGGGGGTAGCAAGGAACGATCGTGGGGGTGTGGACATGGCCACAATGTGAAAGGGGGTGAAAAGGATAAGTATAGGTGGTGGCCACGGCCGTGGTCGACTGCCACAGTCGTGCTGGGTAAGGGGAACCACGGCCGTGTTGAGGTACCACAGTCATTTTGGAGGAGGAGGTCATGAGCGTGGGGGGGGGGAACCACGGGAGAGGTGGTCTTCAAGGGCCACGGCCGTGGTGAGTGGCCATGACCGTGGTCATCCAAGTATAAAATGGTCCACATCCCTATTGATTTTGGGGAACCTTGCACATAATTCCCATGGCCATTATGGGAGTCCACGACCGTTGTGTCTTCTACTGGCCACGGCCGTGTTGATGGCCACAATCGTGGTGTCTTCAATGGGCCATGGTCGTGGTGCGTTTGGTGCAAAAACCCTAACTTCCCTGTTGATTCTTCACAATAATTCACACGACCGTGGTGGATGCCCACGACTGTGTTGGGATCTTCAGTGTCTAAATGAACTTCAATCTTCATCATCAATGGACTTCTTTGCTTGATGTCGAATCTTAGCCATTAGGTGTAGGTCGAGGGAGCTTTGGGGCCTTCTTTGGACCCCTCCATGAGTGGAGCAACCCTATAACTCCTTCCTTCTCTCTCATCCATCCAAAGCATGGTCTAAGTACCTGAAAATAATGCAAAGAACGTTCATAAGTGCATTTGATAGTAATACTCATATTAAGGGACTTAACTTGCATTCTACTATGTTTAGATGTGAATAAAGTACAAAATGGCACAAGATGGAGCCTTAAAATAGGGTTGCATCAATTTCTTCCTTCTGACACATCATCATATCTCCGGGTGGAGTTCATTGTGATACACTATCACATATCTCCAAAAGGTTCTCAAGCTCTTGGTTTAAAATATTTCAACATTGATCACATTGAAGTATCTTAATACTTTTACAAAGTTATTTAAGTACTTCATTTATGATCTCCTTGAACACTTCAAGAGATTTGTACTTGTATTTGATTAAATACAACCTTCCATATTTTTTTATCACATCAGTATATATAGTGAGGTACTAGTAACCACCTTTAACATTCATTCTAAAAGGTCTGTTGTACATCAGTATGTACTAGGCCTAATAGAATAGTTTCTCTCCCACTACAACTAGTGAAGATGTTTTTGTCATATTTCTCAATAAATCAGACATGCATGTCTCTATTGGTTCAATAACCAAAAGATTCTAGACCAACACTATTTGGGAATCCAGAAGTGCATTTCTCATTTATGTGCATTACATGACAATGTTATAAGTATACTTTGTTTGAGTCATCAATTCATTCATCATATGTGTCATACATATTTGTCTCTATAACTATCAAGTATAGTTTATGAGACACGGGGCATTGCCATAAAAGATCATATCTTTTAAAATGAAACATAATGTCCTTGTCATACAAGACATATGATGTTTTTCATTAATGGAAAGTACATAATAGAAATTCACTAACTCTATCATGTTCCCTTGAATGAAAACTCTCAACTGTAGTGGCAGCAACCCTTTCTCTACATAGTTCTAGTTTATTTCTTATCAGGTCCTAAAGTAGAGATCTCTATCTCTTTCTTCTTCCTGAGATCCTCTTACACAAAGAGGATATTCCCTTTAACATTGTCGAACTGGTGACAATGGTGGTATTGTCTTTCCTTAACCATTTAAGTGAAAAGGATGATTCCTCTTACACTTATCCCTCTCCTAACTTGAGTGCAGAAGACTTGGATTTTAGCTTAGCCTTAGAACACTTCTTAGGCTAGACTTCATCCTTGGACTCACTTCCTCCAATCATCATCAGAAATTTGTCATCCTTCATTTATGCTTTGGCATCAACATGCCCAACATTTAATAAATTGGTTATGTGATTCATACAACAACTTGTAGAATCATATCCATGGTCAACTCTTGACCTAAGACAAATCTTAATCATTCCACATGTCCAATCATATTGAGCATATGGGGTCTAGTAGATCTCCCTCCAGTAGTTTGCACTTAAATAACACTTTGTAAATAGTATTCCTTATTTGCTTTACATGATTCTTGAGATGTATTACCATCTCAAGAATTTCCATGTTATCAACAAGAAGGTACAATTTTTTATGAAACATATGCACCTATAGCTAGACTTGAGTCAATTATAATGTTGTTTGCTTTTTCCAGTCACAAGAATTTTCTTATTTATCAAAAGTGTGTTTTTGAATGGTATAATTCAAGAGGAAGTGTATGTTGCGCAACCCCCAGGCTTTGAACATAGTAACATATCTAACCATGTTTATCTATTGCATAAAGGTCTCTATTGTCTCAAACAAGCACCTAGAGCTTGGTATGAGAAACTAAAGAACTTTTTGCTAGATCATGTCTATATCATGGGCAAAGTAGGTTCTACCTTGTTTCTAAAGCACACTTCTAATAATTTTCTTATCATACAAATTTATGTTGATGATATCGTTTTTGGTGCAACGAAGCTTGATCTTTGCAAGGAGTTTAGTGATCTTATGCAGAGTGAGTTTGACATGAGCATAATGGGGGAGCTTACATTCTTCCTTGGCTTTCAAATCAAGCAAACAAAGAATGGCAACTTCACAACCAAGGCAAGTATAGAAGCGAGCTACTTAAGCACTTTGGGATGGAGAAAACCAAGACATTGGATGCCCCCATGTCAAACACCACCAAGCTCAATAGAGATGAAGAAGGTGAAAAGATAGATGAGAAGCTCTATATAGGTATGATTAGAAGTTTATTTTACTTAACTGCCTCTAGACCTGACATAATGTTTCGTGTTGGCTTCTGTGCTTGCTTTAAATCAAGTCCTAGGAAATCAAATCTTATATCGGTTAAGAGGATTTTGAGGTATCTAGCCAAATCTCCAAATTTTGGACTATGGTATCCTAAATCAAGGGACTTTACTCTTACTTCTTATAGTGATGTGGATTATGCAAGATGATTGATTGATAGAAAGTGCACAAGTGGCACTTGCTTCTTCCTAGGACCTTTCCTAGTTTCTTGGTTTTCTAAGAAGAAAAGCACTATGGCTTTGTCAAGTATCAGGGCTGAATATATTACAGCTGGAAGTTGTTATGCCCAAGTCCTATGGATGAAGCAAATGCTCCAAGACTATAACATTTATTTTGATGTTTCTCCTATCTTTTGTGATAATACTAGTGCAATTAAACTATCTTACAATCATATATTGCATAGTAGAGCATAACATATAGAGGTTCATTGTCATTTTCTTCTTAACCAGATCGCCAAGAAGGATATTTATATCACACATGTGGATACAGAAAATTAGTTAGCAGTCATTTTCACTAAACCTCTAGCTAGAGAGAAATTTACCTTCATTAGATCAAAACTACTTATAACTGCTCTAGATAATATTGACATGCCTGCTAGCTTTGCCTATATGTTTCTTGCTATATTTGATCATCTCTTTCTTGAATGTGCTATAGTTATCTTGTTTCTTGTCTTGTTTTCATCTTTTTTGGTACTTTTTGCAAACGCTTGTTTTATCACAAAATAGTACCCTATGATGAGTGAAATGTGCCTTAATATGTCTAAAATGCAGAATAGGCTAAACAAATAAAATTGATTAGCACTCTAGAGGATAGAATCTAAGATTTCATAGTTTTGGACAAGCTACATGTCGGTCAAATTGCCAACTCAACCGATCCTAGGCCGAGGTCAAGGGTATTTCTCTTGATCAGTCGAGTTTCCCCTGGAAAAACTCAACCAATTGTTGGGTTACACCAAACCTAAAATAGGTTTCATCCAACATTTCTCCCTCTCAACTAGAGAAAAATCAACTGAATACTAAGATCTATCCCCTCATGACCTCAACCCTAGGTGCGACCATACTCTCTATTATAACCCCAATTTTGGTTGTATTATTATGAAATTATTTAATAAAAGGGGTTTGCTTGACAATTTGTGTGCATAGTTTTACAACTTGGGTTTCTTTCCAAAATTGTCTTGAATTATGGATTTCATGTTTTTCCCAATTTTAGTAAGTTAATGGAAGTGTGAAAGGATAAAGAACAAAACAAAAATCCATAATAAGGGAAAAGGTAAGAAGAAAGTAAATAACTTATGTTTTATTTAAGAAAAATATGGAATTCTCTAGAAGGTAACATAAATGGCCACAATAGGATGGTTTTAGTACAACTAGCCTTCTAATATCTACAAAAGTCGAAATTAAGAGAATTGAAAAGGAAGAAAGAGAAAATATGAGGTTTAATGCATTATGTATGCCTTTTAGTGTATGACTTGCATATGAAGAAAAAGAGGTATTATTTTCAAGTTTTTACACCAAATTGTGTCCATGGGTAGATTATGTCAACAAGAACTTTCCCTTAAAATTTGGTATTATAAAGTCTAATGGTTTAGGAGATATGAATTATTGAAAAATCCCTAAAGTGTGGATAATACAATGGAATACTATTAATGTCACAATTTTCTAATTATTAATAGGAATTTATTTTTTGGCATGCACGATGTGAGCCGTCAGATTAGAGATCCAACAGTGGGGCCTTCATCTCCTAGCTTGAGTCAGATCGGGAAACAAGAATAGTGAGAGTCCAAGATCTGGAGAGGTTTTTGTACAATTCTGATCTCTGCGGCCCTAGCTAGCTTTCCCATTGAGTCCAGGAGAGAAAAATGAGCCAACCTACCCTAGATTTCACCCTATTTGGTGGCTTCTAGGAGTTTCTCCCAAACCTCTAAACCCTTCCGCCATGGACTAGTATATATAGGGGGTGTACAACCACTCTGTAGACATACTAAGAAGACCTGAAGATCACCTGCAAGCTACCCATTGCTTCCCTACCCTTCAATTGGCCTAGAGGTGGTCCAGAACGATGATGTTATAATTCCAAATTTGGTTGTATGATTATGCGATTATTTAATCTAAGGGTTTTCTTGACAATTTGTGCACATTGTTTTACAAGTTGGGTTTCTTTGCAAAATTGTCTTGAATTATGCATTTCGTGCTTTTCCCTATTCCAGTAAGTCAATGGAAGTGTGAAAGGATAAAGAACACAAGAAAAATCCATAATAAGGGAAAAGACAAGAAGAAAGTAAATAACTTAAGTTTTATTTAAGAAAAAAATGAAATTCTCTAGAAGGTGGCATAAATTGCCACAATAAGATGGTTTTAGTACCACTTACCTTCTAATACCTAGAAAATTCAATATTAAGAGAATGGAAAAGGAAGAAAGAAAAAATATGAGGTTTAATGCATTATATATGCCTTTTTAGTATATGACATGCATATGAAGAAAAAGAGGTATTTTTTGAGTTTTGACCCCAAATTGTGTCAATGGGTATATTATGTCTTCAAGAACTTTCCCTTAAAATTTGGGATTAAAAAGCCTAATGGTTTAGGAGATAGGAATTATTGAAAAATCTCTAAAGTGTGGATAATTCATTGGAATACTATTAATGTCATGTGTAACATACTGAATCTCAGGGTCTTTCCTGCAATTTACCCACTTTTGAGCTTTTCTTTGCCTTCTAGTCCATTTGGACCTTTTTCATAAATTTCCCTTCTTTTATATTCTTTTTGGACTCCTTGTGCAATTTGAGCACAATTCAAGGTTGAAATTACCTTTTTCCCTCATTTATTTAAATGGAGGGGCGTTTGCACAAATAACCCACTTAAGGTAATAATTAAGGTCTGATAATGCAAAATGGAGTTTTATGAGAGATAATAAGTGGATAATGTTAATTTGGAGCTTTTTGGATAAATATATTAGCAATAATGTGTATTTGAGTTAATGTATGAGAACATTAACCTTAATTGTTTCTCTCTCCTCAAATTATGATTTTATTTCATGAAAATATGTTATTTAATTGAGAAATGATGATTGAAATCTTAATCTGTTTAATATCTCGAAATTTACTCACATGTTTCATAGAAAGAAGACTTTTCATATAATTCATTCATTTTAATATATTAATATACACTTTAATGAGAAATATATTTATTAAAGGCCAAAATATGTGTTGAATGCAAAACTAATTATATAGCATTGTAATATGCGTCATTATGAACCTATGGTCCAAATTTGGTGGCTTTTGGACTTCATTTGAGCCCTCAAACCGATTTTATAAGCTTTAGTTTAGTGTAACTATATTGCATTGAATTGATTTCATTTATATAGTTTTGTAACGCCAAAGTCTGTTGTCACGCGCACGGACCACCGTGGTCCAACATCTAACAGTTCAAGTTTTTTACCCCAGTTGATCTGATGATCGTCGTTTCATCTTCCTCCTCGGGACCGTTCGTGCAGCTGAGCGGTCAGGGTCCCTCGACCCGATCTCCCTCCCTGTTTGACCGTTTGGCATGATTCTTCTTGCATTCGCTTCGGCTTTCGATGGCGTTCCTAACTAGCCCTGAACATCTCCTCCCTCACCCTATGCAAAAAATTCCTAACCACAACTCCTTCTTCTTCTCCGCCATGGTTTCACAAAGTGTTCTAGAGCCATGCTCACACCTGTTTAAGGGTTGAGAAACGACCCTCAGGCTTCGAGCCTTCCTTCTCCTCCCCCAATTTCTTCGCACCCTGCCCTGACGACCCTGACCTACTCGGAGTACACCGCCGACAATGGCGAGCCAGTGCTACCTGTTCCGACCACCTTGTACCAATTACACGTTAGGTGAGCATCCTCCACTTCTGTTCTTCAATTCCATTACACCTCCTCGCCTCGCGATGCCCCCCGAACGCCGGGTCCTGTAAGCTCACCGTCGAACTCTGCCATTGGTGCAAGCCTTTTTAGCCTACGTGGATTTTTCTTGCATTCTGATTGGCTGATGTTACTTAATTCATAGTAAATCGATCCATGGTCATAAAAATGCAAATAAATAGCCAATGGAAAGGATTTTTCGAGTAGAATCCAATTTTGTGGTTTTTGAAGCCTGATTCTAAATGATTTTTCGAAGTTTGCTTTGAATGCCTTTTAAGTGTATAAAATGTTCTAAAATTGGTAAATAATTCATTTTAAGTTAAATTGAGAGATAAAAGGTGTTTTCCTAGTCAGTAAAATCTAAGTAATGTTTTGGGTCAGGTTTTGAGTCCTAAATCAAAGTCTTGCAAACAAGGTCTAAAAATGGGTATTTTCCTTATACTTTAAGCTTTATAAATACTAATTCATGTGTAATGTTGTAACTAGGGAAAAATGGAATGGTGATACAATCAGATTGGTGAATGTGATGGTAATTAATTAAAATAGGTATGTGAAGCCTATTTTAGTATGTGACATCCATGATGAATGTGAAATCTATGTGGAATGTATATGTGCAAATTACCTATCCTTCAGTTGGGCTCTTATCCAACCCTACCCTAAAGATGTGCTAGCCTTGTTATCCTTTAATATTCCTTTATTTGGCTCTTTACTTATTTGATGCTTTTGTTTCCATTATGACTCATATATTTGAATTATGTGAATCTTGCTATTGCCTATGTTGGCTCATCTTTTTGAAATACTTGGAAACATTGTATATTGTTGTTGCTTATGTTGGCTCCTTTATTTCTTGGGTTTTATTCCCAATGCGATGTTGCAATCTTGTTATACTTATCAATACTGCCAAGTGACTATTAAGCATGATGTATTTTAGGCCAAATGACAATGTAGTGTACATGAGTACAAACCACCCATAGGGCACTGAGGTTTTAGTCCTCCTGCCGGGCACTGGGGTTTTAGTCCCCCTGCCACTTTTTAGGCACTGGGGTTTTAGTCCCCCTGCCACTGGTGAGGTCCGGTAGGTGCCTCACCCTACATTGAGATGACTTTGTGTCTTAATATATTCATGCTATGTGATTATTATTGTGGTGAATGTTTATGGCAATTTTCTCTCTCTTATTCATGTACTTGCCTCATTTATTTTGAAATCTCTTATTGTAGAGAACCTTTTATATTGCAATGCTTTAGATTATTTAATTGTCCTATTTCTCTTGAATAACACATACTTTTATCCTTCTCTTGCTGGATGACCCCAACCATCCAGGCTAGGATCAGAGTGCACATGGAAGCTTGGTGAACCTAAGGCTAAGGATAGGACAAGAAGAAAAGGAACATATAGCTTGCATGATCATAGTTGCTTTTATGTATTAAGTTGTTTTGTTTGGAGACAATATTGGCTTAGTCTAAGTCTTCCTCTACCTAGATCCTATGTTTGTATAAAGTTGTACTTGCTTTATGGAAATTTTGTAATGTACTCTTTATACATTTTGAATATAGTCAAGTTTTTATTTCTTCCGCTGCCACACGATTGGTGTATTTGTTTATCATGTTTAATAGTAGAGACTTGGTATTTACATCATGATTTTCTAGATTATTTATAGGATTTTATTTTTTGCCACTCGCAATGTCAGTCGTCGGATCAGAGATCCAGTGGTGGCACCGTCATCTCCTAGCTTGAGATAGATTGGGAAATAGGAATAGTGGTAGTATGAGATCTTGGGAGGATTTCATGCAATACCGATCTCCTCGGCCCTAGCTAGCTTTCTCGTTGAGTCCAGGAGAGCAAAACAAGCCGACCTAGCCTAGATTTCACCCTATTTGGTGGCTTCTAGGAGTTTTTCCCAAACCTCTGGACCCTACCTCCATGGACTAGTATATTTTGGGGGTGTATAACCCCTCTGCAGACTTACCAAGCGGTTTCAAAGATCACATGCAAGCTTCCCAATGCTTTCCTACCCTCAATTGCCCAAGACAGAGCGATCTTTACTCTAGTCTTCACTCCTGACTCTATGGAGGTTAGTCCTCCTCGCCCTACCATTCTTGATCACCTCCATGCCAATTGAAGGGTGCAGTGACTTTGTGGTGCCCTGGAGGAGGACCGGGTGTTGTCGTTTGGAGATGGGAAAGCGGGAATCTCAGAGTCAACTCATAGGTTGACTCCTAGCTCGCAAAGGAGAGATAGCCTGAGGTTGAAGAAGGGTTGTGGTGAAAATACCACCTTCCCCCCGATCCTCTCCTATGAAGGTTGACTTGCTTGATTGTGTTGTTAATTCTACTATTCCTATTTGGACTACAAATCCTCCTAAGATAGGTATGTGGTTATGCATAAGATTACCCATTGTAGTTTCATATAGTTTCTCAGAGGTTTCCTCTCATGGTTGAAATTATATGCTTGCTTGTTTATTTCATTCCATAAAAACTTTAAAGTGACTATTATTATCACATTATTATGAACATGACTAGACAAAATCTATGCCACCTCTAGATCTATAGAAAGGCCATCCGCTTGGATAGGGGAAGGCATATTTTGGTACTAGGCTGAATAGGGGTACATGAGAAGTCACCCACCGGAATAGGGGGAGACATGAGGAGTCACCCACCCGGACACGGGGAGACATGAGAAGTCACCCACCTAGATGGGGGAGATATGATGAAGTCATCCACCTGGATAGGGGAAGATAGTGAATATTGTAGTATGAGGCCCTGAGGGGTTTTGACAGAGGGTGGAGAAACCTAGATTGGGTAGTCATGGTGAAAATATTAAATTTGATTTGTTAAACAATAATTTTTGAATTATGTTGTTAGCATTATTTGTGAGATTATGTTTCCCCTGCATACTTCTATGACTTGTCATACTGAACGACATTTTGATTGTCAGTATTTTAGGATAATCTTGTTGGAAATAGAATATTCAAACAAAGAAGACATTGAAAGAAAATAAATGAAGTAAGGCCTAGAGGATATAGATAGATGGTCTATTTCTCGATAAATTCTAGAACCCATGTTTTGTAAACTTTGGAAAAAGAATTTTTTTTATCCTGCACCAAGTTTGGTTAGTATTAATTATTTCTGAGTATGTGCAAAACCATTTGATCATGTTTTTGGGATAACAGATCTAGTTTCTTGTCCTTCCTTAATTGGGGGTTGACAAGGAATGGGGTCATCACATTTGGTATCAGAGCTTGGTTTTCCACATAAGCTTTAATAATTATTAAACTTTGCAAAGTCTTTAGAGCCCAAAGGGAGTTATAAGAGAATTTTCCAAAGATGGAGGTGTCTAGAAAAGGATCATAGTCTGAGAGATGGAAAGATTTTCCTCCACCCCACTAGTCAATTTATGTGGACTCTCGAAATCCATATGACTGCCTAGCTGAAATCTGATATTTGTTTCGAAATAAGATACATCTAGGATTTCTCATCTACTCTCATCACTTCTTTTCCCCTTTTTGTTAACAAACGTTAAGTTGATAGGGTTTCTCTCTCTCCATCTCCTCTTGAGTATTGGGGTTATGGATGATAAGGATTAAGGTATCCTCTGCCAGACAATAAAATGCATGTAAGAAAGATGTCAGAGATATGAGATAATCATAAGTTATGAAACTATGGTAAATAGAGTTATTTGTGTGTTACAACATGGCCCGTATCAAAATAGTTGTCGTCCCTAATGACACCGCTGAAAAGTACCCTAGGCCAAGGCCCGTGTGCAAGAAGAGGCCCTCCTATGAAAAGAGAAGGCACGTGGAAGGTGAATCCTCTAAGAAAAGGAAGAGGGAAGGTGAAACCTCTGGAGGGAAAGGCCCTGAGCCTAAACCCATCCCCTTCCACATCAATATCTGTCAAGAAAGCCCTAGACCTGAAGAAGAACCCATGTCTGAAGATGAAGTGAGGGATGTTGTTGATTCCAGACTAGCAACTGGACCAATAGTGACACCAGCTAATGAGATGCTATGGTTAGAGCAGAAGAAGAAGTTGACTGAGGCCATCAATGCTCTCACCCTCAGAGATGTTCCTCGAATGAGAACGGAAAACCCGTGACCGTCCGTCCCTACCTTGTCACCACCATCTTGGATTTTGTGAAGCTGAATATTGAGAAGTTCTATGGGGAAAGACAAGACAAAGGTAGTAGAAAAGATCGACGCTTGGCTTTTACCTGTGGAAAATGGGTTCCATATTTTGGAGGTACATACAAGAAAGAAAGTTCTCTTATTCACTCATCTCTTGGAGGGAGCAGCAAAGATATGGTGGGAGAACCATATCATGGGCCGAGACCTAAGGGAAGAGCCCATGGCCTGGCCAGATTTCCATAATCTTTTTACTGCAAGATTCATACCTCCCACAACCAAGAAGGAAAAGGAAAAGCAATTCACTTTCCTAGTTCAAGGGAACTAGTCCATGGCCGACTACACTCACCAGTTTTGCCTCTTAGAGCATTTTGGCTCCATGCTGACTAAAGAAAGGAGGGTGGAATATTTCATGGGTAGACTTCACCCTGCCATTAAGCCCTATGTCATGTCAAGTAAGACAAAACTCTCTCTGAAGCTCTGAACTTTGCCTTGGACATGGACAAGACAGTCATGCCCCAGCAAAACCCACCCAAGGGATATATTGACTTCACTGAAGGAAGTTCCGATCCAAGGAATGACAACAGGAAGAACCAGGGTCGTCTCCATGGCAAGGGAGGAAAGGGAAAGTCCTAAATGAGCAATGACAATAAGGGTCGTCATGCAGATGCCGCAAATGTGGGAGATATCATCTTGGGAAGTGACACTTCGAAAGGAGTGTGTGTTACCAATGCCAGCAAGAAGGACACTTCCAGGCTAACTTCCCCCTTCCTGATCCTAGATGACAAGCCCCAGTGGCATCCCAGCCAGTGGTAGTAGCACCGCCAGTGGCACTGCCAGTAGTAGCGGCCCCACCAATCCCACTTGTAGGAGATCATCGACGGGCTCAAGTTTTCACCATTGACAATGAGGAAGCCAAGGCTAATCCCAACTATCTGATAGAGGTAATAACCCTTAGAGTAGGTTTTCTATCTTTGATTATGCAATGTAATGGAAGTTTGACTATCATGAAAACTATGTAGGCACACTTGAAATTATGGGACAAAGTGTGAAAGCCCTTTATGATTGTATATCAAGAAATACTTTTATTTCAATAAATCTTGCAACTATGCTCTATCTGGATTTCAAGGATTTAGGATAGTGTTGGAAGTCACTACCCCGAGCGGTCGAATTCTTAAGTGTCTTGTGAAAACCCCTATTTTACATGTTAAATATCTGAGTCATGATTTCCCTATTGATTTTATTTTGTTGGACATGAATGACTTTGATGTGATAATTGGCATGGATTGGCTTAATACCATAGAGCCCATATTGAGTGTAGGGAGAAAAAGATTTTGATAAAGAGACTCGGTCACCTGCCTTTAACCATTAAAGGGAGGAAGTATGCAACCACTAGTTTGTACATGTTGGCCTTAAAAGTAGAATAAAGGATATCCAAAGGTTGTCAGGATTTCCTCACAGTTGTTATAGAACCTGAACCTAAAGTTAAACCCTCAAGAGAGATATAGGTAGTTTAGGAATATGCGGATGTGTTCCCAAATGATTTACCTAGCCTGCCTCTTGATAGAGACGTGGATTTCACCATAGAGTTAGCTCCTGGAATGAACCCTATCTCTGGGGCACCTTACAGGATGGCCCTTATTGAGTTGTTAGAGCTGAAGAAGTAACTACAGGAATTGCTAGACAAGGGCTTCATTATGCCTAGTACCTCACCTTGGGGGGCTCCAGTCCTCTTTGTAAAGAATAAGGATGGATCACTCCGCATGTGCATCGACTATCGCATGATAAACCAAGCTACCATAAAAAACAAGTACCCTCCACCTAGAATCGATGACCTATTTGATCAGCTTAAGTCCGCCTAAGTCTTTTCCAAGATTGGCCTAAGGTATAGATATCATCAGTTATGATTTAAGAATGAAGGCATACCGAAAACCACTTTCCTTACCCTTTGTGGCCATTATGAGTTCTTAGTCATGTCGTTTGGACTGTCCAACACCCCAAGTGTTTTTATGAACCTCGTGAACATTGTATCCCAACATTTACTTGAATGTTTCATTATAGTGTTCATTAGATGACATCTTAGTCTACTCGAATGACCTAGACCAACATTGATACCACCTGGTTTTATGGGAATTTCTCAAAATGTGATTTTTGGATTGATCACATCATGTTTCTCAGACACATCATCTCTAGAGGGATGATCTAGGTAGATCCTACCAAGGTGTCTGCTGTATGCGAGTGGCCAACGCCAAAGAATCCTTCTAAAATTCACAACTTCCTAGGATTGGCAGGGTATTACCATCAGTTCATCCAAGATTTCTCAAAGACCGCCCTGCCCCTTACCAAGATCACTCAAAAGGATGAGAAGTCTATATGGTCTAAGTTGTGTGAAGCCTGTTTCCAAGAGTTGAAGGAGAAATCGATCACATCACCTGTGTTGACTCTACCATCTGGAAACGAGGGATTTATGATCTTCACCGATGCATCCAAAATATGGCTTGGATGTGTGCTAGAGAAGAATAAGCATGTTGTCGCTTATGCATCCCAACAACTCAAGCCAAATGAAGTGAACTATCATCTAACACATGACCTAGAGTTGGCTATGATCATACATGATCTGAAGATCTAGTGACACTACTTGTATGGTGCTACCTTTGAAATCCTCATTGATCACAAGAGCTTGAAGTATCTCCTGACGTGACACAACCTAAATGTTTTATAGATCCATTAATGAAAATAAAGTCAGTAAGCTACAAAGGTCAATCTACTGATTGAAGCAAGCATCTCAAAGATGGAATCTTCTATGTTGATAAGAAAGTCAAAGTGTTTGACTTGAGCTAGAATAAATTCTATGACTACAAAAGATTTAGTGGGAGCATATGAATATTCCACATAATGAAGCAAAATAACATCCTTATCCTACAAATGATTAACATCTGGCAAGGAAAGTACCTTCTCTGTATAGGACTTAGGAGAAGCATCCTATGTGATAGGAATTGGGATCTATACAGATAGATCTGGAAAGCTTTTTGACCTAAACATACACTTGCAAGATGTTGAAGGGTTCAACATGCATGATTCATTAAGAAAAACTTGTCCATGTTCCATGGAGTTAGTCTCTAAAGAGCCTAGTATCCCAATTCTTGTGAAGAATAGGAACACATAGATAGATGTCATATGCATTCACATTTGGATCTATCATGTATGTGCTCATCCTGTTATCTCGTATGTATTGAACTTGATGAGAAGATATCCTACAATCTCGTATGTATTGGACATGACGAGAGGATATCCAGTCATCTCATATGTATTAGTCATGATGAGACAATATATATACATGTCTAGTAATCTCATATGTATTGGACATGACGAGAAGGTATATGTCAGATGCTAGTGAGATTCACTGGACTACCATAAAAGAACATCTTTAGGTGCTTGTGAAGCACTAAAAGGATTAGTTCCTTGTTCATGGTATTAAGGGAGAGTTGGGTGTGAAGAGTTACACCAATACAAGCTTCCTAACTAATAAATAAATAAATTGCAATCTATTTTTGTGTTTGACCTCAAAACAAGAACTATAAGATGGAAGGGTGCTGAAATAATAACAATTGTTTAAATCTACAATAAAAGCCGAGTATCTCTGTGTTATGAAAACAACATGAGATATTATATGAAGTTCATATGGGTGAACTTATGAGAGGTTCCAACCATTGACGACTCAGTAGAAATATTGTGATAGAAATTGAGCTATTTGATAGGTAAGGAGTCTCAGATAACATACTACAGAACTTCCATCTCATACGAGATGTCGTATAATGAAGAGATGTGAAAATTGCAAAATACTGACTAAAAGCAAATGTTGCTAAACCTACAGAGTGCTTGTGTAGCAGAAACATGATGGACATGTTAAGATCACTCAGAATATGATTTGTGGGTGATTAGCTATAAGTGCAAGTAAGAGTCTGTTGGTATGTATACCCAGAGAGCCAATCATATGATGATTGGAGTGAGGCATTAGATACTTTATTTGATAATCATAAAGGCAATTCTGTCTATTATGTTTGTCTCAGTCTTGAGATGATGACACAAACATAAGTAGATGTCTAAACAATGATGTTACATGATGACATATGCCTTCAGGTTGAGGACTTGAACGATGAGATCATATGTATGATAAGAGTGCATAAATTCTTGTTATTTCTCTAGTCGGATATTAGTATTGAAGAAAAATAGACAACAGTAATACATAAGACTAGAGAGTGTGTTGACTAATGATAGAGTCTCATTATTCATGATATGTGATATCAAGTCAAACACACAGATACATGTTAGTGAACAATGTATCAGATAGACCGACCATGACTGTGATACATGGAAACCATGGAATCGTAGTCTGAATCATCTCTCATAGTGATGGTGGTGATTGTGATTCTTAGACCTAAAATCACTACACTCATCACATGTCTTTGGGTACACTTTGACATCATCAAATGCCATCCTAAAACATGGGTTGTTATAAGATGATGATTGGGTGACTTTGACACATGGGGATTGTCTATGAGTGATAGAGACAAGACTTGTCTCTCCTACTAGAGATTGATATCTAGGTCCCTTTGATAAGAGAGACTGAGAGTGTACAACCATACCCACATGATTCAATATATGATATGTGAGCTCACATGCATCTCAGACAGTCTTCTCTAGTTCTAGGAGCATGGACTGAACGTTGAGAGGATTATGATTTTATGCCTCATGTAACGTCCTAGGACTTTGAGGTCTCAAATAACATAATCTTAAAAGGAATAATTGGGCTGCCCATATCACAAAGGTGCACCTCCTTTTTAGGGATCCCATCTTTACAAAACTCCGTAGTTAATTGTGCTCATATTGGAGTAGTAGTGGTGGTCTGTGGGGCTAGTTGTCATTCCTGAAACTCTACTAGAACTTGGGCAGTGGGCCCGGGTGTTACAAATGGTATCATATCCATAACCCCCAGTAGGTGGGGCCCACATGGGCATGTGGCAGGCCAGTCTTGAGCCATGCGGCCCAGGCATGTAGGAAAGGGTTGTCCATGTTGATGTAGCCACGCTTGCACTGGTATTCTGTGATTGGGAGCTGGGTGTCCATGGGCCATTCTGGGTCTGCACTGAAATGGGGAAATATTATGAGGCCATACAATTGAGCTTGATGAGGACATCAAGAGTCTAAGTGGGGGATATTGTAACATCCTAGGACTTTGAGGTCTCGGATAAAATGATCTTAAAAGAAATGATTGGACTACCCATATCACCAAGGTGCACCTCCTTTTCAGGGAGCCCATTACTAAAGAACTCCATAGTTAAGCATGCTCAGCTTGGAGTAGTACTAGAATGGGTGACTGGTCGGGAAGTTGATCCTAGATTGCACATGAGTGAGGACAAAGCACACAGTTAAGGCTAGTGGTGGTTTGTGGGGTCACTCATCATTCCTAAAACTCTACTAGAGCCTTGGGTAATGGGCCCAGGTGTTACACCTCGTGTTCAATCTGGGTATCAGAGGCAAAGGAACCATACAATCATGATAACACTATTCACATATTATAGGTTAAAGTTGTTCTCCAACTTTCTGAATTACTTGGGTAGAAATGATGTGTGACTAGGCACAACACTTTGCTTGTGATGTCATAAGTTGTTATGGAAATTCACTGCCAACGCAATTATGGACCTATAGGGTCACACACATAGGATATACTTGGATTAAAGGAGTATATTCATGATTGATGTTTAGATTGAATGCTAAAGGAGTTGATGTATTCAATTAAACAATAGATCAACTAACTAGACTCAGAATCATCAAGTTTAAATGTTGGACTGACTGATTGGAGTGTAACGTTGATTGGAATTGATTACTAAAGTGTTTAGGTATTCAATTCACACACCAAGAGTTGACTCCACTGCCAAATGACCATATCAAGTGTTGAGATGGCTGTCTAGGGTGCCAAACGACCATCTAAGTGTTGAGACAAGCGTCTAGTTTGTCAGAGTGGTTGGAATGAAGTTGGCTGCCCAAACTGACGTGAACCAACCTATTCATACTAATGAACTGACCGACTCGACTTGGCTCACCAGACGACCATCTGGGTGAGCGAGATGACCATCTTGCATGTGTGAGATCTCTCAGTTAGACTGGGGATGGTTCTAGATACTTTCCCAAATATGTTTGGATTGCACAATACTTATTTTGCAAGAAAAATTGATGTTTAACATTGATTAGAAGCGAATTGCCAATTCTGTGTACAAACAGGAAACTGTAGAAGCATGAGACGACTGTTTCACACTATGAAATGACCATCACACACATGATACTACCATTTCACAGTGTAAGATGACTATCTTGCGGCCCACAAAATATTCATGTTTTGAGACCCTTCTACTCACACATCAACTGGGAACCCTAACTCTGCCCTCTATTATAAATAGAGGGGTATTGGGGCTTCCCAACACACACAATTGGGATCAGTGGCCCTGACAATTATTGTCCTCTCTAGTTGTGGTAACCAATAGAGATCCCAAGTAAGTACTACCTGAGCAGGGAGGGATAGTGAGGGTGGAGCAACTAAGATCAGTTGTTGTGGGAGAGCATGTCAGCAACTAGTACATTGACAAAAGGGGACAACTCCTTCCCGTTGGCTCTAGCAGTACAACATGGAGTTCCCGGTGGTCCGCGTGGACTACTCTATAGGTAGGAGTCTTTAGGCTCCTACTAGGAGGACGAAGTCAACCTACAATCCATGGTGAGTCCAAAAGAGCCATTGTAGGAGCTATTCGAGTCTACCATCCGCGGTGAACAAGAGCTGCACAAACACTAACCAAGACAACAATTGTAGGGTAATGTCACTGGACTTGCTCTAGGACCAGGTATAACCTTACAACCCTTCCTAGATACATTGTTGTTTATGAGATTCTACTAATTTCTGGGAAACATGCAAATAAATTTTTGTTTCTGGTGCCTATATCTGTGCCCGATTTCCCAAAAGTGGTATTAGAGCCTTGTCAATCTACGTTGTATCTGGGATCTAAATCAATAAGATCAGATTTAATTTTTCCATTTATTATTACATATGATGCAAATATTAAAATGATTATGTGCATATCCAATGAAATACTACATACAATCACAACTAATTTATATATATGATATGATATAATATGTAATCCATACGTGTTTCCGTAAAAATGTTTTGATGGTGGATGTTAGCCTGGTTATGGCCAAAGCCCCAAATATGTGTGTGCATGGTTGTGGTTCATTCCTATTGTTAATCAGTTTATGTGTTGATCCCCTCTCTCCTTTCCAACTATAAATTAATGCTCTTCTTCCTATTTCCTCTCGTAATGTAACTCGAGGTTTCCCTTTTATAATGTAAAGAAATAAGATAGTTTTAATCTATGCATCGTCATGAGAAGTTGTTTTGCATTGGATGAATTGACCATTTGGAGGACCGAGGGGTCCAGACGAGAGGAGTTGAACTGATTGACTGGTGTCCCAACTAACCGGCTATAGGAGACCAAATGATCATTTCAAAATCCCAACCGAGCAACCCAGAGGTGAGCTGACTGGTTCAGGTGTTGAACCAATCAACCCAGATTGGAGAAAGAACAAATCTACATCAACAACAGGATGCATGTGATGTCGACCTTAGGCAGTGGCAATTTCTTGAGGCTCCAAGGAATTAACCATTGCTCGTATATTTCTGATTTCATGTTCACATTGTGGTTATTGAATGTATATGATACATACTATAGTATGTGGTGATTGGATATGTATATGTATTTATATGTAAACTCCCTCAGTTAAAATATCAAAGTCTTAGATGCCTTCTAAAAGTGACACACATGAAAAGTTTGATCAACCAATAATAGGTGATGCCAAAGCGTGGTACACCGTCTATCTCATGGAAGTGTGATGGTAATGATGTAGGTGTTGCCAAAGTGGGGTACATTGTTATCATGCCGGCTTTTGGGTCAGGCTTTACTAGTGATTATCAGAGAGTATGGGCCTAGAGGCATGCAAATGATGATGGAAAGGAGTTGTGCATATCACCTATCCAAGAGTTGCATATGATGCAATTGGTATGATTGCCTACCTTGATAATTGACTGTGGATGCTAGTATAGGCTGAGTAATAGTTGAATTGTTTTGGACTTGGCCCACTAGAATATTGTATGTTGCGATATTCTAAATTGATATTGAGGGCTATCAATTTGAACAAAATAGTGGGAGTGATAATTAATTAAAATTCTAATCAATATCGTCAAAATTATCAAATCAAACAAATAAAAAATGTTTTGAAAAGTTGTAATATTCTTTTGTAGACAAACACAAATGCGGTATAGTTGCAATTAGTCCTCAAATAGGAAAAACTAAATGGGATTAAATTTTAAATCTGGTTTAGGACTTTGAGAAATGTTCTCAATAAGAGAAAGATCTATGTCCTTGAAAGACCAAATCCAGAGGAACCCACTCTAAATGCACCTAAGGAATAAATTGGATGCTTACTTGAAGCATGACAATGAAGTCATAGACATCTTATGCTATGCTGTATGAAGTATGAGTTGCATGAACAACATGATAACATTGAAAATTCTCGAGATGGTAACACATTTTAAGAATCATGGAAAGCAAATAAGGAATAATGTTTACAAAGCATTGTTTGAGGGCAAACTGGTAGAGGGAGATCTTGTAGACCCCATATGCTCAATATGATTGGACATGTGGAATGACTGGGATTTCTCTTAGGTCAAGAGTTGACCAGGGATACGATTCTACAAGTCATTGTATGAATCATATAACCAGTTTATTACATGTTGGGCATGTTGATGCCAAAGCATAAATAAAGGAGGACAAATATTTGATGAAGATCAGAGGAAGTGAGTCCAAGGATGAAGGCAAGGCTAAGAAGTGTTATGAGGCTAAGCTAAAGTTCATGTCTTATGCACTCAAGTTAGGATAAGGATAAGTGTAAGAGGAATTGTCCTTTTCACTTAAATGGTTAAGGAAAGACAATGCCACCATTGTCACCAGTTGGACATTATTAAAGGGATTATGCTCTTTGTGTAAGAGGGTCTCAGGAAGAAGAAAGAGATAGAGATCTCTACTTTAGGACCTGAGAAGAAATAAGCTAGAACTATGTGGAGAAAGGGTTACTGCCACTACAATTGAGAGTTGTCACTCAAGGGAACATGATAGAACTAGTGAATTGCTATTATGTACTTTCCATTAATGAAAACATCATATGTCTTGTATGACAAAGACATTATGTTTCATTTTAAAAGATATGATCTTTTATGGCAATGCCCTACGTCTCATAAACTATACTTGATAGTTATAGAGACAAATGTGTATGACACACATAATGAATGACTTGATGATTCAAACAAAGTATACCTATGACATTGTCATCTAATGCACATAAATTAGAAATGCAATTCTAGATTCCAAAATAGTGTTGGTCTAGACTCTTTTGGATATTGAACCAATAGAGACATGCATGTCTTATTTTTTGAGCAATATGAAAAAAACATCTTCAATAGTTGTAGTGGGAGAGCGATTATTCTATTAGGCCTAGTACATACTGATGTACAAGAGACCTTTTAGAATGAATGTTAAAGGTGGTTACTAGTACCTCACTATATATACAGATGTGATCAGTAGATATGGAAAGTTGAATTTAATCAAATACAAGTATGAATCTCTTGAAGTGTTCAAGGAGATCATAAATGAAGTACACAATTTACTTGGTAAAAGTATTAAGATTCTTCAATATGATCGATGTTGAAATATTTTAAACCAAGAGTTTGAAGACCTTCTGGAGATATGTGATAATAAATCACAATGAACTCCACCTGAACATGATGATGTGTCAGAAGGAAGGAATCACACCTTGTTAAGGTATGATTATCAATAAAACTAGATAAAACTCCAATTTCCATCGGGCACATGCTAAACACTAAAAGAATATACCGTCGATAATGGTTCAAAATTCACCATATGCAATATGGCATGGGAAGTGTTCCTATATGTCTTTGATAGGGATTAAAGATGAATGCCTATATAAGAAAGTTGTTTCTTAAAAGGGGCATTGTACACATATCATGAAAATGTTATTTTGTTAAATATTACTCTTATCTCAATGCTACAACAATGTTGTTTGTTGATCTGGATGGATAGATTCTTATCAAGGAACCTAATTTCGAAGGAATCAGTGGGAGTAAAAGTAGAACTCAGAATGTTCGAGACACACTAGAAAACATTGAACCTAAAAGAGGTACAGTGGGAACAATGAGAATCACAAAGTGTTGTCAAATCTTAAGTTCCTTATGTAACACAAAAACCTTATAGTTCTAGTGGATCATACCTTGATTTTGAAGGATATATGATATCTTATAACTCAGAAAGGCAATGAGTTGATCATAATGATGAGTCAAACAAATAGATTAGAAGCTATTGAGGGACTAGAGTCTAAGAAGTGGCTTTATGCCATAAGATCAAAGATGGACTCCATGTGCACCAACAAGGTATGATCTTGATGGATCCACATGAAGGGGTAAAACCCATAGGGTGCATTTGGGTATTTGAGAGAAGACAAACATGGAAGGGTAGATTGGCTGTGATGAGGTTCAAACAAGTTCAAGTTATTGAACATGTTGAAGTCTTTCACCAATTACCATGGTTAAATTCATCAGGATCATGCCTGCAATTGCAACTTAATAAGACTGTGAGATTTGGCATATGGATGTTAAAACCGCATTCCATAACTGGAATGATTATATAGGATGTGTACGTGTCACAACCTAAAGGTTTTATAAATCCATTAATGAAAATAAAGTTTGTAAGCTATAAAAGTCAATCTGCTGATTGAAGCAAGAATCTCAAAGCTAGAATCTTCTATGTTGGCAAGAAAGTCAAAGTGTTTGACTTTAGTTAGAATAAAATCTATGACTATAAAATATTTAGTGGGAGCATATTTATATTCCACATAATGATGCAGAATAACATCCTTATCCTATGAATGATTAACACCTAGCAAGGAAGGTACCTTCTCTGTGAAGGACTTAGGAGAAGCATCTATGCATTAGGAATTGGGATCTATACATATAGATTTAGAAAGATTCTTGACCTAATAAAGATAACATATACTGGAAATATGTTGAAGGGTTCAACATGCATGATTCATTGAGAGAAAACTTGTCCATGTTCCATGGAGTTAGTCTCTGAAGAGCATAGAGTCCCAATTCTTGTGATGAATAGGAACACATAGACAGATGTCATATGCATTCACAATTAGATCTATCATGTATGTACTCATCCCGTTATCTCATATGTATTGAATATGATGAGAAGATATCTCATAATCTCGTATGTATTGGACATGATGAGAGAATATCCAATCATCTCATATGTTAGACATGATGAGATGATATATATACATGTCTAGTAATCTTGTATGTATTGGACATGATGAGAAGGTATATGTCAGATGCCAGTGAGAGTCACTGGACTACCATAAAAGAACATCTTTAGGTGCTTGTGAAACACTAAAAGGATTAGTTCCTTGGTCATGGTATTAAGGGTGAGTTGGATGTAAAGCATTACACCGATGCAAGCTTCCTAATTGACAAATAAAGTAATCACAATCTGTTTTTGTGTTTGACCCTAAAAAAAGAACTGTGAGCTAGAAGGGTTCTGAGCTAATGACAGTTGTTTAAATCTACAATAAAATCCAAGTATCTCTATGTTATGAGAATAACAGAAGATATTGTATGAAGTTCATATGGGTGAACTTATGGGAAATTCCAACCATTGATGACTTAGTAGAAATACTGTGACAGAAATGTGAATATATGATAAGCAAGGAATCTCATATAGCATACTACAACACTTCCATCTCATACGAGATGTCGTACAATGAAGAGATGTGAAAATTGCAAAATACCAACTAAAAGCAAATGTTGCTAAACCTACTAGAGTGCTTGCGCAATACTAAACATGATGGACATGTTAATATCACTTAGAATATGATTCGTGGGTGATTGTCTCTAAGTTCAAGTCGGATTCTGTTGGTATGTATGCCCAAAGATCCAATCATATGATGATTGGAGTGAGACATTAAATACTTGATTTGATAATCATAAAGGCAATTATGTCTATTATGTTTGTCTCAGTCTTCAGATGATGACACAAACATAAGTAGATGTATAAAGAATGATGTTACATGATGACATATGCCTTCAGGTTGAGGACCGAAATGATGAGATCATATGTATGACAAGAGTACATACATTCTTGTTATGTCCCTAGTCGGATATTACTGTGGAAGCAAAATAGACAACAGTAATACATAAGACTAGAATGTGTGTTTACTGATGATAGAGTCTCATTAGTCATGATATGTGATATCAAGTCAAGCACACAGATACATGTTATTGAACAATGTATCATACATACCCACCATGAGAGTGATACAAAGAAACCACAGAATGGTAGTTAGAATCATCTCTAATAGTGGTGGTGGTGATTGTAGTTCTTAGACCTGAAATCACTACACTCATTACATGTCATTGGGTACACTTTGACATCATCAAATGCTATCCTGAAACACAGGTTGTTATAACAGTGATGATTGGGTGACTTTGACACATGGGGATTTACTGTGAGCGATAGAGACGAGATTTGTCCCTCTTACTGGAGATTGAAATCCAGGGCCCCTTGATAAGGGAGACTGAGACAAAGGATCTATATGATCATGATAACACTATTCACAGTTTAAAGGTTGAATTTGTTCTCAAACTTTTCGAATTACTTGGCTATCAATGGTGTGCAACTAGGCACCACTCTTTGCTTGTGATGTCATAAGTTGTTATGGACATTCACTGCCAACATAATTCTGGACCTATAGGGTCACACACATAGGATACACTTGGATTAAAGGACTATATTCATGAATGATGTTTAGATTGAATGCTAAAGGTGTTTAGGTATTTGATTAAACAATAGATCAACTGACTGGACTCAGAATTCATCAGGTTCAAGTGTTGGGATGACTGATTGGAGTGACAGGTTGATTGGAATTGATTACGAAAGTGTATAGGTATTCAATTCACACACCAATAGCTGACAGCACTGCCAAACAACCATCTCAAGTGGACATGCATCTGGGGTGCCAAACGACCATCTCAAGTGTTGAGACGGGCATCTGATTTGTCAGGCTGGTTGGAATGAAGTTGGATGCCCAAATTAAGGTGAGCCAATTGGTTCATACTTTAGAACCGATCAGATCGGATCACTAGATGACTGTTTGGGTGAATGAGATAACCATCTCGCATGTGTGAGATCGCTTGGTTAGGACGATGAAGGTTCTAGATACTTTCCCTAATTCGTTTGGATTGCACAATACTTGTTGTGCAAGAAAAATCAATATTTAACATTGATTAGAAGCTAATTGCCTATTTTGTGTGTAAATAGGAAATTGTAGAAGCACGAGATGAGCATTTCACAATGCGAGATGACCGTCTCACAGTCCTTAGATTCTAGAACATTCATGTTTCCAAACCTTTCTACTCCCACATCAATTGGGAACCCTGACCCTGACCTCTACTATAAATAGAGGGGTACTGGGGGCTTCCCAACACACACAATTGGGATTAGTGGCCCTGACAATTTTTGTCCTCTTTGGTTGTGGTAAACAATAGAGAGCCCAAGAAAGTCCTACTCGACTTGGGAGGGATAGTGAGGGGGGAGCAACTGAGATCAGTTGTTGTGGGAGAGCATGTCAGTGACTAGTATACTAACAAAAGGG
Organism: Alisma plantago-aquatica; assembly: GCA_963693085.1. Lineage (NCBI taxonomy): Eukaryota > Viridiplantae > Streptophyta > Magnoliopsida > Alismatales > Alismataceae > Alisma > Alisma plantago-aquatica. Next base: position 1,135,823,311 of record OY856410.1, on the reverse strand, counting down.
GACAACTCCTTCCCGTTGGCTCTGGAAGCGCAATGTCTAGTTCTCAGTGGTCCACATGGACTACTCTAGAGGTAGGAGTCCTTTAGTTTCTACTAGGAGGATGACGTCAGCCTACAATCTATGATGAGTCCACAGGAGCCGTCATAGGAGCTGTTTGAGTTTGCCGTCCGTGGTGAAGACCAAGAGATGCACACACACTATCCAAGATAACAATTGCAGTGTGATGTCCCTAGACTTACTCCAGGACCACATATAACCTTGCAACCCTTCCTTCCTAGATACATTTTTGTTGACGAGATTCTACTGGTTTCCAACAAATAGACAAATAAAATTTTATTTCCACTTCCTATATCTGCACCCGATTTTGCAACAAATCCTTGGTGTTCAAAACAAAACAAGGAAACCCAAAAACATGAAATGAATTAATGGAAATCTTTATACCACACCATAGCTCATAGGGGTTTTCTTAAGAAAAGGAAGAGTAAAAACCCAATTTTGCACAAAACATGAAGTACTAACGGCTTCAGCCCAAAACTTCTTTGGAGTGTTGTAATCTAGAAGCATAGTCCTACTCATCTCTTGTAGTGACCTATTCTTCCTCTCTACAACCCCATTTTGTTGAGGATTTCAAGGTGAATAAAAGTTATGCATAGACGAATTCCTCACAAAAGCGTTCAAACAAATCATTTTCAAACATTCCCCCATGATTATTGTAGATAGAAACAATCTGGTAAGATGCCTCATTTTCAACCCATTTGCAAAAAGATGAGAAAACATTGAGAGTATCACTTTTTTAAATGGGAAATAAGGTCCAAGTAAAGTGAGATAAATCATCGACAATCACCAAAAAATACTTTCTACCTCGAAGCAATTGCATACACATAGGTTGAAATAGATCAATGTGAAGAAGTTCAAGAGCTCTCTTGGTGCCAAGGAATCCTTTGGATTTGAAGGAGGACTTGGTTTTCTTTCCTTGGGTACAAGGTTGGCATTCCTCATCCTTTTCAAAATTCAATTTGGGAAGTCCCTTCACGAAGTCCTTTTTGCTCAACTTCTTCATCTGATGCATATTTACATGACCAAGCCTACAGTGCCATAAAGAAACATCATTCAAATTGGCAATAAGACATCTACTAACAATAGGCTTTACAGATCAAGCACAATAATATAAATATTACCATTTATAGTTCTCTTATATATGACATTGTAGGAGAGGGAATCTAGAAGCAAGCATTCTACAAAAGTAAATAGAACAAGGTAACCATTATCACAAAGTTGACTAACACTTATTAAATTGTGATGTAGGCCTTCATCAAGAAGCACATTCTTGATACAAAGTGAATTTCCCACATCACCCTGACCTATTACCTTACCCTTGTTGTTATCCCCAAAAGTCACTGATCCACCTTTATTCTTTGCAAATTGCTTAAAGAGGATGATTTCACCAGTCATGTGTTTACAACAGCCACTATCAAAAATCCATTGTCCTTTAACCTACAAGAAAGGAAGATAATCGGTGCCCAATTCGAACTTTGGGATTTGGGGTTAGCTTGGGGACCCACTTCATCTTAGGGACCCTCCCCTTCTCCCTGTATTGAAAATGAGTAGAATAATGATCATCACTGTTACAATGAGAACAAACCATATGGTTCTTTGAGCCAAATTACTCTCCATGAAAGATTGGAGGTACCTTACTCTTCTTCTTCTTACCCTTCCTTTTCCTTTTGAAGTACCCTCATATCCTAGACCACTCTTACCACTATGTTTGGTGGAGTGATCTAAAACTTCATTAAGGGACTTCTTCCCTTTGAGAAATGTTTGCAAAGTTGCTCTCAACTTATTTTTGTCATCGGCAAGAGTAATGATAATAGAAGTTAAACTAGCAATATCATCATTAGCAAGTAGTAGGTCAGCCTCAAGACAGAGGGCTTTAGTCAAATAAGAATTTTTTTCAAGAGTAATAGAAGCAACATCTTTGCTTGGCAAATTAGATCTAGAAGATAAATCATTCACGTGAGCAAGTAACTTAGCATTTTTAGTTTTAAGTAGTTGAAATTCTTTAACATAAACACCTCTTTCATCTCTATGAGTATCAATAACAAGCTTAAGTTCAAAATTTTCAGTTTTAAACAACTCAAGCTCATCAAGGCATTTTCTATTCTCTTCCTTAAGACTAGAGATATTCTTAAGGTAGATCTCATTCTCAACTTCAACCACATTGCATTGGAGCTCAAGATCAAGAAATTGTCCTTGCAAAGAATCAATGTTCTCAAGATAAACTTCTCATTTTGATCAAGGATGTCAATTTTAGCTTAAAGATCATCAATAATCGCACCTAATTTCTTCTTCTGAGATTTACATTTAGAATAAGAAGAACGGGTAGTATTAAGCATTTCTACAAGAGTTTCTTTTGACAAGTCATGCAAGATTACCTCACTTACCTCACTTAGCTAACCTATGTCTTCACTTGTGGAGGCCATGAGTGCAAGATGCCATTCACCTTCATCGGAGCTTGAGCTACTTGAACATGAGTCCTCCCAAGATGCATGAGTTGTATCCTTGATTCTTTTATACTTATTATCCTTCCTCTTCTACTTGCCTTCTTTCTTGTAATAATCCGTCTTCTTGTGGTTGCTCTTGTGGTGGCTCTTCTTGGCCTTTAGGCATTCATTCTTGTAATGCCCCTTTTGTCCACACTCATAACACCTTTGAGTTTAGGATGAATAAGAATTTCCTTTGAAGTGTTTTCCATTGGAGTAGTTAGCTTCATGATCACTAGGGTCATCATCTTCACTTGAGGAGGTAGGAGAGGACCAACAAGCAAATTGTTATTGAAAGATCATTGCCTCCACTTGAGCTTTTAAGGCATTATATTTGACTTTCTTTGACTCCCTCTCTTCTTAATTTTCATCTTGCTCTTGCTTGTCTAGACTTGGCTTATGGGATTGAAGGTTTCCAATGAGCTCCTCCATGGCTAAGTCTTTAAGACTTCTGACTTCTTCAATTGAAGTCACCTTGGGTTCCCATATCTTTGGAAGAGACATAAGTATCTTGAAGTTGATTGAACCTCTATCCATAATTAGATGCCCCAAAGCTGCAAGTCCATTGACAATGGTGTTGAGCCTTGAGTACATGTCTTCCACTCTCTCCTTCTTTCCCATCTTGAAGTTCTCAAGAAGCCCATTAAGCATGTAGATATTGGACTCCTTGATTTGCTGTGTGCCTTCATATGTGATGCACAACTTGTTCCAGATCTCATGGGTTGTATCCCAAGATGAGATCTGATTGATCTCAAAAGGAGTGAGGGAAGCATAGATGATGCTTACTGCCTTGGCATTATACTGCGCCTTCTTGACTGTGCCTTCATCCCAAGTGGATACATCCCCAGTTGGCTCTTTATAGGGGAGAATCACCACCTTATACATGTCATAGTTGGTTCCTTAGAGAAATAAATCCATCTTTCTTTTCCAATAAAGGAAATTGGTGCCGTCAAATACTGGTGGTCGCATGGAGAAACTTCCCTCTAGGTTGAGTGACCCAAGTAACTCACCCATCTTCTCGTCTCATTGGAGATGTGTAGGAGAATACTGTGGCTCTGATACCATTTGTTGGATCTAAGGGATCGAGGGTGGGTAATTAGATCTTCAAAACATACAGAAAACTTGTTAGACCTTCAAGTTACTTCAAATATGCTTAATTGCAAATAGTAATTTTGATGGAAATTGAAACATACAAAGCAATGATGAGAGAGATTGAAGCAACCATGATAATAAGCTATTTTAGAGTGGTTCCACTTTCCAAACTAGGAGAAAGTCAGTCCACCACCTAGAGAGGTCAAGCTCTAAAATTTCTAAGATGTCTACTCCTTATATTCACTTATAAGAGTTACAACATATGACCTTCCTTTTCTGAGACAAGGATACCCATATTCCCTTTTAGGCAAGGGAGCCAACAACCTTACAATCAAGGGCTTACCTATCCAAGAACTAGTCTTCTACCTCACAAAGGTCTTACCCACTCTTGCAATCAACTGGATGCCTTCGCCAAGGTCCTTCCTATCATGCAATGAGTCTTTAGACTTGAGGATTTACCAACCAAGCTCCTTGGATCTTCCGCCTTAATCTTCTCCTTCACTCAAAGCAGCCTTGAGCACCTTCTTCTTTAGCTGAAGAATCTTGCTCCTTCTCCTTATCTTGGAGAAGCTTTCACCAATGGAGTATTCAAGAAAGGGGATTGGAGAAAGAGAGATCTTGAGAGCCTCACAAGTGTACAATGAAGTGGCTCTCTCATAGGAATCCTATCTCACTCATAGTGAACTAAATGATTTGTAATCAATAGAGAGAAATGAGCTCAAGTGGACTAAAAGCACTCAACTATAGCAAGGACCTTGAATAGCATGAATGAGCAAACTTGGAATGAACTCCAAGGGGTCCTATTTATAGCTGGGGGTGTCCACTAGAGTGTGGGATCACTTATACACATTTACTAGCCATTTGGAAGGGTGAAACAAATACAATTTTGAGATTTTCACCTCTCTAATGGTTAGAATCACTTTTTTTGCATTCTCCATACAATGCATTCGGTCAGGTTTTAATAAAGATAACTCGACCAATCACACTACGAGACAAAGCCAATTTAAACCATTGGTCGAGTTTGTCTTGATGGAAACTTGACCGATCACTTAAATTGAGTTTGCTCTGCAAAGGGATCAGTCGAGTTCTGTGAAATGGAAACTCGATCGATCAACATTCATTCTCAAAATCCATCAAGGATCGGTTGAGTTGGCAACTCGACCGATGAAGTTGTTGTGATGAATTTTACAAAATGAATTTAAGGTGATCAAACACTAGAATTAAGTGACCTTGATTTTTACTCATCTTAGTTACAAGTCATATCATCAATACAAATGATTACTAAGTATTCTAAGGTGGTTTAAGGTGTTTCCCACAAAAGTGCATTTGCATTGCTTTTGACTTGAACTAAGACAAGTAGGGCTTGAGCGATTTGATCCTTTTCATGTACATAATGCCTTAAATCAATCTTAACAAACATATTAGATACATAATAATGGAATGGTTAAGTCATTATCAAAATATGGACAATGTTCAGCACTTATGTTAACACTATCATCTTCCTATTATAGGTGACAATCATAGTATCGGTGCACATTTTGATTTCCACATCCACTTTAGATAGGAAGGTTCTCCCTAAGATGATGTATTCATATCCATCCAAGGTCTTAAAATCTACAACCAGAAGATTTTTTGGTAGACAACAATCATTCTATTGTCAACTACACCATCTGATTGTGCTGGATGCCAACATGCATTTTCCTAGACCCATCAACAAGCAACAAAACACAATTGGTTGGCATCATTCTCTCTATACCCAGATGCACAACCATGTTATAGGATATGATACTCACATTGGAGCCTGAATCTGGAAGTGCACGTTCAACACACTGCCAATTGATGTAACACTCGATATAGGGTATCCCTGGGTCTCCCTTCTTTTTAGGGAAGTATATGCCCAAAATGAAGTTCACTCATTCTGTAGCAATGATTTCTATGGTTACTTCTTTGGATACCATTCTCTTAGTGATGAATGTATTTCTAATAAGGGACATGAAGGTTGAAAAGTGAATTCTTATTTTCTTTTGGACTCTCACCATGTAATCATACTTCTTTAGGAGATGGGGATTTTCTAAGTTAACATGAACAAATTGTAGTGGTTCCCCGAGTGTCCTCATCTAAGGAGAATGTGGAGAAGCACCTGCTATCTCATCACATGATGGGGAGAAAATTGAATTTTTAATGCCCTTGGCATGTTCATGAAATGATGGGGAAACTGGTCTCATGACCTCTAATGGGTGTGAGATGAGTGACTTTGCCTTCTCAAACAAAAATGGGACATTGGGTGGAATTTTCTCAAGAGTAACAGGGGCATCAAGCACTTGAGTGAATTAAGAACTTTCAAGAAAAAAGGGACATCATAATCTTTGATGCTCTCATCATCTCCACAAGACTTTTCCAACAATGGTTCTTCATCACAAACCTTGGTCACCTTATCCTCCCTTTCCATGAATTCCTCCACATCCTTATTCCCCTATATGACATACAACATGTTCACTTGATCATCGGGAGGAAGGGAAGCTCATGATGGTGATGGTGGTCTTTGGTGAGGTGTATTAGGATTTTGTAGGATCTAAGTTGGTTTTTGTGGAGGTTGTTGTGGAGGTGGTTGTTGTAGTTCCTGTAGAGAGTGATGATATTGGGGTGAAGGTTGTTGGGAAGAATGTAGTGGAGGTGGAGTGTATTGGTGGTTGTGGAGGTGGAGGAGCATATGGATGAGGAGGTCCTCGGTATAGTTACAAAGTTGTGACTTGTCCTTGTGGTGGGACATAGGCACCTTGAGGAGTGCTCGTGGAACCACCATCACTATTTAGGTTGGCCATGGTTTAGGAGGAAAGTCTTCCATCCTCATGGAGGGCAAGTGAAAGAGAGATTTGATCTAGCCTTTGCTTGAGGTAGCTAATTGTTTGTACATGGGAGGATACATCCTTCTTTAATTCATCTAGGTTTTGCAGTCTCCTAAGGATTTCTTCTTGAAACCTTCCACTATTTGTCATTCCTTGGTGTTTCCTTGGTTTCTGTTGTCCTTCTTCACCTTATTTCTTGCAGGAAAAATTGAGGTGATTCCTCCATTCTAGAGTATAGGAGTTAGACATGGACCCTTGTTTGTTGTGGTTCCCAAAAGCATAAAGAGCCTTCACCTCTTCATCAGTAGAATCAATTGCCATGGCATATTGTATGGTAGAACCCTAACTTGATTCTTCATTAACTTCATTGTGTCAACTAGAATCTTCATAATATGCAGATTTGCCTCTTCTCTAACTAGAGTTGGAGGAGGACGTGGAGGAGGAGCCCAATTCTTGTCACAATGCATACCCATGCTAAAATACCAATGACGTGAATTCTTAGCTAGGTGCTAAATGAGAGTCCATGACTCTTCTGGGGGCTTGTCCATGAAGGTTCCACCATAAGAGGAGTCAACCACCATTTGACCCAATTCATATATCCTGATGTAGAAAGATTTCAGAAGTTTCCAAATTGGGACCTCGTGGTGAGTGCACTCTCTAAGACGCTTTTGGAACCTTTCCTAAGTCTCATGGAATGACTTGTTCTCCTTTTGAGTGAATTAGGTGATGTACCTCTTCATTTATATCAACTTTGAGATGGGTTAGAATTTCTTCAAGAACTTATTCTTCAGTGCTACCCAAGCAAGCAATTATGGATTGGAGATATACCCTTCCTTAGCTTTCTCCTTGAGTGAAAAGGGGAATAGGGTCCTTCTAATGGAATCATCTGTGGCAGCTGGAGTGCAGAAAGTGGAGCACATTTGAGTAGGAATGCATCAATGTGATTGTATGTATTTTCATTTTTGAGTCCGTGGAAGGTAGGGACGAGTCCAAGGAGGGCTAGTGGAATGGAAAATTGTTGACATGTAATTTGGTCAACAAGGGTGGAAATAGGAGAGATGTAGTTACCTAGAGTGAAGTACTCATGAAGTGGCTTGGGTTGTGGAAGGATTTGGACCTTTTCCCATGCTATTTCAACCACTTGACATTGTCTGTGTCAGTGTTGACATCTCCTTCTACCTATCTCGAGATCAAATGGTATCAAGTCGGTAGAATTAGAGTGTCTCCTAAGAATGCATAGTTGTCACCTGCACAAGGAACAAATGAGAAACAAGAGCTAAGTTAAAAGACAAATATGTAAAAGTAAACAAAGAATAAAGAATGGAAATTGTGAGGGTAGTAGGAAAAGCTAAGCTACACCTACTAGCCATGTGGAGTGCCTCACTCCCTGACAATGACACCATAAATCTTGGTGTGTTTTTCAAAAGCAAACAAGTAAACTGGTAAAGGACAGTGACAAAGGGGAGAGTCAACACCACAACTACTAGGTAGCTATGGTACTTTCTATCCCCAACAATGGTGCTAGAATGTTTGGTGCATTTCTCAAATAGAGACAAGTAAACTGGCAAAGGACAATGCCAAAGGGGAGAGTCAACACCACAACTACTAGGTAGCTATGGTGCTTTTATCCCCAACAACAATGCCAGAAATCTTGGTGCATTTTCACACACTTCGATCTTTCAAGTTTATAAAGGACCTAGTCTTACACACTCATTTAGACCAATCACACTTCACCCACAAGCACACATGGCAGTGTTGCACTATTGGTAAGTGTCTAGATAAGGGTCGATCCATAAGGAGAGAGGGGGAACTATAGCTAGTTAGTGTGGGCTATGTTCTTAGAGTGGAGACTAGGGTTTAATCTTGATTTGGGTTGATTACACAAAGATGCAAGAAATTGAACAACAAAGGAAGATGAGAGAAGAAAAACCTTAGGGTACCCTAAACAAGAAGATCTAATTAACAAAAAAGCAACTACTTAAGTAAGAGCACGAGACTACACCAAACTAGCAATTAAGGCACTAAAGCAATTAGAGACCTCAACTACCACTATCTTGATTAAAAAAGAACTAAGATGCACTAACTATCCCATAAATGATTAACTACCAAGAGTAAGGAAATTTACTAAGGAACAAGTAAAGCAATTAACTAATCTAGCATGAATAATCTAAGAGAGAAAAATGAGTTTTAAGCAAGTTATGTGAATAGTGGGCCGTCTGGGGGAATGTCACGTGAATCCACGTTGAGGGGAATATATCACGTAAATCCTATATTTTCATTATAGATTGCCAAACCCAACAACCAGATAAGTGCTATTGGATTTTTCCTAAGCTACTAGTTAGCCATGGGTGGCATGGAGTGTGTGCAGGGGAACTACACCCTTGCAAACCCCATCCAACCTTACAAGGATTAATTGAACTAGGGATTGTGTGTAATTATAATAGGACTAGGAAAGTATATGTTTCTAGGGTAAGTGTTATTAGGGCAACTGAGAACCAAGGGTAGGAAGGAGGAGTAGAGATGAGGGTGTTTCACCTCATGTTACTCACCATCTAGCCTTTAGAAAACTCTAGGCAATTACATTAACCACTCTTACACTAGCTACTTAGATCTCACACCTAGTTGTAGGAAAAGAGATTTTTATATAGGAATATAGGGTGCTACTTAGGGATCCACTAGTTGGAACTAGGTGCAATTATTAAGATAGCCACATACAATTTGTTTTCCCCTAGAAGCTAGGTGTTTTCAAGCATCAAACAACAATCAATCCATGTTTAGAAGCATAAATCACAAGTAGAATAATGGGAAAAAAGACAAAAGCAAGAGACAATCACCATAGAATGAAAATTTTCTCATTAGAAGTTATATTCCACCAACATGGTATCAAAGTGACATTTAACCCCCAAACAACCCACAAAAGGGCTTATCTACACATGATAAAAAATAGCAAAAAAGAAAGAAGAAAGAAGAAGATAGCCATGAAATCTCGTGAAAGCTCCTTCTTTGTTCACCTCCTACCTACTGTAGGTCGAGAAACTCCCTCTAAGGCAAGTATGTGGCATGGAAGGGTGAGGTTTTGTTGTAGAAACCCTAGAAAACTAGGGTTTTGAGGTAGTGGAAGGTGTAAATTGAGTGGGTGATGGATGGGAGTAGATGTGAGCTAAGGGAGGTAGGTGTGAATACTAGGGGGATGTAATAATGGCTAACCTCTGAACCTAGAGCTCTGATACCACTAACTTGTGGCATCCAACTCACAAAAACAAGATTAATTAAGCAGAAGCGATCATTTGCAGTGGATTACTGAAAATCACTAAAAATTAAAACCTTTTTTAGAGAAATCCAATCATAGGAAAACTCTTTCAACAAGAACCAATGTATTACATTTACATCCTGGTTCATAAGTACATATGTTGTATCATCTCTTCTCGAGGGTTACAACATCAACTGCCTTGTTAAAAGCTAAACACAGACAGCATAAGAACCTCGAGGCATCAAGACAAAATCTCAAAACGATGTAAAAACATTAACTACTAACTCCGAGGACCTGAGAGTACAGAGATGACACATAGGACTTCTATCTATAAACATGACAAACAACACACTCCACCTGAGCTGTTGTTGCTGTACCTACTACTACTGAAGTTCTTCCTCTGCAAGATATTCTCAATCTCCTTTGTGCTCATCCACCTAAAAAATGTTGGATCCTACGAGGGTGAGACAATTGAAAAATTGCCCCAGTGAGAGATATAACTCTCTGCCAGAAACATTATTATTGCAGTTTATAATATAAATTTGAATAGAGAATAAGCAGTTTATATCGTTCTCATATTTAACTATTGCAACTATCTGTGATAGAGCAATAAATCATCTATTCTCTTTATAAGGAATAGAAAGAACATGCATATTATTTATCTATTGTATTAGCTCAACATCTCATGCTTTTCTCATGATACTCATTACTCTAATATGTCATTCATGACTCTTTCTTATTTCTATCTGATGGCCTTAGCCAATCTGCTAAACAGATATTGGTTTATACTAGGCATGAGAGTGTACATCATCATGTCTTATTTAGGCATTGGTCCATACCAATCCTGTATAAATATTCCAGGCATTGGATTATACCAATCCTGTGCAACTAGTACAAGCATTGGACTTATATTGTTCCTGTGTATCCATTCTAAGTATTGGACTATGTCAATCCTGTGACATTATTCCAGGTATTGAACTATGTCAACCCTGTGCAATTATTCCAGGTATTGGATTATACCAACCCTGTACAATTATTCCAGGTATTGAACTATGTCAACCCTGTGCAATTATTCAAGGTATTGAACTATGTCAACCCTGTGCAATTATTCCAGGTATTGGGATTTAACCAATCATGTGCAATTATTCCAGGTATTGGGATTTAACCAATCCTATGATATTATTCTAGGTATTGAACTATGTCAATCATGTGATATTATTCCAGGTATTGGGATTTAACCAATCCTGTGTTATTATTCCAGGTATTGAACTATGTCAATCCTATGATATTATTCTAGGTATTGGGATTTAACCAATCCTGTGTTATTATTCTAGGTATTGGGATTTAACCAATCCTGTGCAGTTATTCCATGTATTGGGATTTAACCAATCATGTGATATTATTCCAGGTATTGAACAATGTCAATCCTGTGATATTATTCCAGGTATTGGTATTTAACCAATCTTGTGTTATTATTCTAGGTATTGGAATTTAACCAATCCTGTGATATTATTCCGGGTATTGAGATTTAACCAGTCCTGTGTTATTATTCCAGGTATTGAACTATGTCAATCCTGTGATATTATTCCAGGTATTGAACTATGTCAATCCTGTGATATTATTCCAAGTATTGGGATTTAACCAATCCTGTGTTATTATTCCAGGTATTGAACTATGTCAATCCTGTGATATTATTCCATGTATTAGGTTATTACCAATCATGTACATCTTATCACAGATTACCACATCTTGTCACCTCACATTAGGCAATAACCATTCTCATGGCTCATAGAGCACATTTAATATCTTGTCACCTCTCACTAGGTAAAAATTAACATCATGGCTCACAAGACCTATAAACATCTTGTCACCTCTTACTAGGCAACATCTAACCATATGGCTCACAAGGCCATTAAACATCTTGTCACCTATCACTAGGCAACATCTTAATCATATGACTCACAAGGCCATCACACATCTCGAGTATACAATCATGTTTATTACTCTTAACATTTATCATTAAATGATTATCAATACAAGGTATGAGTTCATTTCTCATCCTTATCATGGTATGATTACATCATACTCATTAGTTTGGCTTAACCTCATTCTCAAGGTATATTAGCCTATACTTATCAAAGTATATCAAACTCATTACAATTCATTGTAACAAATTACATAACACACTTCATGGGTTTCTTGTCCAAGTATATTGGATTTGACGTGCATCAAGGTATATCAACCCTGGAATGCTAAAAGTGATATCTATCATATTTTGATGTATCACTTTCCTCATCACTTCCAACTTACTTGAGTTGTCAACTTATCTTGGATTAAGGTGTTTCCCATCTTAATACTTTCATTCACTAACCTATCACTCTTACCATGAAGTGCATAGGTCACACACAAGAATGGTCCAACTATCTTCAATGATATTGACTCATCTCAGGTTAAGGCATTTCTTACTATAAGGTTGTCTATAATCAACCATTTTATATATTTCACCTTTATAAGGCTTGACCCACTATTTTATTATTAGGGTTCTGGTTTGTCATCATATTGCCCAAGATTAGGGCTTCATGTATTATAATTCAAAATTTGAGTTTCACATACCTTCACCCTGTATTAGGGCTCCTTTGATTTAGGTTTCACATGGCATCACCCTCAAATAGGGTTTCACGTGGCATCACCCTCAATTAGGGTTTCACATGGAATCAACCTCAATTAGGGTTTCACATGCCTTTACCCTATTTCAACATTAGGGTTTACTATTCACATCTCATCAGGAATTATCATATACTAACACCCAATTTAGGGTTAGGTTTTACTATTTCTTCCAATTAGGGTTTTATATTCCATTACCCACAATTAGGGTTTACTATTCATCCTAATTAGGGTTTATCATAAAAATACCCTAAATTAGGGTTACTCATGTCATTACCCCAATTTCATTTCACATCAGAATTTCCCTAAATTAGGGTTTGAGTTCATTAATCGACTCAATCAAGGTTTTATGATCTCTTATTCAATTATCATACCCTAATTGTATGTCACATCATTTTGGATGTTTTAGGCTTAAGTGCTACATGATTGTCATTCATGTATGAATTTTTCTCTCTCATCCTACTCAGGATGTCCACTACTCAATTCTTGATTAGATTGAACCTACCCTTTATTCAAATACATACATTTTAGGGTTAACATGATGTATTGAATTATTACATCATTGTGCATCAATGATTAATCCCACTAAGGGTATCGATCATCTAAGTACATTAGGTCTCCAAATAGTTTAATCAATTGAACCTTTAATTATATGAGGGTTCCAAATGAATTGATCAATTGAACTTTCAATTCCATTAGTTGATAAATTGGATTAACCAATTGAATCTTCAATTGCATTGGGTATCCAATTGGATTGACCCTATTGGACCTTCAATTACATGGGATGTCCTAATGGATCCACCATGTTTCACCTCAAAAAGATCTGATTACATAGGCCCTAAACAATCTTAGTTCTCAAAATTCAATTGGTAGAAAACCATTTGGGCAAATTGTTCTTGAAACCGATTAGACAAAATAGGTGTTGAAACTGTTTGCACTTTGGGTCTCCAAATGGTTTGAGACCGTTTGGTCCCAAATGGTCTTGAGACCATTTGGAATCAAACGGTCTTGAGACCATTTGGGCTCAAATGGTCTTAAGACCATTTGGTCCAAACCATCTCAAAACCGAATGGACCAAAAAGTCCCTTCAACACTTACACGATTCATGATTTCAATGGATGGACCAATATCAATTGAATCCCTGATTTCTTTGTCACTTGAACTATTGAATCAACCTTCAATTAGACCATCAATTAGGGTTTTTGAACCCAATTGATCTAGGGTTTCAACTCAAGAATCCTTCAATTATGACTTTGACATGACCTGACCCCAAACGGTCTTGAGGTCATTTGGATGACCTCCAAACGGTCTTGAGACCATTTGCCTCATTCTATCCTTGGAATTTGTGAAATTCCATTAGGGTTTAGATCATTGGATTGATCATCAAATCAACACTCAATTGCATTTCAATTTGGTATCTCTGGACCTTCAATTACTCAACCATACTTAACCCTAGACCTCCAAACGGTCTTGGGTGACCCCCAAACGGTCTTGAGACCATTTGGGTGACCTCCAAATGGTCTTGGGACCGTTTGGGCTCAAACACCCAAAAATCTAAATTAACCAAATTGAATTTCAGCACCTAACCCGATTAGGGCTTGCTAATTGATTGACCTTCAACTAATGAACTCTTTGGAATTAATCAATCAAATTTGGTGGGTCATCAACCATCAATATTAATAATCAACTTTTACAAACGGTCAACCCTGGTCAACTCTCCCAAATGGTTTGAAACCGTTTAGCTTCAAACAGTTTGATGAAACTGTTTGCTTTCAAACAGTTTTGTTGAAACTGAATGAGCAACTTGATGAAACCGAATGAAATACAATTTCTTTGGGAAATGTGTCCAAGATGATGTCATAATCATATACCTTCGTCCCTGAAGATCTTAGTACTTCTTATTTCATGGAATTACCAATTTCAACCAACAATTAATCAAGAAGATGAAGGAATCAATGAAATTGCAAGGTTGATAGTTGAATAACAATGTAAATGGGTTCAAGTTATATAACTCGCCTCCAATTGAGCTTCAAATCTCCAAGATCCACGTATTTAATGGTGGAATAAGATTTCTCAACTATCCCAAGCTCGTACTCAAGCTTTTGGGTCAAAAGAAATGGCTAGGATAGAAGATTGCATGGAGAAAAGAAGAAATCCATCATTTATTTTCGATTTCCACCATGAAATCATGGTGAAAAAAGGTCAAGAAGCTTACCAACAGGTTGGGGGTCGTCCTCCTGTTGCTACAAGCTCCCTTGGTCATTTTTGAAAGTAAGAAATGAAAGTGGATACGAAATTCCCTTACCAAGCTATGGATAAAGGAGCATATATGCATTTTATTAAAAAAATATTTTAGGAGAGAGGAAGTGCCTTATAAAAATTTATTTAATTCCAAAATTAGTGCCGCATCTTCCTCCTCAACTCCTTGGATACGACGATATCCTACTTGACTCTTATTCCTCTCAATTATCCATGATTTAAAGAAAAGCAAATTAAGCACCTTAAATCATTTTATAATAATATCCATAAGTGAGTGGATATTTCTTTTTCTAATAATAATGTGAGTGAGTTATCCACTTCCTTTGGATATTTTCGTGACTTTGCAAGGAACAAGCTCGTCAAACCCCTTTGAAAATGCATCCTTCAACTTTTGGTTGAAGGGCTCTTTAATTAATATATTTCTTTTTGCATTAAATTGATTTAGGGTTTCAATTATGCATAAATCTTGATTATTTTAATATCAAGATTCTCTCTCCTCCAAATTAATTCAAATGAGGTGCCCCTCTCATTTTCTTTGCTCTACATGATGCCAAGAAACATTAGGGACTATTTTGAAGTGGTAATTTGCATATTGAACCCTAGGTTTTGGGTAAATTGCACTTTACACCAAAACTAGGTTTTAATTCACAAACATTGCTTTATCAGCTCTTTCTTGGTACTCAGGCTACCACAAGCCATAACTCTGCATCATCTTCATTATCATGATGCTTCAACACATGAGGAGCATCTTATCATGCAAAATTTGCAATTTAATCCCTCAACTTGGGTAATTTGCACTTTAGTCCAAATCAAGCAAAACAATGTTTCAACATTATTTGAAAAGGACTAAATTTGAAACATAAGTTCCTCTTGAACCTTAATTACTTTTCAAGCAATAAAGCAAGCGTATAATTAACTTTATTAAGAAAAACACCTAGGGTTAAGGCATAACCCAGGTCAGGGATGTTACAGTTGGCTACTAGCTTGACTGATGAAAATTTTGACTCCTTTTACCCTGACAATAATGTTTCTTACACCCAATAAATTCAGTCAGACTGGTCGATGGCTTTCCTAGCTTTTGGACCAATGACTGAGCCCACCGACGGGGTTACATCACATGTTACCCGATGGGTTTCCTGATCCCTTTGATCAAAGAAAACACGACTTTAGACCCTTTAAATACCACCATACCTATAAATATTCCTCTCCATTCTCTTCTAGAAATCTTTGGAAAGTTTTCTTTCTATATTTGGGCACTAATGAGGACCCGTTCGAGATGGGAAAGCTAGATGTTCATGGATCCATTTCTCAGACCAAGCATCTATAGGATGGATCTAAGATTTGTTGACTTGTTTCTTGATCCCTACAAGTAATATCTCTAAACCTTTTTCTTGATGTTTCTTCCTCCTCTTTTCTACCATGGCCAAGATCCATGGTGCTACAAGTTGGAAACTTGTGCATATTGTTGAGAAAATGCTCTTTCCTTTTCTCTTTGCTACAACACACCTAAAACTAGGAAAATAAGAGTTTTTTTTAGTTTTTGGAAGGAAATGTTCGGATCATGGGAGATCTTTTTTATAGATTCTTGATGGAACCCGATTTTATTCACCCAAAGGTGAGTGATATATCTTCTAATGCATTTTCTTGCCTCCTTATAGCATGCATGATGCAAATCTTGTTCCAAAAATCCATAAAATGCTAAAAGATCATCATTTATGAAAAGTTTTGCATGAGTATGATGATATTACAAGTCCGTAAGTCTCTATCAGTCTTTGGTACGTTTTTTTCTATACAATAAACTTTTCTCTTGGACATGCAAGAACTCAAATTTGGAATACATGTGTAAAAGCTCTTAAAATATCATTTTGGCAATGTTTAGGTTCCCACTAGTTGAAATTTTGACCTACATGTTAAAAATTGCCATATTGTGGTAATCCTATGGAAATAATAGGATTTTTACATATTGCTATGATGTTGTAATGACAGTTGAATGGAACTCTAGTAATGGAGATAGATTATCCATGCTAGGTTTTGAGCATATGATTGTCTATTCTTAGAAATAGCATAAGTTTTACATCCATTGGAATATTAAGCTGAAAGTTTGGATGCTACCTTGTTTATGAATTATTAATCTATCAACAATATTTTGAATTGTAATGAGATTCCTATATGGACTTAGTATTATCTTGGTCTAAATGATGGATTGGGCTCTTCTAAGCCCAAATTGAGGTTTGCCTCCTATATGGACAAGGATGGTTGAATATACCATGATTGAGTAGTGTGGATCTGATTAATATATTTTATATCTTTTGAAGTTGTAATTAATGATTTTTACAAGGGTAATTTTGGTGCATGTATGTAACTTGATTGATGCAGTAAAAATACACAATTGGTGTAATTAATCAAGTGTGATCCAATCATGTAATTCCCTGTGACTGTAGAATTATCTCAGTGTCAGAACTTGATGGATAGTGAAATGAGTAATCCAAAAGGATCTAAGACTTGTATTTTGTTGAGTAAACGTGGGGCCAAGCAAAATATAACTATCTCATCCTTATTTTAAGGTTATAGAGCGATGTTGAGGCCATGTCTCATATTTATGTGATGTAGAGTGACTGCAGTCATAACTTGGATTTGAGGGATTACACCTTAGTTTTAGTGCCATAGCCTATGTATCTAGAGAGGACCATGTTGTTTACAGTAGTTTAGGTAGTTATTCCACTATAGTTTGTCACTCATACTTACTGAGAGGAAGAAATATTTAGGATTCCGGTCATCCTATATCTTATACGGGGCTGATTATGACTTTGCAGTGGCCAACTAGTAATTTGTGTGGTACACATTAAACTACCTAAGGTTTACTAAATATGTAATCTAGATGTGTAGAATACCTATTAGGGTTCTCTAATGAATCACATAGATAATATCAATTGTTTGTTCTTCCTACTAGTGTCATATGATATTCATATCTCTTCTTTTACAATTATCTATACTTGTTACTTTAGCTATACGTTTTGTTTTAACATACACTGCTCAGTTTTTGTATCTATTTTACTATCTAGGATGCAGACAAAAAAATTAACCAAGGTTTTAGGCCCTTCAAAGAGGGATTGGACTAACCATCCATTTTAATAATTTATTGAGAAACGTCTTAGAATTTTCCTTTCTTTATATTAATATAGAAAACACAACATCTAAAATTTTAGACATAAAAGACTACAACCGACATTGACCTTTAAGTAAAAGAAAAACCACTTCATAAATACATGTAAAATATTACAGATCCTCTCATTTCTCACCCTCATTCCCAGGATCTAGAGGAAGGATAAGATACCAACTAAATAAAATAACAACTTTGTGAGACCTCTTTTATACGCTTAATACAAATGGGCTTCTGTCTCTTTTGGAAGAGTTGGTCCTTTAGGTAAAAAAAATTCAGTAGGTTGATGAACTACTAGCCCAATGCATAGATATTGACATGTAAGCATGATTAATCAATTTGAAAAATAGATATTGTCTAGGATACAAGCAGATTATGCAAGTAATTGAGACTAACTTGTCAATTAAACAAAGAATGAGTATCAATAGAAACTCATTAGAGTACATCAATAAATATCTATTTAGTTCTTTTATTCCAGTCAATTAATTCAATGAATCCACATGAGGTGTACTACCACAACATGTGGAAGCATGACAACAAGATACAATCTCATTGTATAAGACTTAGAAGTGTGCTTGGGATCCTAAGTCTAAAATCTCTAGCAACCCCACTTGCAGTAGTCCTCACCATGTCTGTCTTTTGGAAGCTAATGGGAGCGGCCTAATATTTGGTGTGACGTCCCCAAATTTTCTAAAACTTAATCTAATGTGTGATGTCTAAATTTAAACCCTCACCTCAGTGAGAATCCCAATTTAAACACCCCACACTAGGCTAAGAAGAAGAAAATCAAGGGAATCGGAAGGAAACAACAGTAGCACATGTACATGAACAATAATAAAACCATACAACACTTGTTCACTATTCAACATATAATTACAACAGGAATTATTACAACATTTGGTATTACATATTGAACAACAAACTATACATATAAATGTACTACCTCTAAACTACATGATCTTAAGACAACAGGTCGACCTGAACATCAGCTCGCCACACAACTCATAACTATCCTGAATCTTCAAGAGCATAACCACAACCTAAACAAAACATTACATGCGGTACACGTCAGCACAATATTCAAGAATATTGTACTGAGTACACCTACGTGTCTTTTATATACCTCTCATCATATCTTGGCAATAAGATAAAACTAATACTTGGCAGCATTAAACAAATATAAAGAAAAGCATATACTGGCAAAAAGATATTCATTAACAAGAAAGGGAACACATATATTTTAAGCACATTTCCATCATATATCTCATACATCTAACCCCAAGGGCTTTGATGTTTTTAGGCCTCATGATCTACTACCAAAGAGTTTGAGATCATTTAACGTGTGATCTACTACCAAAGAGTTTGAGATCACTTCAATGCACTGTACTACCAAAGAGTTTAGTGCTATCATATGATGGATCTGATATCTTATGTTTCATGTGTTCACAGCCATAAGTATGGAAAATCAAGTAAGATATCATACAAGAACAATCATTTCATCCAATACCATATGCCAAGTATTTTACTACACATAGAACACAAGCATATTGTATAATAAGCCAAGTAAGAGGTCATGGCGTACCTTGATCAAGAGATAATCTAAATCATATATTCCTGATGTCATCTATAGCTTGGTCAACCCCTGATTAAGACAAGATCACATATATCACCATCAGGTTCTCATCATCTCAACCCTACCTATGTTCATTAGGGTTTGACTTAATCATTAGGATATGTGCATCATTACTTGCATTCTTATCTTAGATTTATCTTACTGGTGTCATTTCTAGATTATACTTCCTCAATTAGATATACTCATGTGTCCCATTATTATGTGAACATATTAACATTATGTCACATTCATTATCCATATTAGGGTTACATCACATGTATTAAGGTTCTCCTCATATAACATGAATTTCGTGCATATAACTGATATTAGAGTTCCACATTAGCTTCCAGTTACTGATATTAGGGAGTTCTATAAATTTCATCATTTATTGAGGATGTATGTATTTAATACATTTTATTTACGGTTAAAACCCCTAATTATCCATATTTATCAAATTTCATGATTTCATTCATTAGCATGATCATATCTAACATCATATGCATTATAAACATGATTATAGACTTACTGACATGTTCTTATAATTTTAGGTCATCATTTGATATTTATATACTATGAAACAACTGTAAAACATCTTACATGACATCACTAATATTCGTACATCAAAAGCCTAGTATTATAGTTTCATGATGTTGTACACATTTTCTTGAGAATTTGGGTATCTTGTTTGTATTTTTCTGATCAATAGACTATTTACTACGAATTATCTAAGGTTTCAGTATTTTCTGGGATTTACCTTTTCCTGGCCAATAGCCCACCGACACGTGGCTCTAGGGATGTGCATCTCCTTTGTTGTGTTGTAGTTCCTGGTTGGTTCGCTGTGAGCTAGGTTTGGTCTGCTGGTTCGGCTGGTTCTGGGTTGGGTTTGGTTCTGGACCGTCCTCTCCTTCTCAACTCCATGCTGAACTAACCCCAGCGGATGTCTCTGCACGAGTCCTCCTCGCGACTCTGCGGAAGCGCTGCCAGAGTCCCGAGCGAGACTCTAGTCTTCCACCGTTCTTAGAAGCACCGTCGTTGCCTCGCACCCGCTTGCGCCGGATCGTGAAGCCAGTCAGCATGAGGGAGCATCAATCTGCTGCTTCTCCTTCTCCAGATCGTAGAGCCATCTGAAACGAGTCGGACTCGTCTTTTCTTTGCACCACCATCTTCTCAGGCTATCTTCCCGCATCCTTAAGTGAGATCTGCCATGTCCCAGTTCTGCACGAGTCTCTGGCGGGGCTCGATTCTTCACCTAATGCTTGCGTCCTTTTGTGAACATTGTAGCTGGGTAGGAACATCGGCGAGGGATCAGCTATGGTGTGCAGCCATGTAGCGCCTCCCTCCAGGGCCTGCTTGCTTGACAATGACTCCAGGCTCTGCCGTCTGCGAGCTCACCTCCCACAGCAAAGTCACGGTGGAATGCAAGGGGGATCCTCTCCGTATCATGGTCTGCGAGGTATGGTGGAGAGGTTGTGCTGGAGGCTACTTTGTTCTCTCTATCTAGGTGACAATTTTCTCTAAATGAGGGTTTGAACTACATCCCTTGAAAAGTCAAAGAAGATTGCATGATCTCCCACTCCTTTCACCCCACGACTAGCCAGATCATGGCATCGTGGCTGGCCACCTTTGCACCTGCGCTCTAACTGCAAGGTGGGTGACAAAGGTTGCAGCCGCCTGAAATCATCCAAAGGATGAGATCGCATCTTACAGTACTGGATCCGTGACCCCTCAAGTTAAAGAGCACTACCACTAGATTCGATATCTAGGGCTAAAAAATGGCAACACAGACTCAGCTCGGCTAAAGGGCATGCGACATTGATTAAATTCATGACTTAGGTCTATAAATCCTCAAAAAATGCACATTATTTCCCAAATTCAAACCTCCATAACTCCCTATGGAATACTCCAATTGCCACCAAATTTTAGCCACAACTTTCTCACTACTCAAGGTACCTTGTACATGAATGTGGTGTCAAAACTCAATTTTTATACCATTCAATTAAATTCCTCAAGAAGGCATTAAAAGAGAGATCTTAATCACGATATCAACCTCACATCAACACACCTACTTTGTCAAGGGCTTGGAACCCTCAATCTAACTCAACCTTATGCTTTCACTTAAGTCGTTGGACCTTTTAGGATTCCAAAAGTCCACTCCATCACATCATACACACCTTAAAAGATATTTCGTCCTCAAAATTAAGCTAGAAAACCCACTTTGTCACATCATATACATCTTAAAAGAACTTTCATCCTCGAAATTAAACCATACTCATACTTCCAGGGCTGCATCCTTATCTTAACCCATGCATTAGGGTTCCCACATAATATTACCATGTTCTATAGGAATTAACTAAAGTTATCCCATTATATCAAGGTGTCATCAACATTATTATGTTGTGCTAATTATCAAAAAATATTTTTCATCTTCATTCAGCACTAAGATTAACACCTCATGTAATATGTTGCATTCATATGATCTTATTTCATTGTTCATAATAAATTGCAACATTACTAGTGAGTTCATCAAAAGATTAGCCAACAATTTCACATTATCATCATTATTCATGTATGTGGTTAACCATTTATACATTGATATTTATTAAACCATCTCTAGGTTTTCATCATATCATGTCTATATCATGCCTTGAGATTAGATCACATCCTTACATACATTATATCATGGTTGTGTTAACAAACTTATACAAGTGGCTCATGAAACATGTATCAAAACTTTATATAGTCCAATTGAGGTTCTCCTAACCCATACCATGGGGGTAGTGCCATGCTCAGTCTCTCTGAGCTAACTCAACTCTATGAGTATCTCACATGCATATACTTTATCTTTCCTCTCGGTCTAGGGTTCTCAGATTACCCCATTGGCACTAGTCATCAACTTCACAAGCTTTAGCCTCATAAGCACAAACCAAAGCATGCTATGATATTCTCTTCATAGGTCTCTACCCATGAAACATCTTA
This sequence comes from Alisma plantago-aquatica, assembly GCA_963693085.1. Taxonomy (NCBI): domain Eukaryota; kingdom Viridiplantae; phylum Streptophyta; class Magnoliopsida; order Alismatales; family Alismataceae; genus Alisma; species Alisma plantago-aquatica. The sequence continues at coordinate 1,135,800,912 of OY856410.1, read as the reverse complement.
CACAAAACTCTCTTATACACACCACTAGATTCCTATGTGTGAAACCACCAACCCGAGCATGAGGCTTCATAGAAACTAAGATAGCTACCTCCTCTAAGGTCTTGGGCTCTCTCCCTCACCCAAATGGAAGGCACTCATATTCATGTTCACATGTGCATATATAATGATCCTCTCTCTATATTTAGGGTAGGGTCCTCCCAAGGACATCTAGGGTTAAAAAAAACTATAGGAATCATACATAAAGCGACTCAACTCAATCACTCAGGAGTAGTCTAGTTTAGGACATATCATATAACATATTTCTCATATCATGGAGTCTAGGTTCTCTGACCTTCTCCCTGTGGGTCTCGCTCTCTCTTGAGCTAACCCCAAAACTGGTCCTAACACTAGAGGTCCTCCTTTGTAAAAGAGCTTGAGGCTCATGCTGACTCACAACCTTGTCTTAACTTAGCATATCTTATCTCATAAAAGCCTATTTACTTGCATCATCAAAACTTATCTCAAAACCTCAAATCTGATCTTAAGTCCTCGAAGACAAACATAGATCATCCTAACCATCTTATTTCATCTATGTAAGACTTACATCATATCATCAAAACTTATATCATCTATTCCATCTATCATATATTCTAACAAGGCTCTAGACCTCTAATCTAGGACTACTCTCTCTTCTAGACTGATGTCATTCACTTTCACATAGGTTGCATGATCACCTCCTACTCATACATGTGTGGGGACACATTTTTGTAATACATATACATAATAAAATATTATATAGTTTTTCTTCGATAAAACAAGTGTCACAGAAAACTATCGAGGTTCGATCTGTTTGGAATCAAAAACCAAATCTTGAAAACGAGTGTCCCACACATAGTAGAGAGTCCAGTGTCATGAAAACTAGTGAAAAGGGTGAGAACATGATGTAGACTAGTGTAGCTACTCTAGACAACGTGCGCAATATGTCTAGGGTTTCTCTTCCTTTTATGCACGTCATTTCCAAATAGTGCAACGTCCCATACCGCTGTACTACAAGGAAAGAACGACATCTAAGGACTTGCTACTCAACAAGCACCAGTCTAGACATAGTTCTCAGACATCTAGGTGCTAACCTAGAGGCTAGGTCAGATCTAGTCTCTAAAAGACGACTAATCTAGCCCTAAAGATTTTTATGTTCAAGGTTCTTTAGTTCTGAGTTGCATAATGAGCAAATGTCAGGCTTTGCTATTGTTCAAACTCTGATACCACCTGTGATGTCCCCAGATTTTCTAAAACTTAACCTAATGTGTGACGTCTAAATTGAAACCCTCACCTCAGTGAGAATCCCAATTTAAACACCCCACACTAGGCTAAGAAGAAGAAAATCAAGGGAATTAGAAGGAAACAACAGTAACACATGTACATGCACAATAATAAAACCATACAACACTCGTTCACTATTCAACATATAATTACAACATGAATTGTTACAACATTTGGTATTACATATTGAACAACAAACTATACATATGCATGTACTACCACTAAACTACATGATCTTAAGACAACAGGTCCACCTGAACATCAGCTCGCCACACAACTCATAACTATCCTGAATCTTCAAGAGCATAACCACAACCTAAACAAAACATTACATGCGGTACACATCAGCACAATATTCAAGAATATTGTACTGAGTACACCTACGTGTCTTTTATATACCTCTCATCATATCTTGGCAATAAGATAAAACTAATACTTGGCAGCATTAAACGAATATAAAGAAAAGCTTATACTGGCAAAAAGATATTCATTAACAAGAAAGGGAACACATATATTTTAAGCACATTTCCATCATATATCTCGTACATCTGCCCCCAAGGGCTTTGATGTTTTTAGGCCTCATGATCTACTACCAAAGAGTTTGATATCATTTAACGTGTGATCTACTACCAAAGAGTTTGAGATCTAACACATGTGATCTACTACCAAAGAGTTTGAGATCACTTCAATGCACTGTACTACCAAAGAGTTTAGTGCTATCATATGATGGATCCGATATCTTATGTTTCATGTGTCCATAGCGATAAGTATGGAAAATCAAGTAAGATATCATACAAGAACAATCATTTCATCCAATACCATATGCCAAGTATTTTACTACACATAGAACACAAGCATATTGTATAATAAGCCAAGTAAGAGGTAATGGCGTACCTTGATCAAGAGATAATCTAAATTGTATATTCCTGATGATATCTATAGCTTGGTCAACCCATGATTAAGACAAGATCAGATATATCACCATCAGGTTCTCATCATCTCAACCCTACCTATGTTCATTAGGGTTTGACTTAATCATTAGGATATGTGCATCATTACTTGCATTCTTATCTTAGATTTATCTTACTGATGTCATTTCTAGATTATAGTTCCTCAATTGGATATACTCATGTGTCACATTATTATGTGAACATATTAACATTATGTCACATTCATTAACCATATTAGGATTACATCACATGTATTAAGGTTCTCCTCATATAACATGAATTTCGTGCATATAACTGATATCAGAGTTCCACATTACCTTCCAGTTACTAATATTAGGGAGTTCTGTAAATTTTGTCATTTATTGAGCATGTATGTATTTAATACATTTTGTTTAGGGTTAAAAGCCCTAATTAGCCATATTAATCAAATTTCTTGATTTCATTCATTAACATGACCATATCTGACATCATATGCATTATAAACATGATTATAGACTTACTGACATGTTCTTATAATTTTAGGTCATCATTTGATATTTATTAACTATGAAAAAAGTGTAAAACATCTTACATGACATCACTATTATTCGTACATCAAAAGCCTAGTATTATAGTTTCATGATGTTGTACACATTTTCTTGAGAATTTGGGTATCTTGTTTGTATTATTCTGATCAACAGACTATTTACTACGAATTATCTAAGGTTTCAGTATTTTCTAGGATTTACCTTTTCCTGGCCAATAGCCCGCCGACACGTGGCTCTAGGGCTGCACATCTCCTTTGTTGTGCTGCAGTTCCTGGTTGGTTCACTGTGAGTTGGGTTTGGTCTGCTGGTTTGGCCGGTTCTGGGCTGGGTTTGGTTCTGGACCATCCTCTCCTTCTCGACTCCACGCTGAACTAACCCCAGCAGATGTCTCTGCGCGAGTCCTCCTTGTGAGTCTGCAGAAGCGCCACCAGAGTCCCGAGTGAGACTCTAGTCTTCCACCATTCTTAGAAGCACCGTCATTGCCTCGCGCCCGCTTGTGCCGCATCGTGAAGCAAGTCAGCATGAGGGAGCATCAATTTGCTGCTTCTCCTTCTCCAGATCACAGAGCCATCTGAAACGAGTCAGATTCATCTTTTCTTTGCACCACCATCTTCTCAAGCTATCTTCCCGCATCCTTAAGTGAGATCTGCCATGTCCCAGTTCTGCACGAGACTCCAGCGGGGCTCGATTCTCCACCTAATGCTTGCGTCCTTCTATGACCATTGCAGCTGGGTAGGAATAGTGGCGAGGGATCTGCTTTGGTGCGCAGCCATGTAGCGCCTCCCTCCAGGGCCTGCTCGCTTGACAACGATTCCAGGCTCTGTCATTTGCGAGCTAACCTCCCGCAGCAATGTCACGGTGGAATGCAAGGGGGATCCTCTCCCTATCATGGTCTGTGAGGTATGGTGGAGAGGCTGTGCCGGAGGCTACTTCATTCTCTCTGTCTAGGTGACGGTTTTTTCTAAATGAGGGTTTGAACTACATTCCTTGAAAAGTCAAAGAAGATTGCCCGATCTCCCACTCCTTTCACCCCATGAGTAGCTGGATCATGGCTGGCCACCTTTGCACCTGCGCTCTAACTGCAAGGTGGGTGACAAAGGTTGCATCCGCCTGATATCATCCAAAGGATGAGATCGCATCTTACAGTACTGGATCCGTGGCCCCTCAAGTTAAAGAGCACTGCCACTAGATTAGATATCTAGGGATAAAAATTGGCTACACATACTCAGCTCAGCTAAAGGGCATGCGACATTGATTAAATTCATGACTTAGGTCTATAAATCCTAAAAAAATGCACATTATTTCCCAAATTCAAACCTCCATAACTCCCTATGGGATACTCCAATTGCCACAAAATTTTAGCTACAACTTTCTCACTACTCCAGCTACCTTGTACATGAATTTGGTGTCAAAAATCAATTGTTATACCATTCAATTAAATTCCTCAAGAAGGCATTAAAAGAGAGATGTTAATCACGATATCAACCTCACATCAACACATCTACTTTGTCAAGAGCTTGGAACCCTCAATCTAACTCAACCTTATGCTTTCACTTAAGTCGTTGGACCTTTCAGGATTCCAAAAATCCAATCCATCACATCCTACACACCTTAAAAGATATTTCATCCTCGAAATTAAGCCAGAAAACCCACTTTGTCACATTTGGACTCCTCCTCTAAATCTAGGTACTCTTAAAGGAGTCAAAGCATTCAGGCTTATTCTGCATCAATGATTCTACCAGAGATAAACACTGACTAGAAACACATGCATCTCCGACATCTCTAGTTATTATTGTATACCACACTATAATAAGGAGTCTACCCTCATTGGCCTTGACCTTGACACCCATATCTTGTACAATCCTAATATCTCGATCTGGACTTCTCTTCCATTCAGAAGCACATTTCCTCCCCACAACGTAGACCTCCTATGAAGGATTCTACAATGTTCATGGCATCTATTATCCAATGATGTTTAATTTGTCCAATTAACATATTTATCATTCCTATATTCACCCTACTTTTTCTAAATAAGCATTTAGAATTGTTTACAATATTCATTTGGAAAAAGGCAACTATCTGAATTCCTCTTAGATTCATAATCTGGGGTTTTCAGTGACTTTAAATTCACCATACAATTTACTTGATTGTGAAATAGCTCACACAATAACTGATTGGCCTAAATCACACATCTAAAAAGGAGAAGATCCATATTAATTAGATTTTTAAATTTATAACCCGACACTCATGCCCCAACAATGATAATACGAGGTTTGATATTGTAGCTCAGGGTTGAACACAGTGACAAGGGTGGTATGTGTTAAATTCCTATAAGTCTTGGCTTAGTTACACCAATTAAAGGTGTAAGGTAAAGTTTCTATTCCTTACAGAATGGCAATTCATCAACAATCAAGTAACAAGCAAGTAAAACAAATCAAGAAGTAAAAGAAAAAGAAAAAAAGTCAAAGCATGTGATAACAAGTATGGATAGGAAACTTGGATTGGGTTTCACCATCTAAGATCTCTTGTCAACATGCAATACTCGCACCCAATGTATACCATTAGAAAGTTTATAAGAAATCATCATAAGTGTCTATTCCCTCCTCTCTCAAGATTAGGACATATCTTGATTACAAGTTTGTGTCTCTCTCAAGATGGAAAACAAACAATCACAAGCAAAACCATATGATCATTAGATTAAATATTCCACCATTCTCATGCATTCATACAATTCTGTAATTCTTAGATTTAGCTTAATACTACCCTCTAAAGGAATTAGCAATCAAACAACACAATATGGTAGCTAATCATGCAAGTGAAGTTTACAACTGAAATCACCAAGAGACATAGCTAGATGGGGAACCTTGAAGAGAATTATTTTGTACCAGACAGGTGGCTCTATATGGGGGAGATGGATGAGAGAAAGATACCCACAGGGACTTGACTTTCAACCACGCATTAGAGAAGGCATGACACGCACCATTCATATGATGAGGAAGGGCAAGCGAAAGCACCTATGAGTTGCAGCAAGAACAGTCTTTTGTATACCAATATGATTTATCTTTTCATTCCCCTTTAAAGCATCATCAAAATATGAGTTGGGAAGAGTTTTCTCATTATAAAGAAATGTGTCATCTAGAGTGTGAGGAGGAAGGACATGTGGCTTGCTTGAAGAATCAACATGTAGAGCATGAGTTATAGCTTTCTCCCCTTTAGTTGCAACTTCATAATCATCATGGATATCAATATCATCATAATTTGAAGGATATACCTCTATAACAACTCCATTCTTCAATGTCACCGGCCTGAAATATGTAGGATTTGTCTCCGGTGGACTAGGCAAGAAAGGTGGACATGCTTCTTTGTTAGGAAGAGCTTGTTGGGCAATTTGTTTCTCCAAGATGTGTGCATGAGTGACTATAGTCTCCACCTTATAAGAGAGTTGGAAAATGACACCCTTCATTGATTGTCTTTGTTGTTGGAACTCCTCCTTTTGCTGCATTTGAGTTGAAGCAAATGTTGCAAGCATGAACTCTAATCTAGGAGTTACTTGCGGTTGTTGTGGCTGAATGAAATTTGGGTTCACATTGTTGTAGAAGTCTGGTGGAGTATAGCCCATTGGAGAATAAATAGAAGAAGCATAAGATGTAGAAGATGAGTGTCGAAACAACCCACATGCATCAATAATAATATTGGCTGCTTGAAATGGCTGTGTGCTTAGCTTCTCAAACCTTTGTGATAAAGTGTCTAGCTTTGCTGCAATTATGTCTATAGCACAAACCGTGTGATCTTCCACTTGCATTCCGGAAGTAGTATGTGAAAAGGATGGGTGGTAGCTTGTAGCCGGACTCCACTGGCAATGATTTTCTGCCATATCTTCAATAATAGAATAGGCTTCTCCATAAGATTTGTTCATTAGAGCTCCATTTGCAGCTGCATCAATAAACATCCTTGTATTATAGCACAAACCATTATAGAAAGATTGCAATAGAAGCCAATTGCTTAGACCATGATGTGGACAAAGATGTTGAAGATCTTTGAACCTCTCCCATGTATCATACAAGGTCTCTCCATCCCTTTGATAATAATTGATGAGTTGACTCCTTAGCTGCAAAGTTTTGCTAGGTGGAAAATATCTTGCCAAAAAGACCTTTAGAAGCTCCTCCCAAGTGTCGATGGACTTCTTTGGCAAAGTATAGAGCCATGCCTTGGCTCTATCTCTAAGAGAGAATGGAAAAAGGATTAGGCATATCCCATCAATAGGAACACCATATATCTTTATGGTGCTTAGCAACTGTAGAAATTCAGCAATGTGGAGGTTTGGATCCTCCATTGGTGTCCCTCCAAATGCATTCAGCTGTAGCAATTGTATGATGGCTGGGCTGATAGCAAACTCCTCTGCCTCAAATTCTGAAATATTAATGGGCCCACTCATGTGCATTGCAGCTGTACCAAAGTAGTCCTTAAGAGGAAGGTCATCCTCCTTGACTAGTTCTTCATGTGGATTCGGAGGATTAAGTGGATGTGGCGTAGATGGTGGTGGTGTATGTGGTATGGGTGTTGGTGGTGTATATGATGGTGGTGAATTAGGTGTGAATGATGGTGGTGTGGATGAAGGATGCATGGATGAATGTCGTTTGGATGATGGTGACATGGATGATGGTTGTGTGGGTTGTGATTCCTCCATACATGTTTGGGTTTCACTCCTTCTTGCTCCATGAGGGCTGCAAACAGTGTGTTCATTTTCTAAATGTAGAGATATGCACGGTTCAAGGATCTTTTTATGAACGCCCCATATGCTGTTGCAAATAAATAAGGTGAGTGAGATACAAAAACAAACATGGAAGATACAACAAATTATGATGATCATGATGAATTATGATTTATGGATATGATGGTGGATATGAAGGTTGTGATCTAGTCTTATTTACTTATCAAAAACTCTTACTCTAACAGGAATACCGATGCTCCCCGGCAACGGTGCCAAGAACTTGTTGGTTATTTACACTAACGAGTTTCAATCATTAAGAATGATCTTTTACTCAACTAGCTATATCCCGCAAGTATACGAGAGTAGTTGTAGTCGAGGTTGAACACAAGGAGCGTTGTTTAGTTAGGTGTAAGAGTTATGATTTTCAATAATCTAGATCGTTGTACATAAGATGATTGGATTAGAACAACTAAATTACAGATTTAAAACAAAATAGTAAATTATCACTTAAGAAAGGTTAAGATTCAGATTTAGGAGGATCTTAGACTTGGGATTTTACTATCACATCATAGCTTGTATTAAAATATGAATTTAAACATGTTAATTAACTTGCAAAGGAGGTTTGTAGTCATCACTCACCTCCCGGTGAAGTAATGATGATTCTAACTCCATACATCACTCTCGTGCATGTATTTCATTTTGAATCACAAACCTTGCTCCTCAACTTAATCCCAGCCACTCTCGCGGTCAAGGACAAGTTGCCAAAAGAGTAACTCCATACTCTCAAACACATCTTCTCAGATTATGAAAGAAAGTATAAAACATGCAAGTATGATGGCCAATCACACAAACAAGCATTTCAGATCTGAAACAACTCTTGGAATATGCAAGAAACTAACATTTAGTACGAAATTCATATGTTCATACAAGCTATGACATGGGAGTTACTCTCCCATGTCCAAGATTCGGATTCTACTCGTCCATGATCATGTATTGCAGAAATGCTACAAAATTTTCAGAGTTTAACATGGTTTAGAGAAGGAAAAGCTAGGAGAATTGAAAGTGTAACCCAAGAGAAGTAGAATTCCGTCTTGGGGACGAAATTCCACTCCTAAAGCTGCTCCAAAACGGACTGGCTCCTCTCCCGAGAAGCTACACGAAGTTGGAGAATCTTGGCTACACCTTGGATAAGACAATGGAGAAGAAGAAATGGACTCCTTTCCCAAGAAACCACCCTTGATCTCCTCCAAATCACCCTCCTCTGCTCTAGGCTTGCTCTAGGACGAGGGAACGTTCATAAATGACCGGGCATAACCGCCCATTAAGTTCCCACTTCGTTTTAAACAAAAACTCGTATTTTTCAAAATGCTGAAACTACCAGGTGCACGCCGTGCACTTTTGGTGCACGGCGTGCACTTGGCTGTTGTATATTCTGCTCATAACGTTTAGCGTGTAGGTCTGAATTATATGCCGTAAAAAGTGGTATTTGCATAGTTTCGAACCCCATATCATGTAGATACTTGAGGAGTGATCCAATAAGAGATAATATGATATATTCCTCATCATTTCATTGCAAAATATAGTACCTACAATCCAAACCATGAGACAAGTAAGAATAGCTAAAAATATAGAATCTAGCATGAATGAGAGTGATAATTGAGTCAAAACAACATGGATATGAAACCAAACATGATCCAAAAGATGATATGATTTGTGTACATCACCGGCCCATTTGGGGGTCCGTGGCTTGATTCTAGACTGAGGGACAACCTTGACACTTGATTCTTCCTTCCCGTGTAGGCCGTTGAGCCACTGCATTTCCTACTGTGCTCTGGCATAGCCCATATGTGAGAGGTTCCTTCCTTCGGTAAATCTGTGCCTGCTGCTACCTACCTAACAACGTAGGCAACCTACTACTGCTTGTTTGTGCCTGCCTTGCTGTGTAGCTATGCTTCTGGGATTTCATCTTCTACTACCTCATGGCATCCTCCGGTGATGATTTGCACCGTCAAGTTATGACTATAAAACTTGATCGGTGCAACTACTAGTACTAGGTATGTTCCATGGTGATTTATGCAAAATCCCAAGGAAAATACTCACATCTGACATGTGATGCTCCGACACAACCTGCTGCAAATGCTGACTCCAAAGATGTGAAGGCCTATGATGATTGGGTCCGAGATGACTCGACGATGATGACATGTATTCTCAAAAGTAGTGAGCTGAAAATTAGTGTCACCTTGCTCTATCTGCCTACGGCGAACCAGGTGTGGGATCAGCTCGCCAGTACCTATTCACATAGATAAAACCCCAAGAAGATGTTTGACATCACCAAGCAGCTTGGTCGTCTTCACTTCACGGGGTCAGATATTGCAAACTACTTCTCTGCCTATACTGGACTGTGGGGGGAGTTGGAGGCCTACCACCCACTGTCTACTGATCTGGCCACCATGCAGCGTAAGCGTCAGGAGCTGTAGTTGGTCCAGTTCCTATGTGGTTTACCAGAGTCCTATGCTAGTGTTGTTAACTAGATCCTTGCTAGTGACCCACTTCCATCACTGTAGAGTGCCTTTTCAGAGACTTCAACGCCTGCCTTCTTCCTCATATGCACTGCCCACTGACTCTGGAGACTCCACTGCTCTTGCTGCCATGTCTGATCATGGTCGTGGCCGTGGCCGGTTTTCTGACAACCGTCCCCCTCTTAGTGTAGGGCGTGGTTGAGCCTCTTCTGGATGTGGAGCTCCTGCTGCTATGTCTTCTACTGCTGTGCATCCTCATACAAGATAGCGCTTTTGCACTTTCTGTGTCCAGTCAAACCATATAGAGGAAAAATATGGGGAAAAGTATGGTAAACCGACATGGGCCAATGCGACCATTGATACTACTGCTACTTCTGAGATAGCTACCCAGCCTACTGAGTCTGATACCTCGGGTACTGCTACTGCTGACTATATTCGCGCTGAGGTGGAACACCTATTGCTTAAGCGTACTGGCTCCTCTTCTATTGCTACGACCAGTGGAGCCCATGCTACGACTTACTCTGGTTGTGACACTGCCTTCCTCAATACTCCATCCTCTAGTGCTGGTAATACAAAATGGGTTATAGATTCGGGAACATCGTCTCATATTTCTGGGAATCAGTCTTTATTCATAAATCTATCTAGACTAGTTATGAATTCCTATGTTATGCTTGTTGATGGCTCCAAGTCTGCGGTTTCTAGAGTTGGAGACCTTATTTTTGAGTTTCTTTTGAAATCTTCTTTATGTGTGCCTCGTTTTCCGCTAAATTTATTATCTGTTAGCAAAATATTGCGGAGCCTAAACTGTAGCCTGAGATTCATACCTGGTTTGTGTGCTTTTTAGGACCTTCGCACGAGGATGAAGATTGGTGGGGGGCATGAAGGATCTGATGGCTTATATTATATGGATGATCTGCCAAAAGTGGACAAGGTTACTATGGCTTCTACTTTACTGCTTAAGCTATAGTGTTGCCATATTTTATGTTGAAGCCTCCGCCAACTATGGTTTCTTTATACTGAATTGTTGGCAACTATAGTTCCTTAATTGTTGGTAGAGAAATGAAAGCTTCATAGATGGTGTTTGAAGACTCAAGCTGTGTTTCCACCACTATAGTGTTGATCCTTGTAATCAATCATCATGTATTAGGTTACAAAACCACCATTACGATTTGATAGATGTGGATCTAAGAAACACAAGGGGAAGTGTATTGAAGTTTTAATTCAGACTTTAAACCATAGTTGTCAGGGATATATGACAACATTGACTAACATATGCATATAGATATATATGTCATGCAATTTTCATAAGGGACAACTAGTACATACTAATTTGGGTATGGAAGTAACACACATGAAGTTATGTACCATACCCTTAAAAAGGGCATCATAATGGGGGTTGGTGTAGTAGAATTGAAGTCTGATTCATCTCTTTTTTAAGGGGTACATGGAAATTAGGGTATGAAAAAAAATTATACAATTGCATGATTGTATTCACATGTACTTTGCCTATTCATGTGCATCACACTAGTTGTATTCATTTTCTAGTCTGTGTGCCTCAAATTCCGGTAGTGGAAAAGACCATAGTCATGTGCCCAGTGCCCCTGTGAGTACTCATTTCCACCGATATTCTCGCTATAGAAATGTTAGTTATTGTTCTAGCACTATTCATCTATCACTACATGAAATACAAGAAGAAAAAATATAAGGATAAAATTGATGTGGACTCTCACATCCTAACATGATTTGGGGCTCAATTAAGATGAGACTGTGGACTTCCATTGCAAGACTGAGTGCACTATTTTTTGTCTCCAACTCAAGTGTCATCTATCAGATTTAGCTTCCATGGATGGTGGCAGTCTGTGCGTGGATGAGTCATTGGTTATTGCATCCTAATAGTGTAGAATAAAGGTGGTGTTCTATTTTTAGTTAGGGTTGTCATGCTGCTGACTGTGAGGTCATTTATATTAGTTATGGTCTTAATGCTTATGACTGTGATGGTAACTCATTGAGGAATTGTTTGATACAATAAGTAACCACTGTATCATTGTCAAAACTCCTTTGATACAACAACTATGAGCTAACTTGTGTATCATTCATACTAACTCTATTTAATGTGTTAATACTGGTGCATGTAATTAATGCTAAAGTATTGATATGCATCACCAGTTCCAAACAAAAATTGTAATCAAACGACTTGGTTGTGGACTCTAGGTCCATGCATGTGGTGAAACTAATTAAACTCAGCAGTGAGAAAAGAATAGAGTAGAATCTAGCTAAGTAGATACTTTCCCAGTAAGTATATATGTAAGGTTAAATGTTACAACTACTTAATCAATCAGTTCCCACAAACTAATAATTATACATAAGCATTATCATCAATTTAACAGTTCAACAAGGATCTCATATATTTAAGTCAGAAATCATAATAAGCATCACTTGTAAGAAGTGTAATGTCTAGCAGTAGCACTGGCAGCATCTGATCCGTTATCTATGTCTTTGAGTTGCGCTCACCTCGATTAGTTTTATGTCAATCTATTTCCAGAAGATCCAGCCCCACCATTTATCTCCACTGTAAATGTTTATCCCACTACTAACGGTGGGTCATCTTATAGTTATTACATTCAACTTGTTCAGGATTTTGGGTGGATAATTGATTTTATAAGAAGTCTAGTTCCATATCATCAACAATTCAGGTTAAGTTCTTAACAAATAACCTGGATTAACTAAAATCCTCAGTAACATCCTAGTGCTTCTCTTAGATTAGTAATTCTTTTAAGGGATGTTGTTTGGATGGATGAAATTTTGTTTTAATGAGTTCATTTTCTTTTTCTTTCATGCATAATCTTCATTTGATTATATTTGACATACATATGAGTAATAATCTATAAATGTTTTACGGCTAGGTCTATGTTCTAGTTGCATCATCCTAACTGGATGAGGTTTCTGGAACCTCAATGACCATTGTATGTTTCCTTGATAGCCTCTTTGGTGCTTTTTCTTGAATCATGACATTTATTAATGATCCAGAGGCTATGCCTTAGCTACAATGGCTATGACTTCTCCTAGAATTGATGCAATACAATTCGTGAATCCATGCTTCTTTGTGGCCTCAAATTGCCCACTTGTTAGAAGGGTCCCTAAAACAGGTGAACTACCTTCCACTATTGTAAGGTTATGCAAAATGTGAGTTTTTTTTTGTTCTATGACCTTTTCAAAATAATCTAGTTTTAATATATATAGTCCACACTCTATTTGATTCATGGATATTATAATATCTTGTGATTGGATGATCACTAAAGAATGGATAAAATATAAATGAATATGATGAGTATTGGTTGAACAAGGGTCCGAGCATTTTGAGGGACATAGAAACTCTTGCAGTCATCCAACAAGGGTTCGGTCTGGAAAAAGTTTGTGGTGCAAATAATTTTTATTTTTTAGTTCGTTGAATCTATTCAGCAATTGCTTATTGACCATCATATGGTGTTTGATATTTCTTGTGAAAAATTTTGTGATATAGTTTTTTAGTTTCTTGTGCCAATTTGGGACATTCACCACCAGCAGTCCATGTGCATGATCCATGGTTCATAACTAGAACTGAAACCTTGAACACAGATCATACCATGTCATATTTGAACCCAACCACCTCGACTTTGGTGATGGAGGCTCGTGTCAGTTCTTTGTTGACTTTGTCTAGACCTCATCCGTCCAGGAATCAAATGTGTATTGGGATGTAGCATGTGAACTCTTTGTCTTGAGTATCTCACCCAGATATGAGCATAGTTCTATTAGCATTGGTAATTTCTCTTCATATGTCTTAGTTCATACTGTAGATCCACCATCAGCTGGTGTTGTAGCATGTTTTCTTATCATGTGGATACTACTTTATTCATGGAAAAGCTAGTTCTGCAACATGGAATTTATCATACAAAGGCCAACTGGAAATACCTGAACCGATCTCGACTTTCATATATACCTTTTTGACATGCTCAATGCAGTTTGAATAGAGATAACTTGTTCCACATATGTAAGCAAGATAACCCCTATCATCAAAGAGATTTGCATGCAAGTTTATCAATTCTAACACCATAAGAAACAACACCAAACCCCCACATCCACTGGTGTCATCATCGACATCTATTGTTGCATCTTACATGTACCAAGCTCAACCACAGTTGAGTCATAGTCTCACAGACAGTCCAGCTTTTGGAATTGTAAATATAACTGCCCACTTCAAAGATCCACCGTCATTATGTCATTGGAGTCTACATTTCTACAAATATCTCCTAGTGTGCTTAGCTAGTGCAACTCTATTGTTTTTCATGGTCAGAGGTTTTAAGTGATATCTTTGTATCCTTCATAATGGCATTTTTGTAAGTTCTAGGTCATATGTGGTTGGATCCATTTAAAAGTGTGGGTATGTATAAGCTTCAATTTGGAACATACTAAAAACATAACCTCACAAACACTTTTTTAACAAAACAAATAACTGTCCCTTTCAAGTATAAAATCTATTTCTGATTAAATAATGTACCTAGAATTCTGATTTTGAAATGTCTTTTCATGTTTATGAAGGCCACATCCTTCCCATTTCAAACTATAGCATACTAAAGTCTAGATTTATTCTTGGTTGAATTATATTTTAGCTGGTCGAATAGACTGAATTGAATGGAGAATTTCTTCTGCCTCCTTATTGATTGAAAGTTTCCCCTTTCCATCTGTTTCAATGGCCTAATATGATTTCTAGAACTGGCTGCAAGTTTTCCCTATACCAGCCATTTTAATGCCACCTTGGCCCTTATGCTTATTCAGTAAGAGCTCACTCTGACTCCTTTGAGAATGCAATTCTATTTCATCCAATTAACTACCTATCTTAAAACTGCCTAATTTAGTTGGACATGTATGTTGCAGTATGGGAATCCCAAAACAAACAAAATCTAGTGATGAGGAGAAAAGAGATGCTTTGTGGGTTGAGATTCTTGTTTAAAATTGTCCAAGCCCATGGTGGAGAGTGGGACTGCTAAAGCACAATCACAAACCTAATTTTTTAATATTGTTTCTCTCCTTCCTTGGGATGGGAAATCAACCTTGTTGTGTCACTTTCAGCCACCCCCACCTACACAGTCCAATAGTCACAACATATGTTTTGTTCTTCCTCTCTCACCACTAAGACCAACATCCCACCACTATTTTACACATCCCATCTCATCCAACTAACATTGTTGTGCCACCTCCAAAATAGCTCGTCATTCACCCAATAACCACAACACCGATGCATTGTGCAACAACACAAGCATCATTGCAACCACACCGACAACTAACAATCATCACAGGTTACCCACCATATTTGTAGGACACTTATTGCATTGCAATAAGTTTGTTCCATGAATCATTGAAGTCATCTTTAAGACCGCTTGGATATTTTACATATCTACATAAGCATGTTTTTGTAAAGACCATCGCCAAACTGACAAACAAATTGTTACTAATTAAGAAGAATAAATATAAACAACAGATTAACTAAAATCACTAAAAATTAAAACCATTTTTACAAAGAGATCCATTTCTAGGAAAACTCTTTAAGGAATAACCAAAACATGATATTCACATTGATCATATATTGTACATACACTGTACCATTTCCTCTCAAGGACAGCATATAATAGTTTCTTTCTCAAAACATATACTTAAAGCAACATCAAACCTCAAGGCATACAAGCCAAAATCTCAGATTGTTCATAAAACCAACACGTACTAAATCCAAGGACCTGAGAGTACAAAGACGATACATAGGACTTTTATCTACAAGACACGACAGACAGTACACTCAACTGAGTTGTCACTGTTGTCCCTGTTGCTATTATTCTTTCTCAGCAGTACGGTCTCAATCCCCCTCGTGCACGTCCACCTAAAAAAATGTGGATCGCATGGGGTGAGACAATTGTCCCAGTGAGAGATATAACTCTCTGCCAACAATGTTATTATCACAATTAAATAGTATTAAACTGAGCAGAGGATAAGCAGTTTAGAACATTCTCATCTTTTAAAGCATTGCAACTATCTATGATAGAGCAATAAATCATCTATTCTCTTTATAAGGAATAGGAAGAACATGTATATAATTTACCCATCATACTATATCAACATCTCAAGCTTACCATGTGATACTCATTATCATGGTATGTCATCCATGAATCATTCTCATTTCTATATGTTGACCTTAGCCAATCTGTTAGCCAGATATTGAATTGTACCAGTCATGTGAGTATACATCATCATATTCTATCCAAGCATTGGACTATGCCAATCATGTGCAACTATTCCAGGCATTAGACTATGCCAATCTTGTATAACTATTATAGGCTTCATGCCTCTGCCAGGTATTGGGTTATTACCAATCCTGTGATAATTATAGGCATCATGCCTCTGCCAGGTATTGGGTTATTACCAATCCTATGATAATTATAGGCTTCATGCCTCTGCCAGGTATTGGATTATTACCAATCCTATGATTATTATAGGATTCATGCCTCTACTAGGTATTGGGTTATTACCAATCCTGTGATAATTATAGGCTTCATGCCTCTGCCAGGTATTGGATTATTACCAATCATGTGATTATTATAGGCTTCATGCCTCTTCCAGGTATTAGGTTATTACCAATCCTATAATTAACAACCAGACATTGGGTTATTACCAATCTTGTGATTAACAACCATGCATTGGGTTATTCCCAATCTTGTGATTAATAGCCATGTATTTGACTCTACCAATCCTATGATTAACAACTAGGCATTGGGTTATTACCAATCCTGTGACAACTAGGTATTGGGTTATTACCAATCCTGTGATTAACAACCAGGTATTGGACTCTACCAATCATGTGACAACTAGGTATTGGGTTATTACCAATCCTATAATTAACAGCCATGCATTGAGTTATTACCAATCATGTGATTAACATCCAGGCATTGGGTTATTACCAATCCTATGATTAATTATAGGCTTCATGACTCTGCAAGGTATTGGGTTATTACCAATCCTATGATAATTATAGGCTTCATGCCTCTGCCAGGTATTGGGTTATTACCAATCCTGTGATAATTATAGGCTTCATGCCTCTTCCAGGTATTGGGTTATTAACAATCCTGTGATAATTATAGGCTTCATGCTTTTGCCAGGTATTGGGTTATTACCAATCCTGTGATTATTATAGGCTTCATGCCTCTGCCAGGTATTGGGTAATTACCAATCTTGTGATACTATTCTAGGAATTGGACTATGCCAACCCTGTGCATCTATTCTAGGCATTGGACTCTGCCAATCCTATACATCTCATCACTGAATATCACATCACCTTTACTAGGCATTATACCTTGGCCAACCCATCATACTTATTCACATCCTTTATATAATACAAGTATTCCTCTTATCTCCTTTAAGTATATTCAAAACACTATAACCCTTATTTGGATATAAGAATAAAGAATGTATGATTAAGATTTCATTATTATTATTTTATCCATTTATTATTATTACGTTACTAAGTTTCCATTTCCTAATTTAGTTGAACATTATCGTTTTTTACATGAGACTTTTATAAACATCTTGTTACCTCTCACTAGGCAACAACTATTCTCATGGCTCACAAGGCCCATTAAACATCTTGTCACCTCTCACTAGGCAACAACTAATTACATTGCTCATACGGCCTTCAAACATCTTGTCACCCCTCACTAGGCAACAACTATTCAAATGGATCACAAGGCCATTAAACATCTTGTCACCTATCACTAGGCAACAACTATTAGGATTAGGGTATCCCTTTATTTTCGAATAGGGTTTCAAGATCATATTATCAATCCAAACCCTAATTTATTGCTCCACCCATCTAGGATCATACATTAATATCATAAGTATTCAAGCATACTTATTTATTCTCTTCATTTGTCATTAAATGATTATCAACACAAAGTATGAGTTTCTCTCTTATCCTTACTAGGATATTGATTACTTCATACTTTATTAAGTTGGCTCAACCTTTCCTTCAAGGTACATTATCCTTCTTAATCAATATTCATTAAACTCCATACCTCTTAATGTATGACTTGATATAAGACACTTCATGTGTTACTTCATCAAGTACATTGCATCTAAGGTGCTTTCCTTCATATGGATTTTGAGGTGCTTCCACCATATCGGGTATGAGGTGTGTGATTGCTGCCCATATCACCTTAGAGGTGTATGTGTGCTTACCATATCGAGTTTGAGGTGTATGTATGCTTATCATCTTGGGTTTGAGGTGTATGTGTGCTTAACATATCACCCTTGAGGTGTATGTATGCTTCCATATCGGGTTTGAGGTGTATGTGTGCTTCCATATCACTTTTGAGGTGTGTGTGTGCTTCACACCATATCGGGAAAAGAGGTGTATGCTTGATCCATATCACTTTTAAGGTGTATGTGTGCTTCACACCATATTGGGCAGAGAGGTGTGTGCGCGCTTCACACCATATCAGGCAAAGAGGTGTGTGCTTAACCCAATATCGTTTTTGAGGTGTTTGCTTGACCTCATATCATGTAAGAGGTGTATACTACACCACCATATCGTGTAAGAAAGTATAAAATCATATCCATATCATTTTAGTGAAGTAGGTGCATCACCATATCAGGTTAGAGGTGCCTACTTGTGTGCTTGAACCCGATATCACTTTATAAGGTGATACCATCTTGTTCAAGCTCTAGACCTTCGTTATAACTGTTATATTTCATGGAAATAGGTCTAAGTAACTACTAAAACTCATAATGTCATCAAATATTTCAGAAAATGTTGGAATTAAAAGTGGTTCATTAAGTATATCAATTTAGGTGATGAATAATAACATGGTTGAGTTCAAGTTATATAACCCACCTTAAGAACAACTTCAAAGCTCCAAGATCCAAAGCTCCACATTGCTAAGGTTGACGATGACTTATGAAATGTCCAAGGCTCATTCAAAACTCCTTCACATACAAGGAATCACCATGGATAAGCAATTGGTGAAGAAGAAAAGAAAGGAAGATCATAACCCTAAAATCATGCTTCAATCCAAGGTTGAAGATGATCATGGCCTCACCTTAGGGTTAAGTATTGAGATACTTCTTGATCCTTAGCACCTTTCACGATACCTCACTACCCTTTCACGTTATGCCATTACTTGTGCATGATATGCCACCACCCTTGTCCAATATCCCCCTCACTTGTGATCAAAACACTTCACTATGGCCAATATCACCTCACTAGGCCGATATGAACTTGCTATGGATGATACGCAAGGCCCTATGCATGATACCACTTCACTCCTTCACGATAAAAGGACCCTATGCATGATACCTTAGGGAAGGAGGGTGGTAATATTCTACAAAGTTCACTAAAGGGTGAAAGAAGGGGTATATATACTTGTTGTTCATGAAGAAGTGTGAAAATGAGGTGTCATCAATTTGAGCTACTAGGTGCCACGTGTCCATGCATGGTTGAAACATGTAAATTAATGCATTAACATTTATCTTGACATGCAAAACTCTTGAGGATAGTCTAGGGATGAATTTTCGTCCATTACTTATCCCTTTGAATAAAATATATCAACTAAATCACCACTTTATTCACAACCTGATACAACTTTTCTAAGGAAGTTGTAAACTGATACACTTCACCTCCTTGAGGTGATTTTCACGTCATGGCCTTTTACAAGAGTCCACAAAACGATATGGGACTCCTCCTATGGCTCCTTGGCCGATAGGCACTCATATATAAGCTTTTCAACTTGATACAACTCAAGTTAGGGTTTCATATTCAACCCCTTTCTTGGTCATTTCATAACCAAGAGTACCATCACTCTTAATTGGTTCAAACATGGTGTATAATCCTTTCTATCTCATCTAAATGATACTATGAGTGAGTAGGGACACTCTATAGGTGTTAGTTTTCATATCAACCCTACATTTTGGGTAAATTACAACTTGCGCCAAAACTGGTATACAAGTCACCAACATTATTCAAACAAGTTCAAACTTGGAATTTAGGCTTTCCACAAGCCAACACCTTGAATAATTCTTTCTATAATGATGCTAAAACACTTAGGGAACATTCAAAATGTGACAAATTGCAATATAACCCCTCATCTTGGGTAAATTGCATTTTGGTCCAAAACATGAGAACATTGCTCAAACGTTATTCAAACATGACCAAATTTGGAACATAAGTGTGTCACATGATAACAAAAAACCTTAGAGGATTGTACTAAATTCCTAAGCAACTTACTTAGGCAAAACAAATAGGGTTACCTCATAACCCAGGTCAGGGTCATTACAAGTTATAAACCCCTAACAAGGATTTCATCCCCAAAATCCCAGGTAAAGGGAGACATGTATTATTCATTCATAATATCATCAAGCCTTCACATAACATATTAATGTCATGGAGATGTCATATAACTTTGACCAACACAAAGATCTTTCATACAGGGTTATCATAGAAGCTGTCATATAGGAGACATACTCCACTGTCCTTTTCATTATTAATTGTAGAGTCAACTCTGTGTCGGGTGACATTTTTTTTAGTTGGAGAATCATTATACATACCTTATTTAACTCAGGTGTCAAACCTCACTGATTTTTCACCCACTTGGAACTATAGGTCTTATCATACATTTTTAGCTTTGATAAGCTTTTTCTCAAATGATTCTACCTTTATTCCTTCAATTAATATATCTTTATCAAAGTTATGTTTATGCAAAGAATAAACCCCTAACATATAATTTTCCTACTAGAATTGTCACAAGGTTGCCCCTTCTAGGTAACCAAACATTACTCCTTGTCAGGAATCATGTTCTCATTTTTCTCATATCATTGAAAGTTCTTGGATACTAGGATTCTTTACCTTGGTATCCATTATTTGTGCCAAAACACATCACATCATCATCATTTCCATCCTCTATTGTTATTTACCAAGACCAAACATATTACTTATCACATATGCTTGCCTTGGAACTAAAATCCAAGACTAGCTGATACTTTTCTAAGTATCCATCCATAGAACACTTCTAACTAATGCACATCAAGTGTCATAAGACTTGCTTGATTGTCATGTTACGGAAGAGAAAGAGCACAAGGAAACATAGTCCTTTTTATCACCCCACCATTATTAAGGGTTGTTTATTAAAGAAAAGATATTATCACCTTCTTTGAGTATTACATGAACTTTCAATTATTCATGTGTCATTCAATCAAATTTCCTCTTAAGGTCCTTGCCTTCAGCATAGGAATTATAGAGATGATTACATGTCACCACCTCTCAGTATTATCATCATCATCATGATTACTAGATCTGGGTATTCCAACCCTTAGTTCATCACTGAACATTGTTACCTCTCATCAGGTAACTGTTACCTCTAGGTCCTCAGACCAAGGTATACATTATACTAAACATCTTCTTTTGTTTATAAGTTGATCTACAATTAACTCAGATTTCTCCATATATCAATTAGGATGTGGTAGAAATATCCATTCCACTTCTCTGACTTCATTATGCTCTTTAGATTGTCTCAAAATGACTACTTGATCAGAGTAATAAGAAAGATAGTAATCTAAGAGTTCCATACTTACCATGTCTTCAATATATGAATACCTGGCCAGGGTATTCAAGAACTGAAATTAGGTAGTATGCATTTGTTTTATTTTATGTTTCATCTTTTTAAATTTTTACTATTTAGTATCCCAAATTTTCTCTGGGTTTTTCTTTTACATCTCTTTCCTTCCCTCATGAAGAGAGAAATTTCAAAACATATAAGAGAATATTGGACTGAATATAAGTTCTCATCCTTCTTATCTCTTCCTTATGTCCTCATAGGACTAATTAAAGGAAGCTCAACAACAAGTACCTTCTTATAATTATCAGATAAAATCTAGAGAAGACATATCAGAATGAGAAAGCTCTATTTGACTGTCACCCCTCGTGATCATTTACCACTTTAGGTTGACTCAAACATAGAGTCTAGATATTTCATTTTGTTACTTTTTCCTTTTTATACTATTGGTTTGTAACTTTTGTAAGCCCTGCCAAGTTTGCCTCGGTTGTTGGGTCATTCCCCCCTTCTTTTAAACAAACGGGTTTAGTATGCTCAACATGTCCATATCTATAACATGTCTTGTCCTCGTACCATAGTCTTATCGGTCTTATTATCGACGTAAAGGCTAAGTCAGGAGTTCTTATAGGTAGAAAGTTAGGACTTTTGCCTCTACTTAGTGACTACTGCCCTGGTGCACTAGGCATTTATTGCACTGGTATCACCAAACACTTTGTCTTTTTAGACAACTAGGAAAATGTCTCTAGAATTATATAGACCTTTCCTTAATTCTCATCTTATTGCCTCTCCTTGGTATTGCCATCACATATGTACTATATGTCTATACTTATGGCAGAGTCTATTTTCTTGCCATATATTAATCCTTCCCACATTTCCACTGTTCCAACATGACCATGTCATTCAAGAACCCTTTTTAAAGCTCAAAGTTTTTGCATTAAGAACTAGTAACCTAGGTTGTAATGCTAGTATCCAGTCTACTATATGCATCACTGTTGTCCTAACCTGCCCAACGAGAGCATAAAAAGCAGGACTCTCTATCCTGATTAGGACAAGATGGGAATTCTCAGGCACTCATTCTTTTATTGCCTGATCCCTTAAACCGTCTCATGGTGCAACAACATTGATCTTAGCAACATGTTCCTCATGTTCTCCAGTCATTTTTAAACTTCACCCTTTCTTCTGCATAAGCAGAGGTCACTTTAGGATATACTGGAGGATACTAGAACATACTCAATACCTTAGTCCTATGTATCTGTAGACTCAGCAAACCTTATGCTCTGATACCAAACTTGTAATGACTGTCGCCAAACTGACAAACAAATCATTACTAATTAAGAGGAATAAACATAAAAAACATATTAACAAAAATCACTAAAAATTAAAACCATTTTTGCAAAGAGATCCATTTCTAGGAAAACTCTATAAGGAATAACCAAAACCTAATATTCACACTGATCATATATTGTACATACACTGTACCATTTCTTCTCAAGGACAACATGTAACAGTTGCTTTCTTAAAATATATACTTAAAGCAACATCAAACCTCAAGGCATACAAGCCAAAATCTCAGATTGTTCATAAAACCAACACGTACTAAATCCAAGGATCTGAGAGTACAGAGACGACACATAGGACTTCTATCTACAAGACACGACAGACAGTACACTCAACCTGAGCTATCACTACTATCCCTATTGCTATTGTTCTTTCTCTACAGTACGGTCTCAATCCCCCTCGTACACGTCCACCTAAAAAACATGTGGATTCCACGGGGTGAGATAATTGTCCTAGTGAGAGATATAACTCTTCGCCAACAATGTTATTATTACAGTTAAATAGTATTAAACTGAGCAGAGGATAAGCAGTTTAGAACATTCTCATCTTTTAAAGCATTGCAACTATCTATGATAGAGTAGTAAATCATCTATTCTCTTTATAAGGAATAGGAAGAACATGTATATCATTTACCCATCATAATATATCAACATCTCAAGCTTATCCTGTGATACACATTATCATGGTATGTAATCCATGAATCATTCTCATTTCTATATGTTGATCTTAGCCAATCTGTTAGCCAGATATTGAATTGTACTAGTCATGTGAGTATACATCATCATTTTCTGTCCATGCATTGGACTATGCCAATCATGTGCAACTATTCTAGGCATTGCACTATGCCAATCCTGTATAACTATTATAGGCTTCATGCCTCTGCCAGGTATTGGGTTATTACCAATCCTGTGATAATTATAGGCTTCATGCCTCTTCCAGGTATTGGGTTATTACCAATCCTATGATAATTATAGGCTTCATGCCCCTGGCAAGTATTGGATTATTACCAATCCTATTATTATTATAGGCTTCATGCCTCTACTAGGTATTGGGTTATTACCAAACATGTGATAATTATAGGCTTCATGCCTCTGCCAGGTATTGGATTATTACCAATCCTGTGATTATTATAGGCTTCATGCCTCTGCCAAGTATTGGGTTATTACCAATCTTGTGATTAACAGCCAGGCATTGGGCTATTATGAATCCTGTGATTAACATCCATACATTGGGTTATTACCAATCCTATGATTAACAACCATGTATTGGAATCTACCAATCTTGTGATTAATAGCCAGACATTGGGTTATTACCAATGCTGTGACAGCTAGGTATTGGGTTATTACCAATCCTGTGATTAATGGCCAGGTATTGGACTCTACCAATCCTGTGACAGCCAAGTATTGGGTTATTACCAATCCTGTGATTTTTAGCCAGGCATTGGGTTATTACCAATCCGATGATTAACAACCAGGAATTGGGTTAATACCAATCATGTGATTAATTATAGGCTTCATGCCTCTGCCAGGTATTGGGTTATTACCAATCCTGTGATAATTATAGGCTTCATGCCTCTTCCAGGTATTGGGTTATTACCAATCCTGTGATAATTATAGGCTTCATGCCTCTGCCAGGTATTGGGTTATTACCAATCCTATGATTATTATAGGCTTCATGCCTCTGCCAGGTATTGGGTTATTACCAATCCTGTGATAATTATAGGCTTCATGCCTCTGCCAAGTATTGGGTTATTACCAATCCTATGATTATTATAGGCTTCATGCCTCTTCTAGGTATTAGGATATTACCAATCCTGTGATACAATTCCAGGCATTGGACTATGACAACCCTATGCATCTATTCCAGGCATTGGACTCTGCCAATCCTGTGCATCTCATCATTGAATACCACATCACCTTTACTAGGCATTATACCTTGGCCAAGACATCATACTTATTCACATCCTTTATATAATACAAGTATTCCTCTTATCTCCTTTAAGTATATTCAAAACACTATAACCCTTATTTGGCTATAAGCATAAAGCATGTATGATTAAGATTTCATTATTATTATTGTATCCATTTATTGTTATTACGTTACTAAGTTTCCATTTCCTAGTTTATTTGAACATCATCATTTCTTACATGAGACTTTTATAAACATCTTGTTACCTCTCACTAGGCAACAACTATTCTCATGGCTCACAAGGACCATTAAAAATCATTTCACCTCTCACTAGGAAACAACTAATTACATGGCTCACAAGGCCTTTAAACATATTGTCACCCCTCACTAGGAAACAACTATTCAAATGGCTCACAAGGCCATTAAACATCTTGTCATCTCTCAGTAGGCAACAACTATTAGGATTAGGGTTTCCCTTTATATCCGAATAGGGTTTCAAGATCATATTACAAATCCAAACCCTAATTTATTTCTCCACACATCTAGGAGCATACATTAATATCATAAGTATTCAAGCATACTTATTTATTCTCATCATTTGCATTAAATGATTTTCAACACAAAGTATGAGTTTCTCTCTTATCCTTACTAGGATATTGATTACTTCATACTTTATTAAGTTGGCTCAACCTTTCCTTCAAGGTACATTAGCCTTCTTAATCAATGTTGATTAAACTCCATTCCTCTTAATGTATGACTTGATATAAGACACTTCATGTGTTACTTCATCAAGTGCATTGCATCTAAGGTGCTTTCCTTCATATGGGTTTTGAGGTGCTTCCACCATATCAGATATGAGGTGTGTGCTTGCTGCCCATATCACCTTAGAGGTGTATGTGTGCTTACCATATCGAGTTTGAGGTGTATGTATGCTTACCATCTCGGGTTTGAGGTGTATGTGTGCTTAACATATCACCCTTGAGATGTATGTATGCTTCCATATCAGGTTTCAGGTGTATGTCTGCTTCCATATCACTTTTGAGGTGTGTGTGTGTTTTTCACACCATATCGGGCAAAGAGGTGTATGCTTGATCCATATCACTTTTGAGGTGTATGTTTGCTTCACACCATATCGGGCAGAGAGGTGTGTGTGCGCTTCACACCATATCGGGCAGAGAGGTGTGTGCTTAACCCAATATCATTTTTGAGGTGTTTTCTTAACCTCATATTGTGCAAGAGGTGTATACTACACCACCATATCGTGCAAGAAAGTATAAAATCATATCCATATCATTTTAGTGAAGTAGGTGCATCATCATACCAGGTTAGAGGTGCCTACTTGTGTGCTTGAACCCGATATCACTTTATAAGGTGCTACCATCTTCTTCAAGATCTAGACCTTCATTCTAACTGTTATGGTTCATGGAAACAGGTTTAAGTAACTACTTGAACTCATAATGTCATCAACTATTTCAGAAAATTTCGGAATTAAAACTAGTTCATTAAGCACAACAATTTAGGTGATGAATAATAACATAGTTGAGTTCAAGTTATATAACCCACCTTAAGAAAAACTTCAAAGCTACAAGCTCCAAAGCTCCACGTTCCTAAGGTTTAAGATGACTTATAAAAAGTACAAAGCTCGTTCACAACTCCTTCATATACAAGGAATCACCATGGATAAGAAATTGGTGAAGAAGAAAAGAAAGGAAGATCATAACCCTAAAATCATGCTTCAATCCAAGGTTGAAGATGATCATGGCCTCACCTTAGGGTTATGTATTGAGCTCCTTCTTGCTCATTAGCACCTTGCATGATACCTCACTACCCTTGCACGATATACCATCACTTTTGCACGATATTCCACTACCCTTGGCCGATATTCCCCTCACTTGTGATCAAAACACTTCACTATGGCCGATATCACCTCACTAGGCCGATCTGAACTTGCTATGGATGATACCCAAGGCCCTATGCACGATACCACTTCACTCCTTCATTATACAAGGACTCTATGAATGATACATTAGGTAAGGAGGGTGGTAATATTTGAAAAATTTCACTAAAGGGTGAAAGAAGGGGTATATATACTTATTGTTCATGAAGAAGTGTGAAAATGAGGTGTCATCAATTTGAGCTACTAGGTGCCACGTATCCATGCATGGTTGACACGTGTACATGCATGCATTAACATTTATATTGACATTCAAAACTATTGAGGATAATATAGGAATGAATTTTCATCCATTACTTATCCCTTTGAATAAAATATATCAACTAAATCACCACTTTATTCACAACCCGATACAACTTTTCTAAGGAAGTTGTAAACTGATACAATTCACCTCCTTGAGGTGCTTTTCACGTCATGGCCTTTTCCAAGAGTCCAAAAAACGATATGGGACTCCTCCTATGGCTCCTTGGCCGATAGGAACTCATATATAAGCTTTTCAACTTGATACAACTCAAGTTAGGGTTTCATATTCAACCCCTATCTTGGTCATTTCATCACCAAGAGTACCATCACTCTTAATTGGTTCAAACATGATGTCTCCTCCTTTCTCTCTCCTCTAAATGATACTATGAGGGAGTAGGGACACTCTAGAGGTGGTAGTTTTCATATCAACCCTACATTTTGGGTAAATTACAACTTGCACCAAAATTGGTACACAAGTCACCGACATTATTCAAATAAGTTCAAACTTGGAATTTAGGCTTTCCACAAGACACCACCTTGCATAATTATTTATATAATGATGATAAAACACTTAGGGAACATTAAACATGTGAAAAATTGTAATATAACCCCTCATCTTGGGTAAATTGCGTTTCGGTCCAAAACATGAGAACATTGCTCAAACATTATTCAAACATGACCAAATTTTGAACATAAGTGTGTCACACACGTTAGAGGATTATATTAAATTTCTAAGCAACTTACTTAGACAAAACAAAAAGGATTACCTCATAACCCAGGTCAGGGTCATTACAGTTTTGCAGCTTCCAGAGAATTCTCATACAAGAAAAGATACCCCTTGCTTTCTATCATGTAAAGTAGGTTTTGCCTTTTGTAAAGCAGAAGTTGAATATCTTTTCGTCCAACATCTGGTTAGACTACTATCTATCCATTACTAACAGTCCAAAGTAGATGTTCAAATGGTTACAACTGATTTTCAGACCATCAATAGTCTATGAAATCATTGAAAAATATAAATTTTCTATCATCTTGCATGTTACACAAGTGGCAGTTGGGTAAAAACCAAATTTCTGCACTTTTTGTTTTCTGAAGATAGTATGTGCCTGCTTTACTTATTATTTTCTACCAATGCAAGAAACCTAACTTGTAACTAAAAGGGATACTTCAGTTTCAATTCACATGGTTTACTAAGTTACATTCATTTCAAGAGCTTTTGGTTAAACAAAAGAAGAGCATTGTTATCTCTCTACATGTCTTTTGATTTGTTTCAAAAGAATTATAGTCGTACATGATAGTTAATGACTTTCTTAATGTTGGAGCCAATTTAAAAAAGAAATTCCCTTAAACTATACAACATTAATAGAAGAAGGGGTTTGTTTCTATAGTTGATCCTTCTTCTCTTCCCACTTTTATGAAATATTATGATATCGTTGCACGTTGCTGCTGTTTCTGCAATAAAAGGCATATTGGTGGTAAGCCTATGAATGAGATGATTTATTTTCTTAAATGAGTTATTTATGCATATGTTGGGAACTATCTTGTTACCATTGTAGGCCGGGATATGACTTTTATCATATCAAATGATGGACCCTACTTGGATTTTTGCACTTGTAACTGTGTGTGTACTCCACAACTTGAGAGAGAGTTAGTAATTTCCATAGCAAATGCATATTAAATTTTCAATTCTGCTCTAAGTTTCAACTATTAGTTAACT
Organism: Alisma plantago-aquatica; assembly: GCA_963693085.1. Classification (NCBI taxonomy): domain Eukaryota; kingdom Viridiplantae; phylum Streptophyta; class Magnoliopsida; order Alismatales; family Alismataceae; genus Alisma; species Alisma plantago-aquatica. Next base: position 1,135,772,125 of record OY856410.1, on the reverse strand, counting down.
CAATTTAAAATGGGTCAAAACAAAGCAAATTTGAATTCGAACAACCCCATATCGATGTTGTGTTCTCAGTTCCCAACTACATAATCTCCTTAAAATTGAATTCAATTACTGTTATGTTTATATATGCTCCATGTACTACATGTATCTTTGTCGTTTTGTTTATGTACTTGTCTTTCTCAAAGCTCCCAGCCAGCTGAATATCAATGATGAGGCCACTAAGATGAAGAGGTCATTTTTGAGGTAGAAGTGATGCCGCTGCGGGAGAGGCTGTGTTCGAGGTAGTCTCGATGGTAGATGTACGGTCAGTTTGGAGATCGGGGTAGTAGCTGGGGCTGAGGGCAGATGAGAGGAGCAACAGTAAGGGGAGGATGTGGGGCAGTAGAAGAAGAGGCATGGGAGGACGTGGTGCTTAGATATTATCATTCAGATTAAGGTAACACAGAAGATATTTGTTGAGAATATGCCACCTGTTAGGAGTTCTTAATTTCTGATTCACTCAGATGCTTTTAGTTATCCTTCTATTTTCACTAGATGCTTTTGGTGCATGTAGTCATCTCTGTTAAGCCATTGAAATTGCACAATATATGGTATGGATTGCTAGATGGTCAGATATTCTTATGTTTGTATATTGGTGTATGTACTAAATTGATCTATTCATTAAATCAATTTTGTTAGGTTTCAAATTGTAGGATGAGTGACACAATTGACCCACCACAAATCAAAGAAAGGCCAAGTTTAGATATACAATTTCTTTTTTCTTCCAACTATGAATATTAAATCTATAAGTCTTTTTGTAATATGTTAAGAGAAGGCCTTTTACATATAAAAATGAATATGAAAAAGTACTAAGATGGTTGTACATTTGGTATAATTTAGAACTAATAATGTTATTGGGTTGTACTTTCAAATGGTCTAAATGAATGACCTTATTGTGCAGGTTATAGACTGAAAATTCTGGATACAAGCCTCAATGGTGCAAGTGAACTATCTTACAACTCTCCCATACAATGTTTAGGATGAAACAAAACATGGATGAGCTGCCTAGATACTTCTCGTCTCTTCAAGGTACTAATTTTTTCATCTTATTCTCATAGCAACCTTCATTTATGCCATGTATGAATGCTTATATATCTTTATTAAACTATTTGGATGATCTTTACCTTATTTTTAATGCCTCCCCATTTGTAAAACCTTATTTTTAGGATTAAGAGAAGTACAAGCTTCGCCATCGTAGCAACTTCCATTACCTGAATTAGAGATTGAGCTTAACAACGTCAAGAATTCAAATACAAAGTATAAGAAGTATCTAAGATAGCCCCGGCGCAACATGTGCTCTCTTGTGAAGCATGATGATGCATCTCCATTTGAAGCCCAGGCCCGCCCGGTCACAGCTGCAACAATAGCCATAGACGTAACAATGTATCATGATATGTTGCAATTTGATATGGCTCTTTGCTGCTATGAGAAGGCTACATTTCATAGACCTATGTATATATTTGAACAACCACTATCAACATCTGCAAACACAGCGACCAATTTCATAGGGACGATATTTCTTCTCTCTTCTTAGAAGGTTCTTTTCATATTCTTATCTCGGGTGCTTTTGGACGATGCTGGCCGAACAAGAGCTCGAACAAAAGAAGAAGACAATAAGGATGTTAAAATTGGCCGAGAAAGACAACTCTTTCACAAAGATGTTAGTAGACCACTGAATCATTGATATATGTATATACTTTTCTTAGTACACATTGTGTAATAGGGGCAATGTATACATCCTCCCCATGCACATTCAACGTTTCATTATAAATGAAAGTAAGATTGTTGGCATAATGACCATAACTTTCTCTAAATACTACAATTTTGTTACTAAAAGAGCTAGTGTACTAACAAATTACAATATATATATATATATATATATATATATATGAATATGAATATATAGTCGAGCTAGGCATATATGTATGTGTACTAAATGGCACTACATATGTATCTAGATGCATAATCAACTACATATATATGCATATAGTAACTGCCTCCTTTCCCTACACACTAAATACATATAAAATGTATTAACTTCATGTTTTTGCTACATACTGACTATATATGCAATTGTAGTCATACATTTAGCTATAATTATACTTATATTTAAATATGTAAGGACAATATCTAGATACGCTTTCGGATACATATAAATTTTTAGCGAATGGATTATCTAACTACATATTTGAAAAATATAGTTAAAGGCTTTAGCTATACGAGCATATACTACAACTTGTATGTGTAAAGAAATATGTAGTTAAAGCCTTTAGCTACAAAATATGGGGTTTTCGCTACAATTTTTTTTATAGTTAAAGACCCTTTTTTGTAGTGGCATTAGGGTTCCCACATCATATTAACATGTTCTAAAAGAGTTAACTAAAGTTAGCCCATTATATCAAGGTGTCATCAACATTTTATTGAGCTAATTGTTAGAACATGTTCAACATTAACATATGCCTTTTAGGAGGGAGTTAACTATAATTAACCCACTTTATCGATCTAGATCATATCAAGGTGTCACAATCATTATGTTGTGCTAACTGTTAAGCTATATTTTCATTTTATTAAGCACTAAGATTAACACTTCATGTAACATGTTTCCTTCATATGATCTTATTTCATTGCTCATAATAAATTGCAACGTTTTCTAGTGATTTAATCACAAGATTAACCAAAAATATCACATTATCATCATTATTCATGTATATGGTTAACCATTTATGCATTGATATCTATAAAACCATCTCTAAGTTTCCATCATATCGTGTCTATATATATCACGTCTCGAGATTAGATCACATACTTACATATATTATATCATGGTTGTACTAAACAAGCTTATACAAGTGGCTTGTTAAACAGATATCAAAATTTCATCTAGTCCAACTGAGGTTTGCCTGACCCATATCATAAGGGTAGTGCCATGCTAAGCCTCTCTAAGCTCACTCAACTCTATGCATATCTCATATGCATATACTTTATCTTTCCTCTATTAGTCTAGGGTTCCCAGATTACCTCATTGGTACTAGTGACAACCTTAGAAGCTCTAGCCACATAAGCACAAACCAAAACATGCTATGACATTATCTTTATATGTTCTCTACCCAAAAGATGTGCTTACCCAAAACTCTCTTATATATGCAACCACTAGATTCCTATAAGGTACCACCAACCCGAACTTGAGTCTTCATAGAAACTAAAACATAGTTACCTCCTCCCAGGTCTTGGAACTCTCTCTCCCTCACCCAGATGGAATGGACTCATATCTTATTCACATGTGGATATATAGACAACCTTTCTCTGACTCTAGGGTTTGGTCCTCTCAAGGACATCTAAGGTTCAAGAGATCTATAGGAATCACACATAAACTAGCTCAACTTATTCACTTAGGAGTATTCTAGTTTAGGACATATCATATCACATATTTGTCATCATTATCATATCTTGGAGTTTAGGTTCTCTAACCTTCTCCCAACGGGTCTCACTCCTTCTGGAGTTAACCCTAAAAATGGTCCCAACACTAGAGGTCCGCCCTTGCAAAAGAGCTTGAGGATCATGCTGACTCTCATCTTTGTCTTAGCTTAGCATATCTTATATCATAAAATCCTAGTTACTTGCATCATCAAAACTCATCTTGCATCCTCAAAACTGAACTTAAGTCCTCAAAGACAAACATATATCATCATAGATTATCTTATCTCATCTATATCAAACTTAAATCATCATCAAATCTTATTTCATCTATTCCATCTATCACATATTCCAAACAAGGCTCTAGACATCTAATCTAGAACTACTCTCTCATCTAGACTGATGTCATTCACTTTCACTTAGGTTATATGACCACCTCCTACTCGTACATGTGTGAGGACACATTTTTGTAATACTTACATATATAATAAAATATTTTATAGTTTCTCCGATAAAACATGCATCAGAGAAAACTATCGAGGCTTGATCCAATTGGAATCAAAAACCAAATCCACAAAATGAGTGTCCCACACATAGTAGAGAGTCCAGTGTCATGTCACCTAGTAAAAAGGGTGAGAACAAGGTGTAGACTGGTGTAGCTACCTAAAACATAGATGCATCATATGTCGAAGGTTTCTCTTCCCGTGATGTTCATCATTTCCAAATAATGCAACATCCACACTATAAGGAAAGAACGACATATAAGGACCTTCTATACAACAAGAACTAATCTAGATCTAGTTCTCAGACATCTAGGTGCTAACCTAGATGTTAGGTCAGATCTAGTCTCTAAAAGATGACTAATCTAACCGTAAAGATTTTTATAGTTCAAGGTTTTCTTTAGGTTGAGTTTCATAATGAGCAAATGTCAGGCTTTGCTATTGTTCATGCTCTGGTACCACCTGTGATGTCCCTAGATTTTCTAAAACTTAATTTTCTGTGTGACGTCCAAATTGAAACCCTCACTAGGCTAAGAAGAAGAAAATCAGAGAAAGTCAGAAGGAAACAACAGCAGCACATGCACATGAACAACAAACAAACTACAACACATGTTCACCATTAAACATATAATTACATAATGAATTGTTACAACATTTGGTATTATATATCAAACTACAAACTTTTACTTATACATGTACTACCACTAAACTACAAGATCTTATGACAACACATCCACTTGTACATCTGCTCGTCACTCAACTCTCAACTATCTAGGTCCTTCAAGATCATATGTCCACAACCTAAACAAAAGATTACATGTGGTACACATCTGCACAATATTCAAGGATATTGTATTGAGTACGCCTACATGTCTTTTTATATATCTCTCATTACTAAGATTGGCAATTAGATAAAACTAGAACTTGGCAAGAATAACTAAATATGTAATGACCCTGACCTGGGTTATGAGGTAATCCTATTTGTTTTGGCTAAGTAAGTTTCTTAGAAATTTAATATAATCCTCTAAGGTGTTTTGTTATCATGTGACACACTTATGTTCCAAGTTTGGTCCCGATTGAATGATGTTTGAGCAATGTTCCTTTGTTTTGGACCAAAGTGCAATTTACCCAAGATGAGGGGTTATATTGAAATATGTCACATGTTGAACATTCCCTATATGTTTTAGCATCATAATATAGATAATGATGCTAAATGGTGGCTTTTGGAAAGTCTAAATGCCAAGTTTGAACTTGTTTGAATAATGCTAGTACCTTGTGCACCAATTTTGGTACAAATAGTAATTTACCCAAAATGTAGGGTTGATATGCAAATTACCACCTCTAGAGTGTACCTACTTCCTCTATGTATCATTTAGAGGAGATATAATGAATGAGACATCATGTTTGAATCAATTATGAGTGATGGTAATCTTGGTGATGAAATGACCAAGAAAAGGGTTGAATATGAAACCTTAACTTGAGTTGTATCAAGTTAAAAAGCTTATATATGAGTGCCTATCGGCCAAGGAGCCAAAGGAGGAGTCTCATATCGTTTTTTGGACTCTTGGAAAATCCCATGATGTGAAAATCACCTCAAGGAGGTGAAGTGTATCAGTTTACAACTTCCTTAGAAAAGTTGTATCAAGTTGTGAATAAAGTGGTGATTTTGTTGATATATTTTATTCAAAGGGATAAGTAATGGACGAAATTTCATCTCTATATTATCCTAAAGTGTTTTTCATGACAAGATAAATGTTAATGCATGCATGTACAAGTATCAACCATGCATGGACACGTGGCACCTAGTAGCTCAGATTGGTGACACCTCATTTATACACTTTTTCATGAACCTCAAGTATATATACTCCTCTTTTCACCCATTAGTGAAAATTTTCGAATCTTACCACCCTACTTCCCTAAGGTATCATGCGTAGGGTCCTTGTATCGTGCAGGAGTGAGGTGGTATCGTGCATAGGGGCTTGGGTATCATCCATAGCACGTTCATATCGGCCAAGTAAGGTGGTATCAGTCTAGTAAGGCGATATCAGCCATAGTGGAGTGTTTTGACCACAAGTGAGGGAGATATCGGCCAAAAGTGATGGAATATTGTGCATGAGTAGTGTGGTATCGTGCAAGGTGCTGAGGAGCAAGAAGTATCTCAATACTTAACCCTAAGGTGAGGCCATAATCATCTTCAACCTTGGATTGAAGCATGGTTTTAAGGTTATGATCTTCCTTTCTTTTCTTCTTCACCAATTTCTTATCCTTGGTGATTCCTTGTATATGAAGGAGTTGTGAACGAGCCTTGGAATTTTGATAAGTCATGTTCAACCTTAGGAATGTTGAGCTTTGGATCTTGGAGCTTGGAGCTTTGAAGTTGTTCTTAAGGCGGGTTATTTAACTTGAACTCTATCATGTTACTATTCATCACCTAAATTGCTATACTTAATGATCTACTTTTAATTCCGAAATTTTCTAAAATAGTTGATGACATTATGAGTTCTAGTAGTTGGTTAGACCTTTTGGCATGAACTATAACAATTAGAACAAAGGTATAGAGCTTGAATAAGATGGTATCACCTTATAAAGTGATATCGGGTTCAAGCACACAAGCAAGCACCTCTAACCCGATATGGTGATACACCTACTTCACTAAAATGATATGGATATGATTTAATATTTTCTTGCACGATATGGTGGTGTAGTATACACCTCTTGCATGATATTAAGTCAAGCAAACACCTCAAAAATGATATTGGGCTAAGCACACACCTCTTTGCCCGATATGGTGTGAAGAACTCACACACCTCTCTACCCGATATGATGTGAAGCACACACACACCTCTTTGTCCGATATGGTGTGAAGCACACACACACCTCTCTGCCCGATATGGTGTGAATCACACACACACCTTTCTGTCCGATATGGTGTGAAGCACACACACACCTCTCTACCTGATATGGTGTGAAGCAAGCATACACCTCTTGCCCGATATGGTAAGCATACATACACCTCTAAAGTGATATGGGTAGCAAGCATACACCTCTAAACTGATATTGGGTTAAGCATACACCTCTTGGACGATATGGTGTTGAGCTCATATCTCTAAAATGATATGGTGGGTAACCCAATACACTAGATAAAAAAAGTGGTAAGGTGGTTAATACCCTAGAACATGTGATGGCCAATACATTAAAGTATGGTGTGGCCAATATATTCATGTGAGGTGAGGACATTACACTCATGTATGGTGAATATGATACACCATATGATTGGTAAGAGTGATACCTTGATGGGTAAGGGTATGAGGGATATGATGATGTCTAGCTCAATATACACCTAACCCAATACATGTGTTCAACTTGACATAAATGATTCAATCTGATGCACCTTGTAAAGGTGAGGGTAAAAGATTCTTAGGAGTGATGAGTGTAATGCCAAGTAATGATGTGGTTTGGTTAATACCTTGAAAGGTAGAACAACTAAAGTGGTTGATAATGGTATATCAACAATGCCTTAACTCAAGATGAGTCTATATCACTTGATGATAGTTGGGTAATTGAAATGTGTGACTTATGGCCAATACACTACATGAAAAATGTGATGTGTTAGTACATAAAGTATTAGGATGGGATATACCCTAATACAAGATAAGTTGATGAACTTAAGTAAGTTAAAAGCAATAAGGGAAGTGATACATCAAGGCATGATAAATACCACATCCAACATCTCAAGGTTGATGCACCTTGATGCACCTTAAATCCAATATACTTGGATGAGTAACACATGAAGTGTGTCATGTCAATTGTTACATTGAGATGTAATGCACTTTGATAAGTGTAGGCTAACATACCTTGAGAAAGGGTTAAGCCAAGATAATAAAGTATGATGTAATCAATATCCTAGAGAGGATGAGAGAGAAACTCATACTTTGTGTTGATTATCATTTAATGATAAAAGATGAGAATAAATAAGTATGATTGAATACTTATGATATCAATGTATGCTCCTAGATGTGTGGAGCAATGAATTAGGGTTTGAATTAATAATATGAACTTGAAACCCTATTCGGATATAAAGGGAAACCCTAACCCTAATAATGGGAGAGTTGTATTTCTCTTATTACACAAGCCTTGTTAGACATGTTAAATACTTGTATAACAAGTATAATGAGTTATGGCCTTGTGATCCATATGAATAAGTCGTTGCCTAGTGAGAGGTGACAAGATGTGTAATGTCCTTGTGAGCCATGTGAATAAGTTGTTGCCTAGTGAGAGGTGACAAGATGTGTAATGGCCTTGTGAGCCATGGGAATAAGTTGTTGCCTAGTGAGAGGTGACAAGATGTGTAATGGCCCTGTGATCCATGTGAATACTTGTACAACAAGTGAAATGAATACCTTGGTCTGAGGACCTAGAGGTAATGGTTACCTATTATAGAGGTAATAATGTTATGTGATGATCTAAGGGTTTGAATACCCAAATCCAGTAATCATGATAATGATGATGTGAAGGGATGATAATTCCCAGTAATGTGATAAGGGACTGAGATCCCAAGTATCATGTGTTTTAAAGAATTGAAAAATACGTGATATATGTATTACACCTATCTTTGTAGAGTTTGTTTTGATTAATATTGATAACTTGTTTGATGCTAAAAGAATGTGGTAATGTACGTAATATATCACTAGAAACTATAAAATGTTGCCCTGACCATAGATCCATCAGCGTCAGGATTTGTTGAATGGTGAAATTGGTTTCCCCGCGGCATAACCCGGAGTGCATACTTTTGAGTATGTGGGGGAATAAGTACGGATGGCCAGACGTGAGCCGATCCAATTACGAACTCTAAATAAATGAGGATTTGGCTATATGTCATATCCTGGCTCGAGTGCGACTTCAGTCGTAGACTCTATGTTGAGCACGGTGAACTGGCTCGTGGCTCAGAGTATGGTGCTTGTGTCGCCATGACTCGATAATTTCATAACTGGGGACGGTTGTTAGTAGATGTTTCCCCTAAGAGAGTACAGTTGACACTGTAGCTCTAAGTGAGGATGCCTACCTACCCTGGAACAACTATTTGTAGCCGACACAAGATGACTTGCTAAGGTTAAGTGGTCTCGTACTGATCGAGACAAGTGAGGTCATGTAAACCGGCTCTCCCATTAACCTTGTATGGTACCGACTTGTGATAAGTTTGTGGTCGGTTGGAGATGAACAGGGTATGCTTCATCTCCTCAGGGCATAAGTGTGATTGTTAAAATATGTTCAGCCGTGTAGCATATCTGCTTAAGGATCAAATATGAGAAATATTTTTTGATGCACAATTTAGTTTTACTTCTTAGTTGATAGATGATATTTATGTTTCTTTACATTCCTTGAAAAGTAGATAGATAATTTACAACTCTACCATGGGTAGATGCAATGTTCTCCTTAACAAAGGAGATTACTTCATTCTGTTCATACAGTGAATTATCCTGTCTGTTAATATAAAAGGAACCTCTTCTCAGTTTATAAATGCTTAATCTATGATAATAATATGGTCGGAGGAGAGTTATATCTCTCGCTGGGATAATTGTCTCACCCCGTGGGATCTACATTTTTTTAGGTGGATGTGCACGAGGTGGTGAAGATATTTCTGTAGAGGAGGAGTAACAACTGAGGTAGCAGTGACAACTCAGGTTGAGTGTACTGTCTGTCATGTCTTGTAGATAGAAGTCCTATGTGTCGTCTCTGTACTCTCAGGTCCTTGGAGTTGGTTCGTACTGGTTTCATGAATGATCTAAGATTTTGGCTTGAATGACTCGAGGTTTTATGTTGCTCCAGTATGTGTTTTGATAGAGCAATTGTTATATGTTGTCCTCGAGATGAGATGTTGTACAATGTAATCATGATATGTATGAGTTTTGGATCTTTCAGTAAGAGTTTTTTGGAAAAGGATCTCCTTGCAAAACGGTTTGAAATTCTAGTGATTTTTGTTAATCCGCTTATTATGTTTATTCCGCTTAATTAGTAACGATTTGTTTGTCAGTTTGATGATGGTCATTTCAAGTTTTGGTATCAGAGCTTAAGGTTCACTGAGTCTATAGAGACATAGGACTAAGGTGTTGAGTCTGTTCTAGTGTCCTCCAGTACACCCTATAGTGACTTCTGCTTATGTAGAAGAAAGGGTGAAGTTTAAAAATGACTGGAGAATATGAGGAACACGTTGCTAAGAGAAATGTTGTTGCACCAGGAGAGGGTGCAAGGGATTAGGCAAGAGAAGAATGAGTGCCTAAGAATTTCCATCTTGACCCAATCAGGATAGAGAATCCTGTTTTTATGCTCTTGTTGGGCAGGTTAAGACAACAATGATACATATAGCAGATTGGATACTAGCATTATAACCTAGGTTACCATTTTTGAAATGACCGTCATCAAACTTACAAACAAATTGTTACTAATTAAGCGGAATAAACATAATAAGTAGATTAACAAAAATCACTAAAATTTAAAACTATTTTGCAAGAAGATCCTTTTCCAAAAAACTCTTACTGAAAGATCTAAAACTCATACATATCATGATTACATAGTACAACATCTCATATTGAGGACAACACATAATAGTTTCTCTATCAAAACACATACTGGGGCAACATAAGACCTCGAGGCATTCAAGCCAAAATATTTGATCATTCATCAGTACGAAACAACTCCAAGGACCTGAGAGTACAGAGACGACACATAGGACTTCTATCTACAAGACATGACAGAAAGTACACTCAACCTGAGCTGTCACTGCTGCCTCAACTGTTGTTCCTCCTCTATAGAAAGAGCTTCGCCACCTCGTGCATGTCCACCTAAAAAAATGTGGATCCCACGGGGTGAGACAATTGTCCCAGCGAGAGATATAACTCTCCGCCGACCATATTATTATCATAGATTAAGCATTTATAAACTGAGCAGAGGTTCTTTTTATATTAACAGGCATGATAGTTCATTGTATGAATAGAATGAAGTAATCTCCTTTCTTAAGGAGAACATTGCATCTACCCATGGTAGAGTTATAAATCATCTATCTGCTTTGCAAGGAATGTAAAGAAACATAAATATCATCTATCAACTAAGATGTATAACTAAAATTGCACATCAACCAATATTTCTCATATTCGATCCTTAAGCATATATGCTACATGGCTGAACATATTTTAACAATCATGTTATAAAGGACTACCGGAGGTTTATAAAGGACTTCAGTGTGATCAAATTGCCGTTGACAAAGTTGACCAGGAAAGATGTACCTTTCGTTTGGGATGATCATAGTCAGCGAGTTTTATAGAGCTTGAAGGAGAAGCTGACTAGTGCTCCAATGTTGGTGCTTCCAAAACCTGGGAAAGGCTATGTTGTTTTCTGTGATGCTTCCAAGAAAGGCTTAGGATGTGTGCTGATGTAGGAAAATCATATGGTTTCTTTTGCTTCACGGCAACTGAAAAAACATGAGGAGAGTTATCGGACACATGATTTGGAGCTGGCAGCGGTGGTCCATGCGTTAAAGATTTGGAGACACTATCTTTATGGGGAAGTGTGTCAGATCTTTACAGATCATAAGAACCTAAAGTACATCTTCTCGCAGAGTGAGTTGAACATGCGACATCATTGTTGGATGGAGCTAATCAACAATTATGATTGCACCATAGAGTATCATCTTGGTAAGGCAAACGTGGTAGCTGATGCGCTTAGTAGGAAGTCTTTTTTCTCTTCCTACGAAGAAGGCACAGTTGTGTTCTTTTATATGCCATTGGCGGGATATGTTCATCTCTTTGCGACAGATGAATGTACAGTTGGAAGTATCATTGTTGGCAGGACTGTTGGCACATATGCAAGTGAAGCCTACGTTGAGGCAGCAGATCAAAGAAGCACAATAGGCAGATGCTACAGTTCAGTTGATCAGATCACAGTTTAGCAGCGAGAAGCATGATGGCTTCCATGAGTCTGAGGATGGACTAGTTTGTTATCATTATAGGATGATGGTTCCCGATGTGGATGATCTGAGGAAGTTAGTGCTCGAGGAAGCGCACACATCAATGTATGCTATGCATCCAAGTGTCACCAAGATGTATCACAATCTGAAGGATCTGTATTGGTGGCCTGGCTTGAATAGAGATGTGGCCGAGTTTGTGGCTAGGTGTGCGGTATGCCAACAGGTTAAGGATGAGCATCAGAAGCCGGTAGGTACGTTGCAACCCATGTTGATACCGCAGTGGAAATGGGATCATATAACCATGGATTTCATAGTTGGTCTTCCGAGGACAACTAGAAATCATGATTCCATTTGGGTGATATATAGTGGACATGTTGATGAAGACTGCTCATTTCATACCTGTGAAAATGACATATACAGCGGAGAAGCTTGCTCAGGTGTATGTGGATGAGATAGTACGTTTTCACAATGTGCCAATAACGATAGTCTCTGATAGAGGTCCCTAGTTCATGAGTCATTTTTGGGAACAGTTGCATAGAGCATTGGGAATACAATTAAAGTTCAGTACCACTTTCTACCCATAGACAGATGGACAGTCTGAAAGGACTATTCAGACTTTGGAGGATCTTCTCTGAGCTTGTGTTTTGTAGTTCCTACGTAGTTGGAACGTGCATCTCAGTTTGATAAAGTTCGCCTACAACAACAGTTACCAACAGAGTAACGATATGGAACCTTATGAGGCTTTATATGGAAGGAAGTGTAGATCTCCTCTGTGTTGGTATGAGTTCGGTGAGTATCAGCTTTTAGGTCCTGAGTTAGTATAGCAGACGACAGAGAAGATCAAGGTGATACAGCAACAGTTGAATGCGGCATAGGATAGACAAAAGTCGTATGCAGATAACCATTGATGACCTCTAGAATTCTAGGTGGGAGATCAGGTGTATCTCAAAGTATCTCCATGGAAAGGCGTGCTGAGGTTTGGCCGAAAAGGCAAGTTGGCTCCCAGGTATATGGGGCCATATCCGGTGATACCACATGTTGGCAAAGTGGCTTACAAGTTAGAGCTACCGCCAGAGTTACATAGGTTGCATCCAATGTTCCATGTCAGTATGCTAAAGAAAAGTTATCCGGGGACAGAGACAATGATACAACCAGTTGAGGTTGAGCTTGATGAAGATGTGCCCTATGAGGAAGGTCCACTGTTGATCCTTGAAAGATGAGTGAAGAAGCTAAAGAGGAAGGACCTGGTTCTTGTGAAGGTTCTTTGGCATCATCGTTGCGTTGAGGAAGCCACGTGGGAGCTTGAGGAAGAGATGAGGATGAAGTATCCCTCGCTTTTCTCTTCGGATTTCGGGGACAAAATCCTTTTGTAGGCGTTTATGGCTTGTAAGGACCTTGACCTCCATTTTGGGCTTACCCTGTTTTCTTTGCCTAAACCTTGTGCTTAGATGTTGCTAATCACCTGAGTTGTGATTAGGGTTTTGTTTCTACTTTGTTGAGAGGTTGAGGTACAACTTGCAAAATACCCAAGTTCTAGGGTTGGTGTGCAAGTTTGTCACCTTGAGAGATATCTTTCTCTCTCCTTGCATCCTCTAGGGTTGATAGGATGAGTTGGGCACCTTGCTTGAGTTGCTTTGGGCATCGTTTGAGCTTGTTGAAGCTTAGGCTTGTTGTTGGGCTTTCTTGGGCCTTGTTTGAACTTGGTGCCACCTCCTTGCTTGATGTATCGGGCAAGGGTGTAATGGCCAAGAGTGTGTCATGCAATGGTGTATCGGTCAAGGAGATGTATCGACCAAGGGTGCTGGTGGGTGTGACAGGTTGTCATGTTGGACGACACACACCCCTCCACCTCACATCGTTTGTGTCACCCCTTATGGACACTTGGTGCTTGTTGCTAGCAAGGTGGAAAAGGTTTTGGACATGTGGAGGTGGACGAGCTACAGGGTGGATTTGCTCCATGGAGAAGTGTTCTTAGGGAGGAAGACACCTTTCTTGTTCCTATCATTTACCCTCTTCTATATATATCTCTCTTTGCTCTTGCTTGGGATCTCTTTGCCCCTTAGCTGTTTGCTCCCTTCCCCCTTGGTGGCTGATACATCCTGCTGCTATTGCTGCTGCTTTCTTCTTCCTTGGTGGTGGCTGATACATCTTGCTGAGGTGGAGCTTTGGAGCTTGGAAGTGTGCTTAAGGCAGGTTACATAACTCCTAACCCTAACTATACTACTTCCTTACCATGTTGCTTTGTTATATACTATCTTGATCGGCCATGTTATCTCGCTAGATATGTTCTTGCCTGAATGGTCATGTTGTTGCCCATTTTGTGCCCTAGATCTTGTTGGATGATATGTGGTATGTCGATTTCCCTTTATGCCATCCTATCCTTTGGGTTGTAGAACCTCAAGCAATACCCCTCTCTCGTTCAGTTGAGAGGTGAGCTTAGGGTTTCTTATCCCAAAGAGGTATGGTGGTGTGTCCGTGAGGCAATACTCCTCTCTTTCTATTTGGCTTTGAGAGGTGAGCCTATGTCCTAGATGTTTGGGTGATATGATGAGTTGGTTGGTCGATAGGGTGTTATTCTACCCCGGTTTCCCGATATGCTTGAGGTTGTGCAAAACCCCTCTCACTTGGTTGTTGATAGGTGAGCCAACACTCTTGGTACCCTTGGGCGATATGGTGTGGATGGTTGTGGTGAGGTTGAGACCTTCTAACCCTAGTAACCTGATATGGTTGGTAGGTGTGGTGACCAATATCCCTTCCCTACCCTAGGGTTAGGGTTTGGACAATATGGTTGGTTGACACCTAGTTGGTCCCTTAGCCGAGACATGTGTCCTGGAGCAGTTGAGCTCTTGGGTGTTATGGCCTTTCCTTGCACGATACCCATGATGGGTAGTGCTGCCCGATATCTCGCTCTTCCCTTAAGTTTGTGTTTGGGTGATATAGTGAGTGGGCGCCTTGTTGATCCCTTAGACGCTATAGGGGTTTGTGTTGAGTGATAGGGTTGGTTGGTTCCTTGCACGTCATCCTCCTGGATGGTGCTGCCTGACACTCTGTTGTGACGTGTTGCCCGTCACGGCCTTAAGGTGTTGCCCGACATGGTGTGTTGTGTTGTCTACTGTGACGCGTTGCTGAAGGGTGTTGCCCAGAATGGTTTTTACCCGTCATGGGGCATTGCATGTTTAGGTGCTTTCCTGATATGTTGTTTTGACGCTTGGGCAATATAGGTTGCTCGCTATGCTGCTGCACATTACAGCTTGCTAGGCACCTTACCCGATATGAGTGTCAACCCGAGATACATGTTGACCGATATCCATGTCAACCCCTTTATGTAGTGTTAACCAAGACAATGATGGTCGTTACACCTTTGGTGAGGGTTGATATACCTATAGTGAGGAACATTGTGGCTGTGATACCTTTGGTGAGGGTTGTCTCTTACCCAATATATCTATAGTGAGGGTTGTACCTTGTGTTCGGTTGGTAATCTTAATGATTGTTATGCTTTAGTATATGAGGCTATTATGCATTGATATAGATATAAGAATGCTATGCTTTGATACATTCATCTATGTTGCATGATTGCTTCTCACATTAAAGTAAGGAGTTGAAAATGTTCCTTGTACAAGTACCATTGTTTCTCTATGATTATGCTAACCATGCAGGTTCCATGTGTATGGATATGAAATTAGGTAATAGCCATAGTGATGGAACGGCAATGATATGATGTGGAATATCAAGGGTTGTGATGAACCCAGTGATGTATGATGGGTGTTACCCATGGAATGGCAATGTGTGCCTTGATGATGGGATTGAGTCCCTGTGATGATGATCCTTGAGACAGATCTTGATGATTGGCAAGAGGCCATGCAGTAACATGTGACGTTGGATCCTTGTGATGGATCAGGATGATGTTGATGGCACTGAAGGCCTTAGTGACAATGTAACACAAGATAATGTTTATTATGTTTATTCATTCTTGTTATAGTTGGATGTTACATAACTTCGTTGAATCTTACAATCCATTTAAAATGCAATAATTAATTACTGAGGAACTTTTCATGTAGTTTGCCCTGGCCATAGATCCGTCATCATCAGGAGTTTGGTGATGGTGAAATGGGTTCTCCTGCGGGTCAAACCGGAATGCATATTGTTGAATATGTGGGGTGTGCTTACGCCCTAAGTAGTAGTGCAAGTTTAGAGCACAGTTTTAGGACTGTGGATAAGTGTGATAGAGCATGGTGAACAGGCCCATGACTCAGGATATGTGGTAGATCATGGTGAATAGGCCCATGGCTCAGTGATGATGGAGCACGGTGAACATGCCCGTTGCTCAATTTTCTAGCGTCGATACCTGTACCAAGGTGGGCTAGGCAGATGGTAGCCTGACCATGTGTGGATGAGGCCACTTAAGCAAGAGACTACGATCCTGCTTATTGATTCTTATGGACTGACCACAAGGGAAGTGAAGTCGTGGAATCCGGCTCTCCCATCGACCTTGTATGGCAATCGATTGCGACCAAGCAGTGGTCTGTTTGGATCTGAGTGGTATGACTCACTTCCTTAGGGCATAATAAATTGTAATCCATCCGTATAGTATATTTTCTTAGGAAAAAACACAAAACATTGGTTGATGCCTTGTTTATATAGTTCTCCTAGTTTTATCTTATATGTTCCTCAGATGTTATGATAAGTTCTTATATAACTCATCTTGTCAATCATGTTCCATAAGAAATATCTAGTGTTATACCCCATATATCTTGGTAAGATGTTATAACAAGTTAGTTCTGCTCAGTATGCTGCTCATATGCGATCTACTTATATTAGTTTCCTATTTTATCTATTCTAGCTCTCCTTTTGAGGTTTTATAGTTTCAGTGGGGGTTATGTTTCTCGTTGGGACTGTGTGTCTCACCCCGTTGGTTTAAAACCTTTTTAGGTGATCGTGCTAGACGTGGTGGTGGTTGTGAGGTCGCGACTGAGTAGTAAGAAGACCCATAGAAGTCAAGGTTGGATATGCTACTATTGTTTTTGGGTATTTTGTAGTAGAGTCCTATAGTCATCCTTGTACTCTTAGGTCCTTGGAGGTGTTTTGATGAGGTTTCATGATGTATAGTTGATATGGCTTTCTTATCCTGCTGTTGGCCTGATGTGGCCTATTATGTACATAAACAGGTGGTGAACTCTTGTGCTTATGGGACAACTAGATCCTAAGAGTTGTGGACATGTATCAAGTTTATGGATATTTATATAACATGTTTCCTTGCAGGATAAGGATCTAGATGTAATAGTTTCTTTATTATCTGCTTTCCACAATCAATTTTAATTAACCCGTGTTTTTGGTAATATGATGTTTATGACGGTTCTGCATGTTTTCGCGTGGCATTTCGTTGTCTGTGTGATAGCGGGATGTCACACATATGGCTCACAAGGCCATTACACATCTTGTCACCTCTCACAAGGCAACAACTTATTCATATTATCAACCCAAACCCTAATTTATTGCTCCACACATTTAAGAGCATATATTGATATCATAAGTATTCAATCATACTTATTTATTCTCATTATTTATCATTAAATGGTTCTCAACACAAAGTATGAATTTCTCTCTCATCCTCACTAGGATATTGATTACATCATACTTTATTATCTTGGATTAACCCTTTCTCAAGGTATGTTAGCCTACACTTATCAAAGTGCATTAAACTCATTACATATCAATGTAACAATTGACATGACACACTTCATGTGTTACTCATCCAAGTATATTGGATTTAAGGTGCATCAAGGTGCATCAACCTTGAAGTGTTGGATGTGATATTTATCATTCCTTAGTGTATCACTTCCCTCATCACTTTTTAACTTACTTAAGTTCATCAACTTATCTTGTATTAGGGTATTTCTCATCCTGATACTTTATGCACTAGCCCATCACATTTATCCTATAATTCATTGGCCATAAGTCACACACTTGAATTACTCAACTATCATAAAGTGATATGGTCTCATATTGAGTTAAGGCACTATTGATATACCATTATCAACCACTTTAGGTGTTTCACCTATCAAGGTATTGACCACACCATTACTTGGTGTTAGACTCATCACTCCTAAGAGTATTTTACCCTCACCTTTACAAGGTGCATCATATTGAATCATGTATGTCAAGTTGAACACATGTATTGGGTTAGGTGTATATTGATCTAGGCATCATCATATCCCTCATACCCTTACCCATTAAGGTATAAACCTTACCATTCATATGGTGTATCAACTTCACCATTCATGGGTGTAACATCCTCACATCACTTGAAGATATTGGCCACACCCTACTTTAGTGTATTGGCCATCACATGTACTAGGGTACTAACCACCTTGCAACTCTTGTCATCTAGTGTATTGGGTTACCCACCATATCATTTTAGAGATATGTGCTCAACACCATATCATCCAAAAGGTGTATGCTTAACCCAATATCAGTTTAGAGGTGTATGCTTGCTACCCATATCACTTTAGAGGTGTATGTATGCATACCATATTAGGCAAGAGGTGTATGCTTAACCACAAGTGATGGCATATCATGCATAAGTAGTAGGGTATCGTGCAAAGTTTCTAAGGATCAATAAGGATCTCATACTTAACCCTAAGGTGAGGCCATGATCATCTTCAACCTTGGATTGAAGCATGAATCTAGGGTTATGATTTTCCTTTCTTTTCTTCTTCACCAATTGCTTATCCATGGTGATTCCTTGTATATGAAGGAGTTGTGAACGCTACTTGGAGTTTGGATAAGTCATATTCAACCTTAGGAATGTGGAGCTTTGGAGCTTGGAGCTTTGAAGTTGTTCTTGTATATAACTTGAACTCTATCATGTTATTATTCATCGCCTAAATTGCTATACTTAATGGTCTACTTTTAATTCCGAAATTTTCTAAAATAGTTGATGACATTATGAGTTCTAGTAGTCTCTTAGACCTGTTGTCATGAACTATCCCAGTTAGAACGAAGGTCTAGATCTTGAAGAAGATGGTATCACCTTATAAATTGATATCGGGTTCAAGCACACAAGCAAGTACCTCTAACCTGATATGGTGATGGACCTACTCCACTAAAATGATATGGATATGATTGTATACCTTCTTGCACGATATGGTGGTTTATTATACACCTCTTGCATTATAGGAGGTCAAACAGACACCTCAAAAATGATATTGGGTTAAGCACACACAACTTTGCCCGATATGGTGTGAAGCACACACACACCTCTGTGCCCGATATGGTGTGAAGAACACACACACCTATCTACCCGATATGGTGTGAAGCGCACACACACCTCTCTGCCTGATATGGTGTGAAGCACATGCACACCACTCTTCACGATATGGTGTGAAGCACACACACACCTCTCTGCCCGATATGGTGTGAAGCACACACACCTCTCTGCCCGATATGGTGTGAAGCAGACATACACCTCTCTACCTGATATGGTGTAAAGCACACACACACCTCTCCACCCGATATGGTGTGAAGCACACACACACCTCTCTGCCCGATATGGTGTGAAGCGCACACACACCTCTCTGCCCAATATGGTGTGAAGCACACACACACCTCTCTGCCCGATATGGTATAAAGCAAGCATACACCTCTTGCCCGATATGGTAAGCATACATAAACCTCTAAAGTGATATGGGTAGCAAGAATACACCACTAAACTGATATTGGGTTAAGCATACACCTCTTGGACGATATGGTGTTGAGCACGTATCTCTAAAATGATATGGTGGGTAACCCAATACACTAAATGACAAAAGTAGTAAGGTGGTTAATACCCTAGAACATGTGATGGCCAATACACTAAAGTATGGTGTGGCCAATATCTTCAAGTGAGGTGAGGACGTTACACTCATGTATGGTGAAGATGATACACCATATGATTGGTAAGGATGATACCTTGATGGGTAAGGGTATGAAGGATATGACGATGTCGAGCTAAACATACACCTAACCCAATACATGTGTTCAACTTGACATACATGATTCAATATGATGCACCTTGTAAAGGTGAGGGTAAGAAACTCTTAGGAGTGATGAGTCTAACACCAAGTAATGTTGTGGCTAATACCTTGATAGGTGAAACATTGAGAGTGGTTAATAATGGACAACCTTATATCAACAATGCCTTAACCCGAGATGAGCCCATATCATTGATGATGGTTGGATAATTCAAATGTGTGACTTATGGACAATACACTACATGATAAATGTGATGTGTTAGTGCATAAAGTATTAGGATGGGATATACCCTAATAAAAGATAAGTTGATGAACTTAAGTAAGTTAAAAGTAATGAGGGAAGTAATACATCAAGGCATGATAAATACCACATCTAGCACCTCAAGGTTGATGCACCTTGATGCACCTTAAATCCAATATACTTGGATGAGTAACACATGAAGTGTGTCATGTCAATTGTTACATTAAGATGCAATGAACTTTGATAAGTTTAGGCTAACATACCTTGAGAAAGGGTTAAGCCAAGATAATAAAGTATGATGTAATCAATATCCTAGAGAAGATGGGAGAGAAACTCATACCTTGTGTTGATAATCATTTAATGATAAAAGATGAGAATAAATAAGTATGATTGAATATTTATGATATCAATGTACTCTCCTAGTTGTGTGAAACAATGAATTAGGGTTTGAATTATTAATATGAACTTGAAACCCTATTCGGCTATAAAGGGAAACCCTAACCCTAATAATGGGAAAGTTGTATTTCTCTTATTACATAAGACTTTTGAGGCATGTTAAATACTTGTATAACAAGTATTATGATTGATGGCCTTGTGATCCATATGAATAAGTTGTTTCCTAGTGAGAGGTGACAAGATGTGTAATGGCCTTGTGAGCCATATGAATAAGTTGTTGCCTAGTGAGAGGTGACAAGATATGTAATGGCCTTGTGAGCCATATGAATAAGTTGTTGCCTAGTGAGAGGTGACAAGATGTGTAATGGCCTTGTGAGCCATATGGAATACTTATACAACAAGTAAAATGGATACCTGGGTCCGAGGACCTAGAGGTAATGTTTATCTGTTATAGAGATAACAATGTTGTGTGACGATCCAAGGGTCTGAATACCCAGAACCAGTAATCATGATAATGATGTGAAGGGATGAGATTTCCCAGTAATGTGATGAGGAACTTAGATCCCAAGTATCATGTGTTTTAAAGACCTGAAAAGTACGTGATAGATGTATTACACTTTTCTTTGTAGCATTTGTTGTGATTAATAATGATAACTTGTTTGATGCTAAAAGAATGATGTAATACATGTAATATATCATTAGGAACCATAAAACATTGCCCCGACCATAGATCCATCAACGTCAGGATTTGTTGAATGGTGAAACGGGTTCCCCATGACATAACCCTGAGTGCATACTTTTGAGTATGTGGGGGCGTAAGTACGGATGGCCATGTGTGAGCCGATCCCCTTACGAGCCCGAAATGAATGGGGATTTGGCTATATGTCATATCCTGGCTCGAGTGTAACTTCAGTTGTAGACTCTGTGTTGAGCACGGTGAACTCACCCGTGGCTCAGAGTATGGTGCTTGTGTCTCCATGACTCACTAATTTTATAACTGGGGACAGTTGTTAGTAGATGTTTCCCCTAAGAGAGTGCAGTTGATGCTGTAGCTCTAAGCGAGGATGCCTATGTACCCTGGCACAACTATTTGCAGTCGACACAAGATGTCCTGCTAAACTTAAGTGATCTCATACTGACCAAGACAAGTGAGGTCATGGAAACTGACTCTGCCATTGACCTTGTATGGTACTGACTTGTGAGAAGTTTGTGGTCAGTTGGAGATGAATGGGGTATGCTTCATCTCCTTAGGGCATAAGCATGATTGTTAAAATATGTTTGGCCATGTAGTATATCTACTAAAGGATTGAATACAAGAAATATTGTTTGATGTGAAATTTAGTTGTACATCTTAGTTGATAGATGATATTTTTGTTTCTTTACATTCCTTACAAAGCAGATAGATGATTTATAACTCTACCATGGGTAGATGTAATGTTATTCTTAAGAAAGGAGATTACTTCATTCTATTCATACAGTGAATTATCCTGCATGATAATATAAAAAGAACCTCTACTCAGTTTATAAATGCTTAATCTATGATAATAATATGGTCGACGGAGAGTTATATCTCTCGCTGGGACAATTGTCTCACCCTGTGGGATCCACACTTTTTAAGGTGGACATGCATGAGGTGGCGAAGATCTTTCTACAGAGGAGGAATAACAGCTGAGGCAAAAGTGACAACTCAGGTTGAGTGTATTATCTCGTATGTCTTGTAGATTGAAGTCCTATGTGTCGTCTTTGTACTCTCAGGTCCTTGGAGTTGGTTCGTACTAGTTTCATGAATGACCTGAGATTTTGGCTTGAATGCTTCGAGGTCTTATGTTTCTCTTGTATGTGTTTTGATAGAGAAACTATTATATGTTGTCCTCAAGATGAGATGTTGTACTATGTAATCATGATATGTATGAGTTTTAGATCTTTTAGTAAGAGTTTTCTGGATAAGGATCTCCTTGCAAAACGATTTTAAATTTTAGTGATTTTTGTTAATCCGCTTATTATGTTTATTCTGTTTAATTAGTAATGATTTTTTGTCGGTTTTATTATGGTAGTTACACTAGGGATGAATTTTCATCCATTACTTATCCCTTTGAATAAAATATATCAACAAAATCACCACCTTATTCACAACCCGATATAACTTTTCTAAGGAAGTTGTAAACTTATAAACTTCACCTCCTTGAGGTGCTTTTCACGTCATGGGATTTTCCAAGAGTCCACAAAGTGATATGAGACTCCCCCTATGCCTCCTTGGCCGATAGGCACTCATATATAAGCTTTTCAACTTGATACAACTCAAGTTAAGGTTTCATATTCAACCCTTTTCTTGGTCATTTCATCACCAAGATCATCATCACTCACAATAGATTCAAACATGGTGTCTCCTTCATTATCTCTCCTCTAAAGGATACATCGAGAATGTAGGGAGACTCTAGAGGTGGTAATTTGCATATCAACCCTAAATTTTGGGTAAATTACAATTTGTACCAAAATTGGTGCACAAGGTACTTGCATTATTCAAACATGTTCAAACTTGGAATTTAGGCTTTCCACAAGCCACCACTTAGCATAATTCTCTCTCTTATGATGGTAAAACACTTAAGGCATGTTCAACATGTGACATTTTGCAATATAGCCCCACATCTTGGGTAAATTGCACTTTGGTCCAAAACAAAGGAACACTGCTCAAACAACATTCAATCAGGACCAAACTTGGAACATAAGTGTGTCACATGAAAACAAAACACCATAGAGATTATATTAAATTTCTAAGAAACTTACTTAGCCAAAACAAATAGGGTTACCTCATAACCCAGGTCAGGGTCATTACAAGTTCTTAACGCAAAAACTTTGAGCTTTAAAAAGGGTTCCTGAATGACATGGTCCTGTTGGAACAGTGGAAATGTGGGAAGGATTAACATATGGCAGGAAAATAGACTCTGCCATAAGTTTAGATAGATAGTATATATGTGATGGCAGTTCCCAAGAAGGGGCAATAAGCCGAGAATTAAGGAAATGTCATTACAATTCTAGAGACATTTGTCTAGTTGTTCTAAAAAGCCAAAGTTTTTGGTGCAACCAGTGCAATAAATGCCTAGTGCACTAGGGTAGTAATCACTATGTAAAGGAAAAAGTCCTAACTTTCCACATGTAAGAACCCATGGCTTAGTTTCTACATCGATAATAAGACCGATAAGATCATGGTACGAGGATAAGCCATGTTATAGATGTGGACATATTGAGGATACTAAACTCTTTTCTTTGAAAAGAAGGGAGGAAATGACTCAGCAATCGAGGTAGACTTGGCGGGCTTACGAAATTTACAACCCAATAACGTAAAAATGCAAGAGAAACAACATGAAATAGCTAGACTCTATGTGTTGAGTCAAGCTGAAGTGGTGGATGGCCGCGAGGGTTAACCGTCAGATTGTAACGACCCTGACCTGGGTTATGAGGTAACCCTATTTGTTTTGGTTAAGTAAGTTTCTTAGAACTTTAATATAATCCTCTAAGGTGTTTTGTTATCATGTGACACACTTATGTTCCAAGTTTGGTCCTGATTGAATGCTGTTTGAGCAATGTTCCTTTGTTTTAAACCAAAGTGCAATTTACCCAAGTTGAGGGTTTATATTGAAATATGTCACATGTTGAACGTGACCTATATGTTTTAGCATCATAAGAGAGAGAATGATGCTAAGTGGTGGCTTGTGGAAAGCCTAAATTCCAATTTTGAACTTGTTTGAATAATGTTAGTACCTTGTGCACCAATTTTGCTACAAATTGTAAATTACCCAAAATGTAGGGTTGATATGCAAATTACCACCTCTAGAGTGTCCCTAATCCCTCCTAGAATCATGAAGATGAGAGAGAAATAATAAGACACCATGTTTGAATCTATTGTGAGTGATGGTGATCTTGGTGGTAAAATGACCAAGAAAAAGGGTTGAATATGAAACCTGAACTTGAGTTGTATCAAGTTGAAAAGCTTATATATGAGTGCCTATCGATCAAGGAGCCAAAGGAGGAGTATCATATCGTTTTTTGGACTCTTGGAAAAGCCCATGACGTGCAAAGAACCTCAAGGAGGTTAAGTGTATCGATTTACAACTTCCTTAGAAAAGTTGTATCGGGTTGTGAATAAAGTGGCGATTTTGTTGATATATTTTATTCAAAGGGATACGTAATGGACGAAATTTCATCCCTATATTATCCTCAAGTGTTTTGCATGACAAGATAAATGTTAATGCATGCATGTACACATGTCAACCATGAATGGACATGTGGCACCTAGTAGCTCAAATTGATGACACCTCATTTTCACATTTCTTCATGAACTACAAGTATATATACCCCTTCTTTCACCCCTTAGTGAACTTTTTCAGATGCTACCACCTCCTTGCTCTTATATATCGTGCATAGGGTCCTTGTATCATGCAGGGGTGAAGTGGTATCATGCATAGGGCCATGGGTATCATCCATAGCAAGATCATATTAGCTAAGTAGGGTGATATCGGCCTAGTGCGGTGATATATGCCATAGTGAAGTGTTTTGATCACAAGTGAGGGGGATATCAGACACAAGTGATGGCATATCGTGCATGGGTAGTGAGGTATCGTGCAAAGGTGCTAAGGAGAAAGAAAGAGCTCAATACTTAACCCAAAGGTGAGGCCATGATCATCTTCAACCTTGCATTGAAGCATGATTTTAAGGTTATGATCTTCCTTTCTTTTCTTCTTCACCAATTGCTTACCCATGGTGATTCCTTGTATATGACGGAGTTATGAATGATCCTTGGAATTTTGATAAGTCATATTAAACCTTAGGAACGTGGAGCTTTGGAGCTTGGAGCTTTGAAGTTGTTCTTAAGGCGGGTTATATAACTTGAACTCTACCATGTTATTATTCATCACCTAAATTGCTATACTTAATGATCTATTTTTAATTTCGAAATTTTTTGAAATAGTTGATGAAATTATGAGTTCTAGTAGTTTCTTAGACCTGTTTCCATGAACTATAATAGTTAGAACGAAGTTCTAGATCTTGAAGAAGATGATATCACCTTATATAGTGATATCGGGTTCAAGCACACAAGCAAGCACCTCTAACCCGATATGGTGATGCACCTACTCCACTAAAATGATATGGATATGATTTTATACCTTCTTGCATGATATGGTGGTGTAGTATACACCTCTTGCATGATAGGAGGTCAAGCATACACCTCAAAAACGATATTGGGTTAAGCACACACCTCTTTGCCCGATATGGTTTGAAGCACACACACACCTCTTTGTCCGATATGGTGTGAAGCACACACACACCTCTCTGCCCGATATGGTGTGAAGCACACAAACACCTCTCTGCCCCACACCTCTCTGACCAATATGGTGCGAAGCACACACACACCTCTCTGCCCGATATGGTGTGAAGCGCACACACACCTCTCTACCCGATATGGTGTGAAACAGACACACACCTCTCTGCCCGATATGGTGTGAAGCACACACACACCTCTCTGCCTGATATGGTGTGAAGCACACACACACATCTCTGCCCGAGATGGTATAAAGCAATCATACACCTCTTCCCAATATGGTAAGCATACATACACCTCTAAAGTGATATGGGTAGCATGCATACACCACTAAACCGATATTGGGTTAAGCATACACCTCTTAGATGATATGGTGTTGAGAACATATTCCTATAATGATATGGTGGGTAACCCAATACACTAAATGACAAAAGTGGTAAGGTGGTTAATACCCTAGAACATGTGATGGCCAATACACTAAAGTATGGTGTGGCTAATATCTTCAAGTGAGGTGAGGACGTTACACTCATGTATGGTGAAGATGATACACCATATGATTGGTAAGGATGATACCTTGATGGGTACGTAATGTGATGACCCTGAGTTTTAGATTTCTGAAACCTAAGGTAGCATTTGAGGAGCACAAATTTTATGTTGATGGTTGATACCAAATTGATGAGTTGGCTATCCAATGATGAAATCTAAACACAACTAGGGGTTGATTGGAGATATGATGTATGATTTTGACATCTAATTGAGTTCAATTTTGATGGAAAACTTTTGTTAACTAATTAAATGTTTATGATATTAAACATCCAACTAGTGATATGTTTGGATTTGAATATTATATAGTGAACTTTTGGATATAGATAACGACCATACTAATTGGATTGAACTTGTTTGATGAATAATTGAGGATTGATTGATCTGTATTCAAGGTTTTCACAACTATTTCTAAGTTTATGGAAGAATTATTTGATAGCACGATCAAGAATTGTGGTATCAAACTTGTCGAGAAATTAGATTACTTTCAAAGGAGCCAATGCTTACATTTTTATATCATATGTTTTAGCTAGTTGAAAGATATCTAGACTTGAATATTGTAGATAGAATGCATGAAGTATGATTGATTTATACGCGTCTTTTCTTCTGTACTACAAACCAAGCCACAAATATTTGTAGACATATATTAACTGAAGTTGTAGGGACATACTATGAATTTAGAGGAGGTTGAACCAGCTTGACCTCTTCTTCCACCTCCGCAAGAAGGGAGCATCTAAACTGACTCCAAAAGGAAATATCTGTATAGAGACTCACCAAAAAACTCAGATCTAATCATAAGTTCCAACTATTGAAAATGCAACGCATGGTTTAGGAGATATAGATGGACCGATCAGCCCTTGGCTTTGAGGATATGGGAAAGGTGAGGGGGTTTAACCCCGACCTTCTACTCCTCTCTTCATTGCTAATCCTATCCAAAAACCACAAGACCTGCATGGAGGTGTATAGAGTCACCAGTCGAAGGAGATCTGACTGACAAAACCATGGCCGAGCTCACCACCATCAGCCAGATATGCCGACCTCAGGGACCGCTTAGTTGGCATCCCTACTGGCTGTGAAGACCAGCATCAAGGTGCAACATAGGAGGCGGAGCTCCGTGAGACATTAGGAAGATGAACAAAGCTATAATGCCAGATAACCACAGGGGTTATGAGCTCCAGGAGTCCCAGTACTACTTATTGATTGCGACAACCTATATGGGGAAGATGATGGGTGTCAAGTACAACCCATGCAGAAATTGCAGAATGCTCCGATACTCTGGGCCATCATGAATGTGATGGTTGTTGGAGGATGATTCCTTCTCCCTCTTCCCCGCCATCACCGCGGTGACGCCAGGCATCATCATAGATTTTGTGAGCGAGAGTCAACTCTGGGCAACCCCACCATGGCTAGACAACACAAGCTGGACAGGAAGCAGAAGGAAAAGAACGTGATTTGGGGATCGTGAAGAGAGAGAAACGAGAGGAGGTGACCCATTTGGAGGTTCCAAGCACACCTGTCGGGGACAGAAGGCACTGTTCTTGGCTTGTGCTTGCCAACAAGAAGGCTCATCATTGGCTATTTTACGCCCAGGTCAGGACACACACGACAGAGTCGTGAGAGAGGAGTTGGGGACGGCTTGCTGTTGGGGCGATCTTGATGGAGGTGTTGCTGATCAGGAACATGTCAAGTTTTCCCCTTCTCCAGTCTTAGTGGCATAGGAAACTTGGGGACAGATCCCAGATCGAGCTTGGTTACCTGATCTTGAGTTGAAGGTACTTACTTGGACCTCGAAACACCTAATCCCAACATCCAATGTCGACTTGTTCCCCCTTCCCTCACCCACCACAGCGGTAGATGCGGAGGAGCCATCTAGACTCTGAGTTTCGGAGCCCGTCGAGGCACACCTAGGGACTAAAGCTTCATCGAGATGAGTGGGGAACCTTATGGTGTTTGTATGTATTCACATAGAGAAAATCATGAGATGATTGTAATGGGATACTTTGTAAATGATTTGAATAATAATAAAGGCAATTTCCAATCTATTTGTTTTAACTATTTCTGAGATGATAGTGTAACATGATAGATGTCTAGAGAATTGTTTTTACTCAATGACGTATGCTTTTAGGTTAAGGACCTAAATGATGAGATCATACAGATGTTAAGAGTATACATTCTTTTTTAGTCCCTAGTCGATTGTTATTGTGGAAATAACCATAGAAATCAATATCACTAAAGACTAGATTGTGTGTTGGTTGATGAAAAAATCTCATTAGTCATGATATAGTGATATCAAACCAAGCACATAGGTACTTGTTAGAGAACAAGTGTACCGGACAGACCCACCGTGAGAGTGACACATGGAACCATGATTTGGTAGTCACAGTCAGCTCTCACAGTGATGGTGGTGAGTGTGATTCTTCGACCTGAAATCACTACACTCAACACATGTCGTTGGGTATACTTTGACATCATCAAACGCAATCCTGAAACATGGGTTGTTATAAAGGTGATGATTGGGTGACTTTGACACATGGGGCTTTTGAGGGGTGAGTGATAGATATGGGATTTGTCCCTTCTAAGGGAGTTTGATGTCCATGGCCACTTGATGAGTAGGATTGAGAAAGGCATGCGCATGCATATGTGAATCAATATGTGATATTGATGTCACACACATCTCACCTAGTCTGCTCTGAGATCAAGGAAATGGATGAACATGGAAAGGATGACTGTACCATGCCTTGAGTTCATTCAGGACATTAGTGACAAAGGAATTATACATTCTCTATAACACCATTCACAGATTGTAGGATTGAAAGTTGTTCTCCAACTTGCTATTTCACTTGGGTAGAATTGATGTGCGACTAGGCACCTCTCTTTGCTTGTGAAGTCATAAGTGTTATGGACTTTCACTGCCAACGTGAAATGAGCCTGCAGGGTCACACACATAGGATTTAACCTGGAAGAGGAGTTTATCCACAAATGATGTTTAGATTGATTACTAAAGGTATTTAGTAGTTCAATTAAACACTCAGTTGATTGATATCTCAAAATCATAGTGTTCAATGTGTTGGACTGATTGATTGGAGTATCAGATTGATTGAAACTACAATTGACTGATTTTGCAGAGTCTGCACTTCCAACCGACTGGCTCATGTTATGAACCGATCAGCTCAGGTTAGTGAACCAATTGGCTCAAGTGGTGAGATGATCGGTTCATGTGTCAATGAAATGATCGGCTCAATTGTTGAACCGGTCAATTTGTGTGACCAACCGAGATCGTTTGGAAAGTTAGAAGACTCTTTTGCAAAAACATATTTTTTGCACTTGTACAAATTTGATTTGTACAAGGACTAATATTTGATTAGTCAGAAAAAAACATGAAAGTCAATTCGAGTTGGACCAGGACCACAAATCGATCAGCTCATGCTTGAACCGGTCGGCTCAGGTGTCCCAACCGATCGGCTCAGGTGTGAAACGATCGACTCAGGTCCCCAACTGATCAGTTCATGCTTGAAATGATCGGTTTAGCTGGCGCAGTTGGTTGTTTTGTGGAAAATCTCGAACCCTTCTACTCCTACTTTAATCCCGCATTGCTCGGGGTAGAAAACCCTATCCCATGACCCTCCTATAAATATAGGGGTATTGGGGGCTTCTCAAAGTAAAACTCAGAACACCAGTTGCCTACAAAGTTGTCGTTATCTCTGGTTGTGGTAACCGAGAGAGCCTGAGCAAGTGCTACCCGATAAGGGAGGCACAACAAAGGAAAGACAACTGTAGAAAGGCAACTGGTTGTAGGAGAGTGTGTCGGTGACTAGTACGCTGACAGGAGGGTGCAACTCCTTCTGATTCCTTGTGGGACAAGGAGATCGGAGTTCTAGGTGGTCCGTGTGGACTACTTCAGAGGCAGGAGATTTCTATCACTCAGAGGACCGATGTCAATCCTGACAGTCCCAGTGAGACCAGGAGCTGCACAGACACCGTCCAAGACCGGAGGTGAAGACCGGGCAAGCCGCGAGGTAACGTCACCGAGCAAGCCTCGAGACAAAGTACACCTCTACAAACCATCCTTCCTATTGTATAGACGTTGACATGATCCCTTTATTCTAGGTTTGGGAGAAGAAAATTTTTGTTTCCGCTGCCTTCTCTGTCTCCCCTAAAACCCAGCATTGGTTTCAGAGCCACGTCAACTACTCTATACTTTAGGATTGTTGATGTGATCGATTTTGGTTTGTCGTCTTTTTTTATTGCATACAATGCGAATAAAATTGGCTTTATGCATGTCCAATCCTAAATCCAAAAATCCCAAAATACATATATGATATGTAATATGAATGCACTCGATACGCCCTTAAATGAGTTTTGTGGTGGATGTATAGCGTGGTTATGGCCAATAAACCCTATGTATGTGTGCTTGGTTGAATGTGGTTGCTTACATCTCAGTCTGCACACCGATTCCCTACCTCCTTATTCCTGATGTAACTCGAGATAACTCGAGATTTCTTTCCTACCTTTGCTCCCCCCGAATGTAACTCGGGGTTTGTCAATTTAAATGTATAGATCTTTTATATTTTCTGTTATGTCAAAGAACAGAGGAAATTTTGACTATGAATGAGACGATCAGTTCAAGGCATGAACCGATCGGTTGGCGATCCAGACGATCAGATCGAGGAGCGAGACAAGCGGGTGGTGACCTGAAGAGATGCACGACGATTAGGCGAACTGATCGGTTGGAGGAGCCAACCGATCGACTGGTGACACCCAACCAACCGGCCTGATGGTGAGCCGATCAATCATGGAGATGAGTTGATCAAACCCAGAACGGAGAAGCACAGAGTTCATCTTGTACATGTTGCATGTGATGTGAACCTAGATGACTGTAATTTCTCTTGGCTCGAGGAATCACATTAGGATGGCCATAATCATTACTTTTATCATTTCACATGTTTTTTGTGGGATATAGCATGTATATGATACTTACTATATTGTGGTGATTGGATATGTATATGTACCTATAAAAACCAAATCCATCAATAAATATTAAAGTTTTAGATGCCTTCCAAATGCAACACATGTGAAAAGCTTGATTAGCCAAGTGTGGGCACGCCCTAGCGTGGTGCACCATCTATCTCGTGGAAGCGTGAAGGATGAATATGTGGGTCTGCCCTAGCAGGGTGCATATTCATCGTGTTGGCTTTGGGTCAGACTTAACAAGGTGACCTAGATAGGATCTAGCACCTTGAGGCATGGAGGTGATCATAGAAAGGAGTTGCATATGACATCTTTCAAGAGTTGCATATGATGCAATTGGCAAAAGTTGCCTACCTGGAAGATCTAAGTTGTGGGTGACAGCCCTAGCTGGTCCATGACTCAGAGGATTTCAGGATCTTGACCCACTAGAAGATTGTACACTACAATCTTCCAAATTGATGGTGAGGGTTGTCAATTTGAATCAAAATAGTGGGAGCGGTAATTAATTAAAGGCCTAATTAACTATCGTCAAATTTTATTCAAATCAAATCAAATCAAAAGGAGTTTTGATGAATGCAATTTTCTCTTGTAGAATGGAAAAAGAATCATCTTTTAAAATGGGCAAATTGATTGAGAATAAATTCCATAACTGGTTAGGGATTGTGAGAAGTGTTCTGCACAATCCAAATATACCGGTAGCCTTTGAATCCACTCTATGTACGCTTAAGAAGAAGGATAGTTCATTGATGGAGATCAATGGAACAAAGTCTAAGGATGAAGGTGAGGGAGAGAAGGGTTCTCTTTCCAAACCAATGCCAGAATCTTCTGTGCTCAAAACATGGAGAGGATGTAAGGAATGATGGAAGAAGAAGCGAGAGATAGAGATCTCTACTTCTGGTGTATACATGATAGAGATTAAATTTACTACTTCCTTGTCATGGGTACTTGATACCGGATGTGGATCTCACATTTGTTCAAATGTGAAGGATCTTAAGAGAAGAAGGCCTTTGGGGAAAGGCGAGGTTGAACTATGTGTTTCCAATGGGGCAAGAGTTTCCGCCAGTGCCGTGGGAACCTATGAGTTAACTCTACCTAGTGGGCTAATAATAGAGTTGAAGAACTGCTATTATGTACCTACCATTAATAGGAATATCATTTCCGTCTCTTGTTTGGACAAGGATGGTTTTGAATTTCTTATTAAGAATGG